>CM067168.1:136651852-136758624 GCA_034093135.1 Erigeron breviscapus | reverse complement strand
TTGTTCTTCTTCTTAACTGGTTCCAATTTGTTGTAACTGGAAGCATCTTCTGGTTAACAACTGAGGATGAACTTGCTTCATATTCTGATGGAACGTTGGAATTTTGTAAGAATGTATTGCTGTGCCTGCAAGACGATGAGCAAGATGAAAAGAAAAGGGAAGTGTTTGATAAAGCAATCTCCAAGATTAACCAAAGACTCGAGTACAGAGACAGCATTAGAATGATGAGAGAAGCAAAGAATGCTAAGAAGTCTAAGTACGTCGTACGTCAACAAGGAGGTTGTTGGATCAAGTATGAACCTAGCCATCTTCCAGGACCACATAACATTCCTCCAATAAACTTTGAAGGAAATATGAATGTTCCAGCTAACAGACCCGAAGGAGATAACTGGTTCTGGCATCCAAACAAAGGGTAGACCACATACAAGAGCTTAAAGAAAGACAAGATTGGATATTTTTGACAAATCACTACTAAGGGGGAGATTGTTAGATATATAAATGTAGTAGGTGATTTGTATGCTTTATATTACTTTGTACTTAGAATGTAAAGTTGTAAGTATGGAAGGGGGCATTGTGTAAATTGTATAGAAGTATATAAACCCCCTCCACAATGTAAGTTGTAACCTTTTGACACTAAATACAATCCAATCTTTCACTGAATATCTCTCTACTCTCTCTCTACTCTCTCTCTCTAGAAACCGCCATTGATAAACTCTAAACACACATAAAAAGCTCAATTATATATCCTACAGCTTAACATAAACTTCTTCTTCCAATGTTCCATTAAGGAACGCACTTTTGACATCCATCTGGAAGACCTTGAACTGCAGATGGGCTGCATAAACCAGAAATATTCTTATGGCTTCAAGTCTTGCAACTGGAGCAAAAGTTTCATCAAAGTCAACGCCCTCTGCTTGACAATAACCCTGGACAACTAGTCTGGCCTTGTTTCTTACAACATGGCCATCTTCATCCATTTTGTTTCGGTAGACCCATCTGGTACCAATAGGTTCTTTCTTTAACCCTGGTGGACAAGGAACAAGCTCCCAAACATTGTTCCTTTCAAACTGGAGGAGCTCTTCTTGCATAGCTTCCACCCAGCTTGGGTCTGCCATAGCCTCGTCAATCTTCTTTGGTTCAATTAGTGATAAGAAGGTGACGTTAAAGCATTGCTCACTGGTGGCTCTTCTAGTCTGAACCCCACTAGTTGGATCACCCACAATTTGTTCAATTGGATGGGCTCGAGTCCATCTAGTGTATTGACTAGGCTGGTGAACTACAATATCAGTGCAAGTTACCTGACGATCTTCTTCAGTTGCAACAGCTTCTGGAGAAGGATCAGTCCAAACAACTTCTACATCCTCATCAGAGTCAATGAGGTCTCGATTAGCATCATGAAATTCCTCATTAGAAGGCATTTCATGAAGAACTGGAGAAGTAGGTGTTTGATCTGGTGCTGATATTGGAGTGGCACGTACATCAGATCCAATCACCAATTCTTGTGGTAAGTTGAAATTGATGGAGGGATAGAATGATGTGTCACTGGTGGTGTTCTTCTTCTTAACTGGTTCCAATTTGTTGTAACTGGAAGCATCTTCTGGTTTAACAACTGACTGATGAACTTGGTCAGTTTCACCAAAATTAATTGGAACGACTGGAGAAATATCATCTCATTTACAGCTTCTAGATCTTCAAGCAATAACACTTTATTCTTCTCATAAGTTAATAAATTAACTCTGGTAGTAGGTAGAACTGCCTCAACTCCAAAGACAAGTGAAAATGGAGTATGTCCAGTGGCACTTTTCGAAGTTGTTCGATCAGCACATAAGACAAATGGTAGCTCTTCAGCCCATTTTCCCTTTGCTTGTCCGAGTCTCTTCTTTAGATTATTCATAATAATCTTGTTGTTCGATTCCGCCTGGCCATTGGCTTGGGATGGACTGGAGTAGAAGTAATCATCTTGATGCCCCATCTCTCACAAAAGTTCGTAGTCTTCTTACCAATAAATTGTGATCCATTATCACAAATAATCTCCGCTGGTACTCCAAATCTTGTCAATATATTCCTTTTAATGAAAGATATAACATGTGATTCATGGATCTTAGCATATGATTCAGCTTCGATCCATTTGGAGAAATAATATGTCATAGCCAACAAATATTTCTTTCCAGCTGAAGATTCCGTCATTGGCCCAACAATATCCATTCCCCATTTCATGAATGGCCAAGGTGACAGAACTGGATACATGGGTTCTGCTGTCTGATGATAAATGTTGCTATGCCTTTGACAAGCATCGCACTTCTTCGCATATTCTTCAGCATCTTGCTTCATTGTGGGCCAGTAATAACCTGTTCTTAAGATCTTTGAATATAAAGATCTTCCAGCTGTGTGATTCCCACATTCTCCTTCATGTATATCTTTAAGAACTTCATTGGTCTCAGGATTTTCTAAGCACCTAAGATATGGTCCTGCAAGAGATTTTCTATACAAAATACCATTGATTATAGAATAATGTGTTGTTTTCATGCGAAAGGCCTTTGGGTTTTCATCTTTAGGAATTGTCCCATTATTTATATATTCAATTATTGGTGTAATCCATGAATTTTGATTGTCCCCAGAATTTTCAGTTTCCTCATTCTGAATAGCTAATATATTAGTTGGTTCTTTTTCTATAGCGGGGTATAATACATGAATTATAGGAATTTTAGTATCCGGTGACATCTTAAGTGTTGATCCTAGATTTGCTAAGGCATCAGCTTCGGTATTTTCTTCTCTAGGAACTTGTTCTATGTCAAACAAGTCAAAATTTTCTACTAATTTCTTTACTATTTCTAAATATTGCATTAATTTTTCGCCCTTCGCAACATATGTTCCATTAAAATGATTAGCTAAGAGTAATGAATCTACGTATACCTTAAGATTTCTAATGTTCATATCCTTAGCTAATTGCATACCAGAAATTAATGCTTCATATTCTGCTTTATTATTAGTGGCTATAAAATGACAATTCACTGCTTGGGGTATAATACCCCCCTGTGGCGATTTTAGTACAATACCTAATCCTATTCCTTTAACATTAGCCGCACCATCAGTATATAGAGTCCATTTTTCAGTGTCTTCTTCTAACATTTTGACTTCTAAGTCTACTTCAGGTTGTAAATTAGTACTAAAATCAGCCACAAAGTCCGCTAAAGCCTGGGATTTTATAGCAGTCCTAGGTTCATAAACTAAATTAAAAGCACTTAATTTCACAGACCATTTAGCCATTCTACCAGACACTTCAGGTTTTCTTAGCACACACTTTATAGGATATTTAGTCTTAACATGTATATCATGCGTTTCAAAATAATGTCTAAGTTTAGTAGATGCTATAACTAATGCAAGTATAAGTTTTTCGAGATGAGAGTACCTGGTTTCAGCATCAATTAAACTTTTACTTACATAATAGATCGGTTGTTGCTGACCTTTTGCTTCCTTCACTAGAACAGCGCTTACTGCATTTGATGATATTGCCATATAGAGATATAAAGGCTCACCATCTTCAGGCTTCATCAGCAAGGGTGGAGTGGATAGATACTTCTTTAATTCGTGAAAAGCTTCTTCTTGCTTTTCTCCCCACTCAAACTTTTTATTCTTCTTTAAGATGTCATAAAATTCTTTACATCTGTCAGAAGATCTTGATATGAACCTATTCAAAGCTGCCAACCTCCCGGTTAACCTTTTAATATCTTTAGCGTTCGATGGAGACTTCAGGTTTAGGATAGCCTTGATCTGTTCTGGACTTGCTTCTATTCCTCTTTTAGTGACCATATATCCCAGGAATTTTCCAGCACCTACTCCAAAATTGCACTTTGCAGGATTCAGCTTCATGTTATACTTGTCCAGGATATTGAATGCCACTTCAAGATCTTTTAAGTGATCTTCAGCTTTCTTGGATTTGACCACCATGTCGTCTATATAGACTTCCATCGTATCCCCCAGTTGGTCTTTGAACATCATGTTGACTAGTCTTTGATATGTTGCACCTGCATTTTTAAGACCAAATGGCATAGCAATATAACAATAAATACCTGTTGGAGTCATTAAAGCAGTAGCTTCTTGATCTTCAGGCTCCATTTGAATCTGTTGAAATCCAGAAGAAGCATCCATAAACGTGAGCATCTCATGACCAGAGGTTGCATCGACCATGGCATCAATATGTGGCAATGGAAATGGATCTTTCGGGCAAGCTTTATTGAGATTTGTGAAGTCTACACAAACTCTCCATTTTCCATTTTTCTTTTGCACGACCACCACATTTGCTAGCCATTCAGGGAATTTTACTTCCCTTATCATTTTTGCCTTTAATAATCTTTCCACGTCTTCCTGAATAATAGCGTTTCTTTCCAGAGCAAATTTCTTTCTTTTTTGTTGTATTGGCTTAAAACTTTTATCAATTCCAAGCTTGTGTGTAATAACATCTTTAGATATTCCTGTCATATCTTCTTGCTTCCAAGCAAAAGTCTCCATTCTAGTTTTTAGAAAGTCAGTGAGTTTAACTTCTAATTCTTTTGAAATTTTTGCCCCCACCAATACTTTAATGTTGGGATCTTCAGGAACCAGAATAATTTCTTTAACATCCTGCTCCTCTGGCTCAATTACATCAAAGATCCTCTTCTGTAATTGCTATTGTGAAGTCGACTTTGTTGCTGACTTCATTGTGGATGTATAGCATTCTATAGCCTCTTGTTGATCTCCTTTAACAGTGACCACTCCCCAAGGTGTTGGTAGCTTAACACATTGGTGATAGATTGATGGCACTGCCTTCATTTCATGAATCCAAGGCTTGCCCAAGATGATATTGCAGCCTGAGAGAGAATCGTCGACGCAAAATTTCTGCATGGAATTAATTCCTCCAACATATACTGGCAGCTTAATTTCCCCAACAGTATATTTGGTCTCGCCACTGAATCCAATCAAAAGTGTCACCTTGCCAGCGATATCTTCCTCGGAGATGTCCATCCTTTTCAAAGTTTCCAGCTTGATTATGTTCACTGAGCTTCCATTATCTACTAAGATCTTTTGCATCTGGTGGTGGAGAGTCAGCTTACTGAGTTGGCTTGGGCTTTGAGAAATCCATGCCTTCAACATCTTTAGCCTTCTTTCTTCCAAAGAGCTCTGTGAGATATCCTTTAGCTATAAGGGTGGATATCTCCCTTCTTAACATCTTGCAATCTTCAGTCAGATGACCGAAGTCTTCGTGATATGCACACCATTGGCTAGGATCCTTCTTTTTGAAATAAGAATCATTTTTCTTCTGCAGCCATCTTACTTTGTCTCCAAGATCTCTAAGCGCCATTATAATGCCAGGTGTTCCTACTGAAAAGCAGTATGTTGAAAGTGCAGGATATTCAACCCCATCATCATCTTCAACTGCATTTACTTGATTATCAACATGTCTTGTATAAGGTTTGTTTCTTGGTTTAAATACTGGAGTCTCCGCTTTCCGATTTAGACAATCATATGCTAAAGCTTCTAATTTTGAAGACGTTAGCTCGTTTTCTTCAAGCCTGATAAATCTTGCAACCCTTGCTTTTGCCTCGTCCAAATTTTTGCATGGTGTCATTATAAGATCTTCTTGGAACTTGGATCCTAATTTGAGCCCTCTCTGCAAAGCTTGAATAGCGGTTAACATATCTAGTTTTGGAATATTAAGAGATTCTTTTGTAAATCTAGTCATAAAATCTCTAAGTGATTCATTAGGTTTTTGAGTGATTTTATAAAGATCATCAGTCAACTTTTCGAAAGTTCTACTACAAAAAAATTGACTATAAAATAAATTAGTTAAATCTGCAAAAGAGTTAATAGATAAAGGAGGCAAACTCTGCAGCCATTTTAAGGCTGATCCAAAAAGTGTAGATCCAAAGCTTCTGCATAAGCAAACTTCTTTTAGGTTGGAAGGAATGGGCACAGTCTCCATCTTCTCAGAATATAGTGCTATATGCTCTTGAGGATCTGTAGTGCCATCGTATGGCTTCATATTTGGAACTTGAAACTTCTTTGGGATTTCCAAGTTAGCAATCATGTCGCCATATCTGTTGATAAGGTAGGATGTTGGGTTGACCTCTGGAATTGGATTACAAAATCCAGGAATGCTAGAGATCATATCTTTGAGCCTCTGAAACTCCCTTGCGATATATTCATTTGATGCTTGACCCTGCGATGGATTAGTAAAACCAAACGAACTAGTAAAATTGTTAGAATTATGTAAATCTGCACCCATAGTCGCAAATGTTCCAGCAGCCTGAGTGTTTTGTGGAATATTTCTCCCAAAATTCGAAGTTGCAGTTGGGAATGACGTGCTTTGTGGTGCAGATCCAGGGGCTGCAGATGCTCCTGGAGTTGAAAATAGATTTCTTGGAGTGAATGATGGTCCATTCTGAAATCCTGGACTCCAAGATCTTAAATTGAGCCTGATTAAATTCCTGATTTGTTTTGATCATATCATTGATATTCTGCAAAATAGTAAATAGGTCAGGAATTTCATCAGAATTAATATTTTGAGCAGCATCTCTAAATCTAGTATTAAATGGGTCTGGATAGCCCTCAGAATTAGAAAAGCTCGATCGTTCTGCTCGGCCAGATCCAGTGTTCAATTGAGACGGGTTTTCCGCAGGAACGTCTCTAGCATCATTGAAGTCATTGGCCTAATCAGCAGGTCCCTTGTCTCTGCTTTGATTCGGGATTCGAGTCGTGTTATTTTTGTTCATTCGATACGAATTATTTCCTGCAGAATGACCAATCATAGAAGAAGAAACAGCAGGAATAGTTTGCGAGGATTTAGTTGGTTGAGTCGACATTTTCGGAATTAATTTCGGGAAATTAGTTTTCTTTGATAAAAATTGAAAATTTTAATCGACTGAAAGCACCTTTTGCCCCACGGTGGGCGCCAAATTGTTTTGGCCAAAAATTACCCAAGATAATCACCCTTGAAGACTGATGATATACCTTATATGGAGCTCTACCTCCGTATGTAAATCTGCTATTACAAAGACTGCTTAAGGATGTTTTTTGTCAGAAATACGGAGCACCGCCAAATATGGAGAAAATCTCTTATTTCTTCCTCCTAAAGAAAAGGTATGTTTCCATATCCCTTTACTATTATAATATAATTAATTATAAGGCATGTAAATCACTTAAACATGTCCTACGAATCTTTTCCTAAACTCTAGGGTAAAACCCTAATGACCTAACTTATCCTCCAAGATTACCCATCTTATAAATAGAGGACTTCCTCATAAGATGGAGGCACGTTCTCTTCACCCCAAAACACCTAAGGTGACCGGCTTCTCTTCTATGGAGAATCGTCCACTGCCAACACAAACACCTCCGATACAATGGCGTAAAGCGGCTCCTTAGCCCTCTGACCGGAAGGGAATCGCCAATAAATCATCCAAAATCCCTCCTTGTTCCCGATCGAAGGTCCGTGCGATTCTTTGATCAAACAAATTGGCGCCATCCGTGGGACATCACTCTATACGTTCCCATCCCTACCGCCGGGTTAAATCCCAATATATTATATCTCGTGTAGCTAGAGCCAAGCAAGATCCGATCATTCGCAACTCAAACATGCCGGTGTTATTCCATAATTTATATACACAGAAGGATCTTAATTAGTCCCTATCCCACCGACCCATTATCCTTAAATCACATTAATTTAATGTGATGAATCACCATAAATATTAAATCGCCACCATGCAGATTAGAGCTCGTAACATTGATGTTTAATATTTGAGCTCCCACTAATATATCGCTTCCCCTAACGATCGATATTGTGGTCATAATCTTGGAAAAACCCACGCAACATTCGTTCATAAGAAGAAAGAATTCGAAATTGCCACTCTTTCGAATGTTGTTCCGCTAAAGGTCTCTCAGAGATAAAGCCTTGGGACCCGACTCTCTTACAGAAGATTCGTCGCATCAGAAAAACCCAGGCTGTAATCTCAGATCCAAACCGATCCAAAGCGGGCCGTTAAAAAAAAAAAAAAACTTAATCGGGAGTCGTCGGAGATAAGACAGACAATATGAAGATGGAAATCGAGGCAACCAAATATAGGAGATAACACTGATCATCTTAGATCTTAACCAAGAAGAAGATTTGGAGCCGACTATGTCGATAAACAAAAACTAACGACAAAGAACCACACAACCGGCGTCCAACTGTCATCAACTACCTATGGACCAAGAATGGATCTCTAATAGATGAAAGATGATACAGTTAAGACAATGGAAGAGGCTACAAGGCCTGGAGATTCACTCGAAGAAAACCAATAGGCACTCACAAAACCAAAAAATTATTGACGAAAACTCGTTTTTTGGCTACGTCGTCATCCAGCCACCACAAGGCTGATCTTAAGTCATGTTGAGAAGCCATATGAAGCAACTGAAGACATCTACAGATACCAAAAAAAAAAAGAGGGAGATTTAGAGGGTTCGAAGCCGTCTCGTCTTTTTCGCTGCTGCGAAGAGTAGTTCTGCTGTAATCTACCGCCACTTTAGAAACATAATACACCCTTAATAAAGGTTGTATGTAATATGAATAAAGGGCTGGATTCAAGTAATAAGCATCCCCAGTTCACCAGAGGATTCGAAAAAAGGCGAAGAACAGAAAAATCACACGAAAAACACAACCCCCGGTGAACTATTGCTTATGCCCACCATTGCACCACCGCCAAATGATGCCATACGGTGCGACCAACGAAAATACGCCAGGTTCTTTGCAACTCATCAAGACAAGACCAAAGTCTATAAGTTATGTTGCTCACTCGCGCGATATGATGAAAAATGGCTATCGAAAATCGTAACTGTAATGTTACTTTTGCGTATAACCATACATATGTGACAACTCGTAATTAATTAATATCGGGTTAGTCCTAATCTCGATTAGACAGTCATTTGATGTGGAACTTATTAGACTTTTGGACTTTTGACTTAGTCAAATTAGACGTATCTTGATGACGTAGACTATTAGCTATCTAGACGAATGCCGAGTCTTTAAAAAAAAAAAAAAAAATAAAAAAATAAAATAAAAAAAAAAAAAAAAAAAAAAAAAAAAAAAAAAAAAAAAAAAAAAAAAAAAAAAAAAAAAAAAAAAAAAAAAAAAAAAAAAAAAAAAAAAAAAAAAAAAAAAAAAAAAAAAAAAAAAAAAAAAAAAAAAAAAAAAAAAAAAAAAAAAAAAAAAAAAAAAAAAAACTTAATCGGGAGTCGTCGGAGATAAGACAGACAATATGAAGATGGAAATCAAGGCAACCAAATATAGGAGATAACACTGATCATCTTAGATCTTAACCAAGAAGAAGATTTGGAGCCGACTATGTCGATAAACAAAAACTAACGACAAAGAAAAAAAAAAAAAAAAAAAAAAAAAAAAAAAAAAAAAAAAAAAAAAAAAAAAAAAAAAAAAAAAAAAAAAAAAAAAAAAAAAAAAAAAAAAAAAAAAAAAAAAAAAAAAAAAAAAAAAAAAAAAAAAAAAAAAAAAAAAAAAAAAAAAAAAAAAAAAAAAAAAAAAAAAAAAAAAAAAAAAAAAAAAAAAAAAAAAAAAAAAAAAAAAAAAAAAAAAAAAAAAAAAAAAAAAAAAAAAAAAAAAAAAAAACCAGAGGATTCGAAAAAAGGCGAAGAACAGAAAAATCACACGAAAAACACAACCCCCGGTGAACTATTGCTTATGCCCACCATTGCACCACCGCCAAATGATGCCATACGGTGCGACCAACGAAAATACGCCAGGTTCTTTGCAACTCATCAAGACAAGACCAAAGTCTATAAGTTATGTTGCTCACTCGCGCGATATGATGAAAAATGGCTATCGAAAATCGTAACTGTAATGTTACTTTTGCGTATAACCATACATATGTGACAACTCGTAATTAATTAATATCGGGTTAGTCCTAATCTCGATTAGACAGTCATTTGATGTGGAACTTATTAGACTTTTGGACTTTTGACTTAGTCAAATTAGACGTATCTTGATGACGTAGACTATTAGCTATCTAGACGAATGCCGAGTCTTTAAAAATAACTTTAAAATAACTTTAAATTAACAATTCTAAACATTAATAACTTTTAATCCGAAAGTCCAAATAAGTTTATTAACTTTTGGTTGGTAAAATGAAAGTTTGAAACACATTCTCGGTTATGGCATTCTAGGGTCTATAGCTAAGTAGTGGTACGTAGGATACTCGTTGTCAAGGGATTTGATCCTCATTTTTGGTAATGATATCCTAGGTTTTGGATAGACGTGGAGACTAGACTGCTCTTATTCTCAGACTGCTCATACTTTTAGCTCTGTTATCGCTAAGGTGAGTTTATGGCGCCCTTTTTCCTTTACTTTGGGCCTGAAAGCATGTACTGTATACACGACTACCTTGTAAATGATTTGTCTTTGTCTACGCCATGAGATTTGGTAAATGAAATCATTTGTCTTATATTTGCCATGAGACGGCTGTCTAAAAATGTGTATACATGTCTTATGAAAATCGATCTATATGTCTAGACTTGCCATGTTGTCGGCTGACTAAACTGTTTCTTTGTGTTTTGACGAACTAAAATGATCCCCCCCCCCCTCATGTAGTTATATTTAGGTTAGACTTCGGTCTGAACCGTCTTGTCATTATATTTAGGTTAGACTTCGGTCTGAACCGTCTTGTCATTATATTTAGGTTAGACTTCGGTCTGAACCGTCTTGTCATTATATTTAGGTTAGACTTCGGTCTGAACCGTCTTGTCATTATATTTAGGTTAGACTTCGGTCTGAACCGTCTTGTCATTATATTTAGGTTAGACTTCGGTCTGAACCGTCTTGTCATTATATTTAGGTTAGACTTCGGTCTGAACCGTCTTGTCATTATATTTAGGTTAGACTTCGGTCTGAACCGTCTTGTCATTATATTTAGGTTAGACTTCGGTCTGAACCGTCTTGTCATTATATTTAGGTTAGACTTCGGTCTGAACCGTCTTGTCATTATATTTAGGTTAGACTTCGGTCTGAACCGTCTTGTCATTATATTTAGGTTAGACTTCGGTCTGAACCGTCTTGTCATTATATTTAGGTTAGACTTCGGTCTGAACCGTCTTGTCATTATATTTAGGTTAGACTTCGGTCTGAACCGTCTTGTCATTATATTTAGGTTAGACTTCGGTCTGAACCGTCTTGTCATTATATTTAGGTTAGACTTCGGTCTGAACCGTCTTGTCATTATATTTAGGTTAGACTTCGGTCTGAACCGTCTTGTCATTATATTTAGGTTAGACTTCGGTCTGAACCGTCTTGTCATTATATTTAGGTTAGACTTCGGTCTGAACCGTCTTGTCATTATATTTAGGTTAGACTTCGGTCTGAACCGTCTTGTCATTATATTTAGGTTAGACTTCGGTCTGAACCGTCTTGTCATTATATTTAGGTTAGACTTCGGTCTGAACCGTCTTGTCATTATATTTAGGTTAGACTTCGGTCTGAACCGTCTTGTCATTATATTTAGGTTAGACTTCGGTCTGAACCGTCTTGTCATTATATTTAGGTTAGACTTCGGTCTGAACCGTCTTGTCATTATATTTAGGTTAGACTTCGGTCTGAACCGTCTTGTCATTATATTTAGGTTAGACTTCGGTCTGAACCGTCTTGTCATTATATTTAGGTTAGACTTCGGTCTGAATCGTCCCAAATATTGTCGATATTACGCATAGAAATCTCATTCTTGACGACACGAAGAGGCCCACGCAGCAAGATTTTACAAAATATCGAAGTATTATGCAAAAATACATGTCACGCATGATATTGAGAAAGTTGGCAACAAAACACATACCAGCAAGTTGTCCATAGCAAGGAGCTAGCATGTTGGTGATACTACTACTATCACTCCATAAAATGGACGTGGGCATGAAAGCATAATGCTATAAATCAGTTTTATCATGCAATTAAAAGAAAGTACACAACCAACAAATTTAGAGGCATCAAGGGTCGGAAGCTAGCTCCCAATCTAATTCAAAGAGGTGACATGTGTCGACTCTATGGAGCATGAAGCAGCCACGATAATTAAGTCGAGCTACAATTAAAAGCAATTGGGAGAGGCACCACATATATTTTTTGGCACACAATAATGTCAAATTAAAAAAAAAACGAAGCGTTAGAGAAGCAACGCAACTAGAAGCAGCTGGATCGAGTTCGACGAAAAACGAACAAGAGACCAGATCTCTTGACTAGTTGCGGCCGCCACCGCCTCATACAGTGGGATGACGAAGAGAAGGGAAGTATGTTCGTTAGAGCAATGAGCAACAATACCACTTCAGCCCACAATGGATCGACTAGCATTCCACACGAGTGGTCTTTTACCAAGAGTCATATCACAACAAATAGAAAACCATGAACCCAATGTTTAACTGAGAAGACGCATGGCAAATGGAAAATATATTTTATATCCCAACATACACAACATAATCCTCATGATTAAAAGTGAAGTTGATAAATATGGCTCTGTAGAAAAGACGTGGAAGGCATTATTTTTTCCAAGCATTCATTAATTGCATGGTGCATACTACCAATCACAAAGGAAAATTGAAAGCCTGATGGTTACGCATAACAAACTACGTATAACCAAGAAAAGCACCACATATACGAAGCGCGGACAATCACAAAAATTTGCCAAAAAGGGAAGCATCACACCGGAACAACGAGGCAAATACCCGACAGATACTATGGAGACAAAAGGAAAAATAAACCCTCCTACAACAACGATACCTGCAAGGTACAAGCCTAAGACTGAAGATATACTTTTACTTGTGTTCGTTCAGGAGGAACATCACAAATATATCCCACAAGCTAATGCACCACCGGGATATTTTTCACCCCATCGCAAACGTGCGAATAGGGAATTATTAAAACTCGCATTGGGCTTCTAAAGCCCTAGAGTCCATCGGTGGAGAATTTGCTCATGATGGCATCGCTGGATAATATATCTCGGTAGAAGTGTTCACTCCCGATGGGACTGCTGGATAACATATCTCGGTAGAAGTGTTCGCTCCCGATGGGATTGCTAAATAATATATCGCGATGATTAAAATAAAAGATCGTTGGAAGCATTGATGTATTCAACCCTACCCGAGCTTGCCAGAAAATAACAGAAAAAGGAGAATAAGTGACTTTTGACTATGACGGAAATGGAAGAATAATTATTCTTCCAAGTCTACATCTCACCTCTAGCCGAAACATATTATATCAACAAGAAAGATGTCATCTTCAAATACACGGACCGAAGCCAATACGTGTACAAAGACGGTCGTAACAACAAAGACGGACGACCATATCACACTTACTCTCCGATATTCTGGCATAAGCTATACACATAGCGGAGGCTATATTATGATCACCGAAGCTCCCAGAAGACTATATCAAGCAATTGGCGCAATATTTGCAAAACGCGCTAAAGGAGGAGCATTCAATCGGCAGATAGCCACAACAACCGCAACCAACGATCACATCAAAAGACGACGGAGCCGTAACCTTCGGACCACAAAGCTGCTTGAAAGGTACACATCTCCGTCACTACTATAGGACCCTACGTGGGCACCTAGCAGATAACTCAGTGCCAGATGCTTACTGAGCTCTGCTAACACAAGCGAAGTTGGGTCGCTACCCTTCGCGAATAATATAATTATGAGTACGTACAAGTAATTAATACAAAATAATAAGTTGGAGTAAGGGGACGCCCATGAAATCCAACGATACTGGATAAATCTTGATAAAGATAAAGCCCAGTATATATCACAGACAGAGTCTTGGCGACAAAAAGATCAATAAGGCAAGTCTTGTGCAAATGATCACAGACAGAGCCTTGGCGACAAAAAGATCAATAAGACAAGTCTTGTGCATATTTCAGCCGCTTGGAATAAGTCTTGCAAAGGCAAAAGCCAATAGATAGCCTGATCAGCATCTTGCAAAGGCAAACGCCATTAGATAATCCAAATAAAGGCTGCAACCCTAGAAGATGGTTACTCATCGGAGCTACTAAGGAAGACACAACTCAATACACGGGCCTCGAGAGATACAGATAAAGGAGAATCCTTGGGGGGTTTTTTTTTTTTTTTTTTTTTTTGGAGAATCCGATTTGAAGTAACCGATTATTACGAATGAGCGCCTCTTACATCTTAGCCGATCCAAATCGACAGCTCTTGGAAACTTTGTAAAAAGTTTTGGCTATATGCGAAGCTGTCAAGATGTGATAGAGAGCCATTTGAATAAAAATACAAGACCATGCTGAAACTCTCTAGCACGACATTTATTATGAAGCAATTGTAGAGAGATAAAGCATGTTAGCTGAAGGAATAATTTGAAAACCTTCCTGAAGGCTGAATGACAAGCATTAAAACTTCATCAGACGAAGGTGATTTCAGCCCTTACACATCAACACATTGAAGAATCTGAAGGGCCCAAGTCTGTCTCCACCAACACAACACCTCCAAGCACTAAGAAACTCTCGGAACAACCTACGATGGTCAAATTACACAGTCTACACATGGCGAAAATAACAAGAAATATGCACAAACAGTTTTATTGTGCATTGATATGATCCGATAAGGATACCGGTGGAGTAAAATTCAAACATATTTCGGACGACGATTCAACATTGATATGTTGACTAAACACATTTTCTGCGAAGATGAACGCAGTTATAAGAAGATCATCAAGAGCAGTATTATCTTCAACAACAAGAGCCCGGATCAACCATGCCTCAACATCTATCCTAAATACCGTCACACAAGCCATATATATCCGCAAAAATCCTGAATAAACACGAGCCGAAGCTATATACTACATCACAGTATCACCAACCCACCATCAGATACTTCCCAGGGAAAAGTGACGCAACTAAGGAAAACATTGAGTTTAGACACGAAGCTTCTTCATCACTTACGGACATGGCATACGAGAATAAACAGATACTTGGGCGACATAAAGAAGCATCTTATTTGATCCCAAATAAGATAGCTTCATAACCGGCTTAGACCCATTCCAAAGAAATACATAGATTTTGAAGCGACCTAGGAAGCTCCGGGAGAAGTACGGAAAAAAGGAAACTCAGAGTATCACAAGTCTAAAGACGAACTATACCTACGAAGAAAGCCGACGATGACAAACAACAACTCCGATGGGCATGAAAGTCTCATCTGCAGATCATCATGCCGACAGAAGTTTCCAGCAGTCCAACCATGACATTGAGGTAATTCCCCTAATTATTATAGCGGAAAAAGCCGGATCATCAAATGTTTTAATGGTCAAAGGACAAAGACGGAACGGATAATACCAGGCGAAAGACATCAATTATGGAGAGCTTACTCGGATCTACAGCCAGATGATTTTTCTTGGAGTCTAACACGACAGCCTCTTGCCAGTCTCTCCTATTAGACTCGGGGGCTTGATGATATACCCTATACGGAGCTCTACCTCCGTATGTAAATCTGTTATTACAAAGATGCTTAAGGATGTTTTTTTTCAAAAATACGGAGCCTACCTCCGTCAGGATTACGGAGCTCACCTCCGTCAGGATTACGGAGCTCACCTCCGTCAGAACGGAGCTCCGCCAAATATGGAGGAAATCTCTTATTTCTTCATCCTAAAGAAAAGGTATGTTTCCATATCCCTTTACTATTATAATATAATTAATTATAAGGCATGTAAATCACTTAAACATGTCCTACGAATCTTTTCCTAAACTCTAGGGTAAAACCCTAATGACCTAACTTATCCTCCAAGATTACCCATCTTATAAATAGAGGACTTCCTCATAAGATGGAGGCACGTTCTCTTCACCCCAAAACACCTAAGGTGACCGGCTTCTCTTCTATGGAGAATCGTCCACTGCCAACACAAACACCTCCGATACAATGGCGTAAAGCGGCTCCTCAGCCCTCTGACCGGAAGGGAATCGCCAATAAATCATCCAAAATCCCTCCTTGTTCCCGATCGAAGGTCCATGCGATTCTTTGATCAAACAAATTATATCAATTATGTAACCAAACTTTCGTTCGTGAGGTTAAGGGCTTGCAAAATATGTTGAGTTTCAAAGATGCGTATTGAAATAAAGATTTGCTTAAGAAAGATGTCGACTAAACAAGGATTAAAAGGACAAATATAATCGCAAACTAAGAATGTATAGATGCAAATATAATGCTAAGAACAGAATATAATGCTAATTATAATATAGAACGAATAATTGACAAAATAATGTAAAGATAAGGGAACAAGAACACCGAGATTTGTTATCGAGGAAAAGCCCTTAATCCTTATGGATCGCCGGCATAAAAACCGCAAGAGGAAGCAATCGTCCCTGCCTTTGTTCTCTTATTAATAATTTTTGAAATGATTACAATGGTGGAATTCGGTTGATCGATATAGCTAAGTGTGAGAATAGAGATGAGAGAATCGAGAGCAGTGTGTGTGAATACAAGTGTGTAGTGATGTAGCAGATAAGTAAAAAGATATCCTAAATCGATCAGCCTCCTTCGTTTATATATACTTAGATACTAACTAACTATGCGAATTTGTAGGGATCTTCCAGGTCTTCCATAATTGAACGTTGGAGAGTATCTCGACCAGTCAAGTGAACGTTGATGCTTTTCTCCTCATGCTAAAATCAACTTGAAGTTCGATTATACTGGCATACCAAGTCTTCTTTGCGTGTTGATGAATTGTCCCATGTGCGACTTTGCTTTTTATACCGTTAGAGATATTTTCCACAGCCTTATATCGAATATTCTGGAATCTGCATGCTTAACTAATGTGGAAATGATAATAACAATTGAAACATAACGTTAGCAAAATATTAATAAGTTGTCAGAATATTCACCTATGTCAAGATCCTGATATGTCAAGATCTTAAGCTTTCAAGATATTGGTACTTGAAATTTCACCCATAACAGACATAGAGGTGTCTTCAGTGGTACCATCTCTTGAGTTGGGACTTACAAGTGGTATCAGAGCAGAAAGACTAATTTATTGTCTAGATCTTCTTAGATGTCTACTACTGAATGTGAGAATGGTTCTAGTCCAGATGAAACTAATGCTAATAATCCACCTATACAAAATGTTAATACTAATCCTCCTCCTCCTCCTCCAAATGTTTCTCCCCATGTCCATGTCCATTACTCCAACACTCATGTTCCAAAATTCAATGGAACTAGTGAGTCTTTTGGTACTTGGAAGGCCATAATGCTTTTGCATTTTGGTGGGATTGAAAGATACATGTTGAAAATCCTTATGGATGGTCCACATGTGCCTATCTCTCCTGGCATGAGCCCTCTTCTTGACCCTACTGGATCTAGAAGAAGTTCTAGAGAAAAGGCTGAAGACCATTGGTCTGATGAGGATCGCAGATTGGTGGACTTGGACACCAAACTGGAAAACATGATCTTTGGGGCTGTTCTTGAAGAAATTTATTCCAACACTTGTGTTGTTCCCCAGTGCCAAGGCAATGTGGGATGAGTTAGTTCTCCAGTTTGAAGGAGGTGATGACACCATTGTCACTAGGAAAGTTGCACTTAACAAGAAGTATGAATCCTTCTTTGCCTTGCCCAATGAAAGCCTAACTGGTACTTATACCAGATTTACTAGCTTGATAAATCAACTGAGAGGCTTGGGTGTAGAGAAGGATAAGGATATTCTTCTTGAAAAGTTTTGTGATATTCTTCTATCTAAATGGGCACACATGGTTCTTGTCCTAAGACAAGGAAAGACCCTGCACAGTCACATTCTTGCATCTCTATATGGAGCCTTCAGATTCACTGAAGATAATAATGCACAAAGACTGGTGGCTGAGCAAGATGCTTTAAACCATGCTCAGAGTTCCAAGGTTGCTAGTCTAACTGAGAAACCTTGTGCTGCTTTAATGTCTGCAGAGAGTGTCCAGCCACACTCAATGAAGGAGATGTTAAATGGCTTTTTGAACTCTGGCCTGACCACTGAAATCAGTGATGATTGTCATGAAACTGACGATGATGATCTGGTCGCCATGATTGCTAAAACCTTTAACAGGTTTAAGCATAAATCTAACAGATTTAATGGCCCCAACAATGCTTCCAGCTCCAAGTCTCTGGACAAGGCCAATCTTACATGCTATAAGTGTGGTAAGAAAGGTCATTTCATGAAGGAATGCAAATCTAGTCAGTTGAACAATCAAACTGGTCCCCCTGTCCCTAATTTTAACAGGCCTGATGATAGCTACAAAGCAAAATACAAAAAGCTTAAGGCCCAGATTACCCTCCTGTTACTTGAAAGAGAAAAAGAAAAGAACAAATGCATGATGGCTAAAGCTGAAGAGAAGTGGGAATTCTCTGATGACTCATCTGATGATGATGAAGAGATTAGGGACGTGTGTTTCATGGCCTTGGAAGATCAGCAACATGTTGTGAAGGATGATGTTATTTCTAGAAGATGGGTTGACATCATTTTGAAAAAGGTTTGTGATTTTAGCACTCAATCTGACCAAGAACTGTAACTGGACATTGGTGAATCACTCAATTGTGAGTTAATTTTTGTTGAAACTTATACGGACTGATTGTGAAAGATATCTGGAAACAGTTTTAACTGAACTTAATAATTTGAAACCACAACAGAATTAATTGCAAAGTGTCCAGTTGGCTCTCAAGGAGTCAGTTTTGAAAAATAAGTCACTAGAATTTGAAAACCAAAAAAAAGAGTCTAATTTAGAAAAAGAACAAAAGGTTATCAAATCCTGGATAAGGGCATATGGACTAAATTACGATGCCTTTTTCTAAAACCATTGATGCACAACAAACTGCCTACAAATCTGGAGATGTGCACATGGCAGACATCATTCCAGATATTCACACTTTGCCTCCAGCTCTTAGGCCAGAAATTGAATATGACCAGCCTAAGACAGTTAAAACTGAACCAATTGAGACCACCCCAACTGAGGTCAAAACTGGAGCCAATCAGGCTAAAGCTCCAGTTAATAAGGCAACTGGTAATAACCCTTTACCTCAAAAGTCCAAGGAGCCCAAGACTCAAAAGACTAAAATCCCTGCTGAACCTAAGTCCAAGGTTCAGCCGCCTACTGAAAAAGACATTTTGTTAAAACTGGAGAGTCAATTTCAACAGTTGTCCAGGCAGGTTCAAAGTTGTACTGCCAGAATAAAAAATCTGGAAGGAGCCTCGTCTTCTCCAGTTGTTCAACAAAATGCACCCCCTTTGAAACAAAAACAGAAACAAAATGTTCCATCTGGAACCAAATCTGAAAAGAAAAAGGGGGAAAAACCTCTCAAACCAATCGTTTTTACTCCTGGTCCTGGAGCTGATAACAATGCTCCAGTTCCAGTCTCCAGTTCAACACCACCAGAATCAACTGAGACTTTCCAGGGAGAGTCCAGTGAACCCATCAAAATATGGGTTCACAAAAAGAACTAATGATTTTTGTGGGTGCCCCTGCTGGAAGAGTTCACTGTCCAAGATGGACCGGCAATGACGTTTGGTAATGATGAAAATGGAAAAACTGAAGGATATGGTGTAATCAATAATGGACAAGTCCAGTTCACTAAAGTTGCATTTGTAAATGGTTTGAAATATAACCTGATCAGTGTAAGCCAACTTTGTGATGATGGATACAAGGTTTTGTTCGATATTGCTCAAGGCACCATATTTAACAAGGATTGGAAAGTGGTGATGATTGCACCAAGAAAGGGAAATGTGTACATCATGGATATGGAACCAGCTCCAAAAGAGCAGTGCTTCTATACCTAGGCAGATAAGGACACCAACTGGTTATGGCATAAAAGGTTATCTCATCTTAATTTCAAAAATATTAACAAGTTGTCTAGAAAACAACTGGTAGATGGGATACCTCCAGTTTCCTTTAAAAAGGAAAATCCATGTCCAGGGTATGAGATGGGCAAGCAGAAATGGGCCAGTTTCAAGACCAGGCAAAACTTCAGTATCACTGAACCTCTTCACATGCTTCATATGGATCTTTTTGGTCCAGCGAATGTTGAAACTAGAGCTGGGAAGAAGTATACTCTAGTTGTGGTTGACGAATACACCAGATTCTGTTGGGTGGTATTCCTCAGATCCAAAAATGATGCAGCTGCTGAAATCATCTCACTCATCAAAAGAATTGAGCTCAAATACACTCGAAAAGTTTGTCAGTTAAGAAGTGATAATGGAACAGAATTTCAGAATAAGACTCCTGAATCCTTCTGTACTGACACTGGCATATCTCAAAACTTCTCATCAGCACACTCTCCAGAGCAAAATAGTGTTATGGAAAGAAAGAATCGTACACTGATAGAAGCTGCCAGGAGTATGCTATCTGAATCTGGTCTTCCCACCAGTTTTTGGGCTGAAGGAGTGGCAACTGCATGCCACACCCAAAATCGGTCAGTTTATGTCAAAAGACATAGGAAGACTCCCTATGAAGTGCTCAGGAATCATAAACCAAATATTGGATATTTTCATGCATTTTGTTGTCCAGTTTATATCTGAAATGATTCCAGTCAGCTTGGAAAGTTCGATGCAAAAGCTGATGAAGGTGTATTTTTAGGCTATTCAGATATTCGAAAGGCATTTAGAGTTTATAATTATAGACTCCAAAAGGTTCATGAGACAATTCATGTCACATTTGATGAATCTAATGATGAAATTAATAAAAGACCAAGCCTTGATATTTCTCCAGTTATTCCATTGAATTTTGGTGAAACTGACTAAGTTCATCAGTCAGATGTTTCACTAGAAGATGTTTCCAGTCACTCAGAACTGGAACCAGTACAAACAAAGAAATCCTTCAGTGACACTCCATTTTATCCCTCCATCAGTTTCAATTTACCACATAAACTGGTGATTGGATCAGATGTACGTGTCACTCCAATATCAACACCAGTTCAAACTCCAACTTCTCCAGTTCTTCAAGAAATACCTTTAACTGAAGAATTTCATGATGCATATCGTGACCTCATTGACTCTGATGAGGATATTGAAGTAGTTTGGGCTGATCCTCTTCCAGAAGCTACAACTGAAGAGGTTCCCTAGGTGACTTGCACTGATATTGTTGTTCACCATCCTAGTCAATACACTAAATGGACAAGAGCACATCCAATTGAACAGATTGTTGGAGATCCAAGTAGTGGGGTTCAGACTTAGAAGAGCCAGAAGTGAGCAATGCTTGAACGTCACCTTCTTATCACTGATTGAACCGAAGAAGATTGACGAGGCTATGGCAGACCTAAATGGCAAACCAGTGAACACAACTGAGTATAGAGGTATGGTTGGTTCGCTGATGTACTTAACTGCCAGTCGACCAGATATAATGTTTGCAACATGTCTATGTGCCAGATTTCAGGCTAACCCAAAAGAATCACATTTGCATGTTGTTAAGCGCATCTTCAGATACCTGAAAGGGTGTCCTAGCCTTGGTCTTTGGTATCCCAAAGGCTCAGGTTAGATCTAATGGGTTATTCAGATTCAGATCATGCAGGTTGTAAGATAGACAGAAAATCCACAACTAGAGGTTGTCATTTCCTTGGAGGAAAACTGGTGAGTTGGACTAGTAAGAAGCAGACGTCAGTCTCTATGTCCACTGCTGAGGCAGAGTACATTTCTGCAGCCAGTTGATGTGACCAGATTCTCTGGATCAAGAGCCAGTTGTTAGATTACGATCTAAAATACAAAAGAACACCAATCTTTTGTGACAACACCAGTGCAATTGCTATATCTCACAACCCGGTGATGCACTCCAAGACAAAGTATATTGACATCAGGTATTATTTCATTCGTGATCATGTTATGAAAGGAGACATTGAAATTCATTTCATCATCACTGACAAATAGCTCGCTGATATTTTTACAAAACCTCTTGATGAGAAAACTTTTAAACATCTCATCAGTGAACTGGGAATGTTAAATCCTTAAAACTGAAGACTTTATTATGAACGCATCAGTGACACTGATGAAGTTCTACAGTTGAGGAGATCCATACAATCTTTGCTCGTCAGGCTATCGAACGCCTTTGTGATACTATCCTGGCACTAATTGATTTATGGATCATCATTTTAAGGGGAAAGACTCAAAATATTTTTCTGACTAAAATTATTTTTGTTTGAAAAATTGCCACTGGAGATCTATCCAGTTGGAAACTGGCACTAGACTAATCCTCCAGTGTACATGTTTGGTCTTGTCTTAAAACTGGTGGTCAACCAGGTTTCATAACATTGTATAATACTTGGTCAATATTTGTGACATGTGATGGTACTCGAGTGTTTTAACCCACTTACAACCGTCACATGACGTGTCAAAGACATTTTTGTAAAAGTAACACTTTTTGTATTGGGATTGTAAAAGATAGTGGGCGCGTAGGAAGTTAAGCCGTCGTAGCATTAAATGCTGACACGGTGAATTAATTTTATTTTCAAAATTCAAATTTTTATTTTGGTAAAACATCAAATCAATTTTTATTTTGAGATTAAAATATTCATGGTATTTGTCTCTTGTGATCCAATTCCATTATAAATACCCCTTATTTACTGCAAAGCCCATTTACTTCTTTCACATTCCTTCATTCAATTCCAATCATCAAAAATTGTTCTTTTCTCTCTCTGCTCAATAAATCAAAAACCCTAATTCCTAAATTTTCAATTTCAATTTCATCTTCTTATAAAATGGCTCCTAAATCATCCAAAAGTAGAGATGTTAATCTACTTTCTGTCCCATATGCTCCATCACCAGATGTTAAGCAAACATCTGGTGCCCCATCAAACCCTGCCAACATAAAATTAAATCCAAATAATCCAATGGCAAGTTTGCAAGAGACTCAAGCCGTCGATTCCCTTATTGGTAGATTCCAACAATTTCTTCGTGATTCTCCAATCGGCGAGTCTTTTTCTCTTAACCCACGCAAGATGTACCATGATTACTTGTGTGAGTTTTGGTACACAGCACAACTTTCCGATGATTGTTCCTCCATCTCCTTCACTCATAAAAATGGAACAGTCTAGTGTACCATAACCAAGGAAACATTGAGGGATGCCTTACACCTCAACTACTGGAGACAAGGAGAATCTCCAGTCGTCATCTCTCCAAATGTTAATTCAGGCAACTTCTCCTTGACATGGGACACAAGGATTGCCTTGAAAATGGGGACCTTATAATGAAGGGACCCATGCAAATGAAAGGCCTCTCACCATCCTGGAGGTTCTTCTTCATTCATCTGGTGGAGAGTATGGGTGGGAGTTCTGGTGGATTGGACCAGATTAACTCCACACAAGCAGAAATGGCTTACTGCTTGTGGAATGGCTTGAGAGTAGATTTCGCTGATATCCTGTACAGAAGCCTAGTTCAAAAACTGAAGGGCTCCAGGGTATTGTCCATCCCTTTCTCCAGGTATCTCTCTCTTTGCTTTAAACACGTCTTGGGCAGTGATGCATACAAAGATACCCAATCACTCTACACTGTCCCAGATTTGTTAAGGAATCTTGACTCTCTAGTATCCGAGGCTGGGGAGGTTGAGATTCCTAAAAGAATGCGGCTGGTGTGACATCCGTCAAAATTCCATTCAACAAGATTCTTAATTGAAATCAATTAAGCTATTTTCCTCTTAGTTTTCAAGTAATTTAAGCTAAGTAAGGCATGATTAAGTGAGCAAGTGCATGTTTAAACTTTCTAATTGATTATATGATTAATCAATCTATTATATGAACTATCTTAGCAAGTTTAAGAATCTTGATGACGAGCAACTAAGAAAATAAAAATGTTATATTCCGTGAAAAAACATAAAACGTTTATTTTTCGCGTGAGTCTTTCTCGTATGAACTTAAGAATTAGGGAAACCTAATATCTAGTGTTTCAACACTTTATTATGGTTTCTAATTCATAAAATAACACACTTGAAAAATTGGAAAATTTAATTAATCCCATGAATAGTAAGGAGGTTAATACCATGTAACTAGTTAGTTTTAACTAGATATTTGTTATGCCATCACAAATAAAACACATCATCACTTTTACTAGATGTTTAATCTTTTATAAACATTAGTCTTAAATTTTATAAAAAGCTAGTATATATATATACGAATTATATGTATATGTTAGATATTTTGATTTTTATTTACCATGGTTACATAAGTTACACATAAACACTTTCTATATCCTTTCACCATATTTTGAACATATCACTACATTAGTAAAACAAGGATGAATCACCCTTTAATCACCTCCACAACCCATGGCCACCATCACTCCATGCACTAATTCACTATCTAAAGTTTTACTATAAATACAAGCCTTATGTCTTCACAAATACTTGCCAATTCACACAATCAAACTTCTTTCTCTTGAATCTCTATCATTCCAAGATCAATACTTGTTTAAGTTCAAACATATCTCTTACAACCTTTCATCATCCCAAGCTTTCAATTCAACCAAAGTTGTCTTGAATTCGTTGGTTTCAAATTTGTAAACACGACGTTGTTATCGGGAATTCTTTCAAGGATTTCACAAAGCCTAGTTATTATGCCTACATAGGGCTGGAAATATTCCACTTTCATCAAGAAAACAAGTCCAAGTTATAGCCGATTCTCTCAAGATCTTCTTCGGTGTTTATTCCTATATCGTTACTTTGATCTTAGAATTTATAATTCTCCAAACTTGTAAGTGTTTTTATGAAATCTTACTATATATTACCTTATGATTATATGACTAAATGTTATGTATTGAAATGCTTGTCAACTTGTTTTATACTCAAATGATACGTATTTGCATTTAAAAACGCTAAATATCTCTTTAAGACACATAATGAATTGTTGGCACTTTTGTAGAAATACATGAGTAAAACACTTTTAACAAATACTTTATATACTAATTTTGGTATATAAATAAATGTATAGTTATATATTTAACTATCCTATTTTTATATAAAAATCGTATTTCACAAACTGTGAATTATTTCATATTTTGATTTCTTGTCTTGGATAGAATATATCCTTGATACCCTTTTAACCAAAGTACTTCATTACTAAAAGTAAATTTCATGACATTTGGGCCTCTTCGGGGTACACCAACGGAGGGGATTGTAGTTCGCAATTTAACGCAACTTGGTTCACCGTTTGGGTACTACACGACCCTAACCTCATGAATTGACACAACGTGAAGTACAATACTGGTTTTTCTTGCCATTTAAGGTATCTCTTCATTCTATAATTAATACATTTTTGTATTGATTATAATACATACTATTTAAAGTATCTCTCCTTTATATATAAATATATATACACACTCGTATTCGTCTCCGAATACATTCCGTATCAATTCAAAGAAATACTATCAAGTATCTCTTTATTCTCATTCATATCTTAAGCTATTTGGTAGCTTATTATTTGCATTTAAACAAAAGCTTTTTAAGGATTTCTATAAAGATAAATGAGATATCATTTATAAATATTTCAAGAATAAATTACAAAGGTTATTGAAAAGAACCCAAAGTCTCTTACGTTGACAAGCGTATTAATAGATAACATTATAAGATAATTTAAGTCTAAACCGAGAAGTAAATCAATCACATTATGTTTAGGGATACGTACTTTTGCTAGTTGACTTGCTCGTCATCATTGTCATCATCAACATTTTTACGTTACTAATCAATCACCGAGCTAAGGTGAGTTTCATGTATCCCTATTTATTATTTTGGGACTGAGAATACACAACTGTTTTGTTTTTATGGACACAATTCCTTAAATGATCCATGCTTATTTTTTTGTTACAATGCTCTGGCTCGAAATCCCCTATATTGAACTTGGACCGATAAATTTACAACGCGAATATTATAAATAGTACTATTGGGTTGACACCCCTATCCTGGTTAGTCGCACTAACACATGCAAGGGATAATTAATATTTGAATTAAATACGTGATTGCGTTGAGCATTAGCATCACATGAGGGGTAATGTACACATATGGTACGGTTAAGGTATTCGGTTTCCAAGGTATAAGCATGTGATATACGAATTAATAGGTTGAAATAAACCACGTATACTTGATAGTCGTAATGCATACGATATCATATTCAAATCTTGTGATCCAAAGGTAAATCCTTGTTATAACACTGTGAACTCACCAACTTTATGTTGACGTAATTTAAAATGTGTATTCTCAGGTACCTGAGCTAGATGACGCATAAGATAGATGCATACTTTTGGAGTCACAATTGCATACTAGAAGAAAACATATGGAGATGTCTTAGTTTATATTATCATGTTTAAAGAATCTCATTTGTACTAGTTGTAAACTCAGTTATCACTTTATGATCAATAAAGAAAATCTTTCGGATATATTCTAAAAACGTCTCATTCTAGAGGTCATTTGTTATAATGTGTGATTTGTTTACGAATATTGTTCACACCTTCGATTCCGCATTTTGGGGGTGTGACAGATTGGTATCAGAGCCACAGGTTATAGTGAACTAGGTTGCATTAGTGACCCTAATAAATGAACTATTAGGTTGCATTAGTGAAACTTACACTATAACTGTTTTATTGGCAAATTGCTTACTTGCACATACTTGCTCACATTCATGCTTAGACATGCCTTACGTAGAACAAATGCTTAAATTTAAGGTTGCTTAAATTTAACGGGTAGATACTATCTAGAACATAGTAATGCTTATAGAATCAAGTACTTGATCAAGAAATAACCCCATTGGTATATTAACACAAAATTATACAATAAATAATTGGAAAAAAATACAAATCATCATAGTGATTCGGAGAATGTCCACACTACATTATTTTATCATAGTGCTTTAGAGAATGTCCACACTACATTATTGTATCATCATAGTGCTTCGGAGGGGTCCACACTACATTATTTTATCATGGTGTTTTGGAAAGGTCCACACCACTTGGAATGTCTTTACATTTCTATGAAATACACGAGTTTAAATCTGAACTATATTACTATGATTTACTATGTTCAGATTCGAGAACATAGAATAAACTATTATCAAACACTCATCTTCTAATGAGATACCTAACTTACTATAATCTTCGAATTCGTAAATTCTCTTGAGTTACTCTTGCACTCACGAATATCATCGAGGAACCCACCTAAGAATATCAACAAAGATCAAGAAAGACTGAACCGCTAGAGGAAAAATCACCCGGAAGATGACCTATCTAAAGATGACCTCGAAGACTCGATTCTCTCATTTACTTTATTAAATTCGGACAAACGAGTCCCGTTACGCTGAGCATATTGAACTTAACAAAAATGACTTTGATAAAAACACATGATATAATGTTATCATAAAAACGGTGTACAACATTTTTATGATTGCATGACACTATGTGGAAATATCAAAATCACCCATTAGTTAGAAGTGGTTAGTTTAGGTAATTGGTATGCCATCAATGTGCTAACGGTGTAGTGGGTTAGCCGATGGTACATGTTAGAAATAAAACCAATTGTTAGAAATAAACTTGAACTTAATTGAAGGTTTAATGGAGGATTTGAGTTAGTGTGTGTAATGTGTGTTTATGTGTGAAAGGGAGGTTGAAGATGATAGGGAGGAGAGAGAAAGTAATTTTGAGAGAAGGATGTATGGAATTATGATTAAGGCTTCCAAAGTGTTAATGAAAATTACATGGGGAAGGAGTATTTATACTCTAATCTCTATTATAACTAATACTCCTTCCACTATTGAATATTTACAATTTAACACCATATTTATATTTCTAACAATCTCCCCCTTGGTGTTGAATTGTAAATGTTGCATCGTCTTCGGTTTTTAAATAAACATGATGAGCCCATTTGTTGAAAATCTTCAATGTTGATTGGACTTTGAAGCTTTCTCATTGTCTTCAATGTCTTGTATCAACCTTGACTTTGAATCTTTGAGCTTTGAGCTTTCACAACTTGAATTTTGAATAATCAACCTTGACTTTGAATCTTCTCAACAAACAAATATATTTGACGATGACTTATTAAATCTTGATCTTCTCTTGCAACTTTGAATACTTTGGAAGCATCTTTGAAATCTTTGTAGCTTTTGAGCTTTCACAACTTGAACTTTTGAATGTTGATTTCAACTTGATGTTGCTTGGAGAAGTAACTTGAACTTTTGAATAGCATGCGGAAGCTTGGATTTGACTTTGAATTCTTTGAATTCTTTTGGATGCGGAAGCTTGGTTTTCTTTAAATTCTCTTGGCATTGCGGAAGCTTGATTTAACTTTAAATTCTTTTGGCTTTGCGGAATCTTGGTTTTGACTTTGAAATCTCTTGGCATTTCGGAAGCTTGGTTTTCTTTAAATTCTCTTGGCATTGCGGAAGCTTGGTTTTGGAATGCGGAAATTTGATTTTGTCTTTAAAACTTCAATTCTTGGTCTAACTTGTCTCTGAATCCATAAACAATCAAACAACTATCTCGGAGCAACTTAACATTTAAACAATTAATCTTCAATTGCTATCTCCCCCTCAAACACACAATCATTTCGGAGCATATTCAACACTCTTGAATTTACTCTTGCTTCCCCTTAAATGAACAATCTCTTCAAACTATGAACGAACTTAACTATCCAACTTAATTTTGTTTGTAGCATCAACAAACGACAATCTCTATTCAATCTCAAACTTTTCATCTCTTCTCAAACATTATTCAATCTCAAACTCTTGTAATCATCAAACAATGGTCAATTATTCAATAAATCTTTCAATTATCGACCATGTACGTCATCTTGAATATACTCGATCTCGAATCAATCTTTCTTTAACTTTCTCGAAACAATCTCTCAACTTTCAACATATCACGATAATTATTCACTCTCTTCACCTAAACTAACGATCCTTTGAACAACCAAACACTATGAATCATCCTCAGTCAATATCTATAAATCAAATTCTACCTAAAACCTTGAATTCTATCTATCAATCATTTAATCATTTCTCCCCCTTATGATGAATATGTGAAACGTGTTCATCATATAATAATGATTGATAGCATAAACGGTAGATCACAACAAACAAAATTCAACCAAATTATCCCAACCCAATTCCCAATTCCCAATGAACCTATTGGTGAACTAGAATGTAAGGTTGCGTTTTTTGGAAAAAGAATTTATAATGGTGTTTGTGTTCTTTGTGTTTGTGTGAAGAGAAATGAAAACCGGATAAAAATGATCCGTTAACACAACCAAAAATTAAAAGGATTAATGGTGTGGCCTAAAAATACGATTACTATTTTCAGGACTTCCCATTATCATCGAGAAATGCACAAAGCTTATCTCTAAATGGTTCGGTCTATGGTTTTTCAACCGATAGATTGCTTTAAAGAATGTAATTCATGATCAATGTCACAAAGGCGTTCAATAACCATGTCTTACTATCCTCAAAGACTTTTGGGAAAATAAATCCGAGGTCACATAGACTTCTCGTTTACTCAACAAATTCATAAAATGAAAATGTGATACCTACGTTCAACGTTGGAAAAGATGTTAGCATTGGTAGGATTTCCATTCGATCATCGTGGAATATCAAAAAGATGATATCACTACGAATGTTCCGGCAATATCACAAAGATATGCGATGTCACAAAGACATATAAAGACTCTATGTGTCCTAGTCAAATGAAAGAATATTTCAAGTACGCTCTAGACTCAATAAGTGATCAAATGAAGTCGGGGACCGGAGTAGAGTGTCTCCCTTTTTCAATATCAACATCTTCCAAATGAAGAGTCAATAGAAATGTGAAAATCTCCGTGAGAAATAAAACAAGTATTTGTTAAGAAACACTTGAGTGGTTAGGTAAAGATGTGCATTGCTTCACTGGGTCCATGAAGTCTTCTTCAATACCGAGAAATCAACAAATGAAATCCGATAGGAACGTGTTGACCCGGCTTTTTAAGAACTTTGGGGAGGGCTTTTGTTTATTTTAGCCCTTTCTCACATCATTTCACCGTAACCTCTCACTTTTCGACTACTCCCTCATGTCCTATTTGCATAAATATCATCACCACGCTCATAAACCCTCATAATCTAAGATTGAGAATATAACTCCGGGGTTAGATCTCATCGGCGATGACAAGATCATGGAGTTTTTATGAGTGGCCTAAACTCTCATATGCAAATCTAACACCGAACTTCAATAAAGATGATCGAAAATGGTTTGAAAATCATCCAAAGTGTTTTAAAATAGAAAATGAGTTTAAACACTTGAAAGTTTTGGTTTTATAAACAAACTCCCCCTAAATATATGCATGATATAAACAAAGGTTTTGCATATAAAGGGTGAGTAAAGAGTTTGAAAGTTGCTCACAAATATTACAAATGAGACTACAAAGGCAGTACACAAAGGCGTTCGATGCCTTACATCTCATCCTAATATATTGTGAGTAACTAAAAGACAAAGTAAATACAAATTGATGTGAAAGAGAAAATATTTTTGGATTTTTCAAAAATAAGAAAATGAAAATCTTTTTGGATTTTTCTAAAAATGAAGAAATTACAAAAACGGTTTTAGAACGGGTTATACACTGAAGTGTGCATAAGCCACTATTCATCAAATCACTTGGAAATCACTTTTGGAACCCATTTGAAATTGGGTCCAATGGTTTTTGAATTCTTGAAAGTCCAAATGTAAGTATCATCGATTTGATGAATAGAAGTTGCATTCCACGATGAACTAAAACCCGGTGGTTTAGTTGAAAAGAGTTTTCGTGGAAGCAACGGTAAAAAATTATTTGATTTCTTTGAAAAGCTTCCAATCTTGAGAGATTGATTTGAAAATTGATTTTTCGAAGCAAAATCATTCACTTTTTGAACAACTGTTTTCACAGGTTTTGTTGCAAGATCAAAAAGTTCCGAAAATGAATATTTGAATGATTTTGACTCAATTGACTTATCTTTAGAAATCGGTTTCCATTTAGATTTAGTCAACTGAGATTTTGCTTGTGAAATATGTTCAGAATTATCATCGAAGGATAGAAAAGAGACAAAAGTAGTTGTTCCATCAAAAATAGGTTTCTTAGAGTACTTCTTACCCTTTTGCAAGGAGTAATTAGTAAACTGAGACACCTTTCTTTCAAAAGGTTTTGAAGATTTACCCGTGTAAACCCTCTTTGGAACATCAACTTTTGGTTTGGGTGAATTAGATTTTGGAAAACATTTTGACACCTCGGTCTTTGGAATCATAGAATTACTCGATCATTTCATGGGTTTTTCAAGCTTTGTGTCCAACGATTTTGATTTAAAAGAAGCAATTCGGTTCTCCATCTTTTCAAGTTGTTTTGTAACCGAAGCATTTAAATCAGAGAAAGAAATTGTTGACACATCAGATTTTAATTTCGAAACAAGAGTATCTTTCTCGACAAATTTGGATTCCAAAGATGAAATGTAATCTTGTTGATCTTTGATTATTTTCGAAAATCTTTGTTCTTTGCTCACAAAAATTGTGGACTTATTTCGCAACTCATGGTTAAGTTCAGAAATCTTTTGTTGCGAAACAAGTTCTTTTGAATGACTGTCCAAAACAATTTTATTGAGCTCTTTGGAAGAATTGTCCAACTCATTTGTTAATTTGAAAATCTTTGAATGCAAATGATCATTTTCTTTTTGAAGACTTTCCATGTTGGACAAAATGAGATCATTTGCAGATTTGAGCTCTTTAATTTCGGATTTGAGTTGGTCAATTTCAAGTCGAAGACTTACCATAGTAGACAAATTGAGAGTATTTCCAGACTGGAGCTCTTTGTTCTCAGGTTTGATTCGGTCAACTTCAGATTGAAGACTTTCCATTGCAGCAGATTCGAGCTCTTTATACTTCTTATCAAGTTGTTGATAAAGAGTATCTTTGATACAACACTCATATTTTAGGTTAGAAATTTCATCTTCAAGCTCCTTCAACTCAGGATTCGACTCTTTCAGTTTCACATTTAATAACTCAATGTCCTGCACCAAAGCATTTCCTCTTAGCATTTCATTAGTTTTCTCAACTTGCAGTTGTCTCACGGTCTTGGTCAACTCAAGAACTTTGGCATCAAGTTCTTGTTTTTCAAGAATCACTGTTTCACTTTGATTCATAAGATATTTTAAGTAATTCTTAGAGACAGAGATTACCTGATCATCATTCTTTCCAGAACCTAGAGCTAATGCTTCTTTCAAAGACATGATGATTAAGAAATGAAGAATGGAAAATACTAGAAAAATATTGAATGGGAAATCACAACAGATTAATCACTCAAAAATGAATATACTTAGATCAGAAAAATCACAAGTCATCACATCACACAACCACGACTCAAGCAATCACAACAACAACCACACAGCCATGATTCACAACACTTGAAGCTAGAAAGTGCTATTTGCAGAGCATATATCTCTGCAAATGGGGGTTTCAAAAATTTTTTTTCTCAAATTTCACTCCAACAATGGGTAAGTAATAAAAATGGTTTTAGAAAAAAACTTGAATTTTTTTTTTAATTTGTACTATTTGCAGAGGTTTTTGCTCTGCAAACAGTTGAAATGAGAAAATTTTTCTAATTGAACTATTTGCAGAGGTTTTTGCTCTGCAAACAGTTGAAATGAGAAAATTTTTCTAATTGAACTATTTGCAGAGGTTTTTGCTCTGCAAACAGTTGAAATTAGAAAAAAATTTCTAATTGTACTATTTGCAGAGGTTTTTCAATTTCAACTAAATGCAGAGCTTAAACCTCTGCAAATAGAACAAGTAAGAAATTTCAAAATTTCAAAATTTTGATTTTTCAACCCACGCGGAGAATATTGATGGAAAATGGTTTTGAGAAATTTTCTTGAAAAATTTTGATTTGAGATTCTTTAAAAACAACTAAGTGCCGAGCTTAATTCTCTACAAATGGTGTAAGTGACCAAGTCGCAACCCAAGTACTTAGATCAACACACAAAAACAACTGAATGCCGAGCTTAAATCTCTGCAAACAGTATAACTTATAAAGTCACTTGGTCGAAGAATCAATTTCAACTATTTGCCGAGCAAATATCTCTGCAAACAGCACAAATAGAACTTGTACTTAGTCACACCAACCAAAAACACTTGTTTGCCGAGCTTAAACCTCTGCAAACAATGCAAGTAGCACCAGTCTCAAATCAAGAATTCTCAAAAACAACTATTTGCCGAGCAAGGAGCTCTGCAAATAGAATAGGTAACCAGAACACTTAACCAAATTTCTTGAAATAACTATTTGCCGAGCAATAAGCTCTGCAAATAGAACAAGTGTAGTTTCAGTACTTAGCCAAATTTCTGAAACATGTATTTGCCGAGCAAGGAGCTCTGCAAATAGTATAAGTAAGAACACCACTTAGCCAACGACCTCTGCAAATACGAGTAACCACAACACGACAAAATAGTCGGTTAGGTTATCTTCTTCGTTTAGCCAAACCCTTATTTGCAGAGAAGACTGAAAATCTTCGATATCTTCTTCATTTTTGCGAATTAGAACTCGAATTTTATATCAAAATGTTTAGAAAATCAATGCGCACAAATCCTCAAACAAATTAGATGCTAATTTCAACTGGAAATCAAACCCTCACGAACATGCGATTTGTAGAGCTCGATGAAAAACAACTCAAATGATGAAATTAGCTTCTGAAAATGATAGCGAAGGAAGATATACTGATATTAAATAGATCGGTGAACAAAATTCGAACAAAAACACACTTAATTTGCAGGAATCACTGAAACAGTGAGCTCTGCAAATGAACCTTTCAGAAAATCAACTCAATTCTAAAATTAAGCACAAATTAAGCTTGTAATAAGCTTGTGGATCGTTCAGCAACTCTGATTATGCTCTGATACCAATTGTTAGAAATAAACTTGAACTTAATTGAAGGTTTAATGGAGGATTTGAGTTAGTGTGTGTAATGTGTGTTTATGTGTGAAAGGGAGGTTGAAGATGATAGGGAGGAGAGAGAAAGTAATTTTGAGAGAAGGATGTATGGAATTATGATTAAGGCTTCCAAAGTGTTAATGAAAATTACATGGGGAAGGAGTATTTATACTCTAATCTCTATTATAACTAATACTCCTTCCACTATTGAATATTTATAATTTAACACCATATTTATATTTCTAACAGTACACCCTATATATAAGCACATTAACACGTTGGAGGTAGCATCATTGCGGGCCAAAAACTAACCATGAATAACCAATGATAACTAGCACAATACCCGTTGTTTGGGTTGCACTTAATAAAAGACATTTATAACTTACACAACTAACTCTCATACTTTGATCAACAATAAATATCAAGATATACTATCTCAGTATAAATGAACATAATCAAAAAAACAACTCAAATAAATTGTATACATTTTTGGCTTGCAACCATTTCAACCTACTATGTTTTTTCTTAAATATTTCTTGATGATCTTTATTGCCTATGAAAATCCGAATTACCTACTTTGATCTAAAATTTACGGTTGTCTCCCTGCTCTCTCTCTCTCTCTCTCTTCTCCAACGGCTCCTTATCTCTTCTAGATCCAAATCTAGATCTGAGATTTGAGGCTGAGAAAGAGATAGAGATTGAGAGGTTGAGATTAAGAGTTGGAGATCGAGAGTTCCCCCTATTCGGTTTGGCTTCGCCGGCCGTCGGGTATTTTTGCACACTGGGCCGGAGGTCCCTTCCACCTCGGTGGATCTGGAAGCAGCCTCTCTACCTTTGAGTAGAGGTAAGGTCTGTCTACATCATACCTTCCCCATAGCCCGGCTTATGCCGGGATTGGGTACCCTTGTTGTTGTTGTTGTTGTTGTTGTTGTTGTTGTTGTTGTTGTTCGTTGTTGTTGTTGTTGTTTTTTTTGTTGTTGTTGTTGTTGTTGTTGTTGTTGTTGTTGTTGTTGTTGTTGTTGTTGTTGTTGTTGTTGTTGTTGTTGTTGTTGTTGTTGTTGTTGTTGTGGTGGTTGTTGTTGTTGTTGTTGTTGTTGTTGTTGTTGTTGTTGTTGTTGTTGTTGTTGTTGTTGTTGTTGTTGTTGTTGTTGTTGTTGTTGTTGTATCTAAAATTTACGGTTGTAATATAATATAACATTCTTTTTTATTTAGATATAACCTTTTTTTCATATTTTCATTGGAATAATTACTTATACTCATGCCCTAATATGAAGGTTTCAATGTAATTAGCTCGCTAAAGAGTCATCTCTTAATGTCAAACATGTTGAAGTTTAATGAAATATACACTTGATGAAACACATTGACTATAAACAAATTCTAAGTAGGTAAGAAAATTTTTAAAATCATTAATAGATTTTAAGAATTCATAACAAAATTTAAAATTTTAGATGAAACATTGGCCCCACCACTAACCCCTTTTAGTACCGCCCTTGTATATATTAGATGGAGTAGATTAAGTAATATACCTATACACAATACATAATCCTACTTTTTTTTAGAACGGCTTTCTAATCTACTTCTACTCCAAAATTACACGCATACCTGAGATGAAACCCAGGACTCTCGAAAAATCCCTATTAATCCACCCCCACAAATGTGGGAAGTGAGACTCGAACCCAGGTGGATCCCCAAGGTCAAAGACCTTACCAATGGGCCACCAACCCATTAAATTAAAAAAAGGGGAATTTTGTTGTGATATTAAATCCTTTATTAAGGTAACTAGGAATAGACTCGTCCGATGGACGGGCTGAGTTTAGTATTTTGTATATATGGTTACCTAAACAATTAATGCGAGGTCCCTGCACTTGATGGTTTAACCCAGAAGTATATAATACAACAAGTCTAATAAGCACTAGATTGGACTAGTATTACTTGAATATAAATGCAAGTATATAAACAAAGTAATACACGACTTAAAGTAAAGGTGGAACACAGTGTAATTTTTCAAGTGTATTTTATTTATGATGTTAAATAAAATACAAGGTTGTGCGGAATCTAGATAATACAAATATGTAAGTATCCTAACAACCTATGAATTACAAATGATCTATATTTGCCAAATAAACTCTTTAGATCGAGATACTTAAAGTTGTGAAGTTGTTAGGTCCAGATTTATTGGACTCGCTCCAGACTCGACTACTGGAGACTTACTGAAGATCTGTCCAGAAACGTGTTCTACTGGACCTACTCCAGACTTGGAATCTGGAGTCCTCTGAAGATTTGTCCAGAAATAATGGAAGACCAGTGAGCAAATACTTGTATAGGAAATCTAGAGTATTCTCCAGATTAGCTCACTGGACTTCACCCCAGTCCAGATCTACTCTACTGAAGACGTTCTCACTGAAGTTAAAGACTGAAGTCAGAATAAAGAAGATTGACAAATGGCGGAGTCCACTGGAAGTCTTACCAGATCTGTACACTGGAGGATTGTTAGTGTTCTAGACCTTACAAGTCTGAACACTGATATCGAGGAATTGACTTTTGCCTTTACACACTTTCCAAAGAACAATCCACTTGTTCTTTACCAAAGTTTATGCGTGTAAAGGTGGTTGGTTAAAAGAATAAAATCATATCGGTATGACTTTATCCTTGTACCATTAACCAATGCATTTAATGTTCTTGTCGGATCATTAAATGCATGCAACCATATTTGTACGGCACAAAATTCACTGGTGAATTTTGTTGCCTATAAATACACAGTCATTTCTTTGAGAAAATACTTTTGAAGCATACATTTTGCATTAGAGTGAATTTGTTTAAATACTCTCGATCTTAAACTAGGATACTTCACAACTTTAAGTATCTCGATCCAAAAGAGTTATTTGACAAATATAGATCATTTGTAATTCATAGGTTGTTAGGATACATACTTATTTGTATTATCTTGATTCCGCACAACCTTGTATTTTATTTAACATCATAAATAAAATACACCATTGAAAAATACATAATGTTCCACTTTACTTGTTTATTGCTTTAAGTCTTGTATTACTTTGTTTATATATTCTTGCATTTATTTACAAGTAATACTAGTCCATTCTAGTGATTATTAGACTTGTTGTATTTTACACTTCAAGGTTAACCATCGTATTTCAGGGACTCACATTTGGTATCAGAGCAGAAGGCTAAACATTGCCTAGATCTGTTTCTTTGATGGCCAACCTTGAAAATACACAAGGAAGCTTTAATTTTGGTCCCGATCCTAATGTTAATGTTAATGATCAAAATAATGAACCACCTATTGTTAATAACACTAATCCACTACCTCCTCCTCCTACTCCTGCTTCTCCACACGTGCATGTGCACTATTCAAATAATCCTGTTCCTAAATTCAGTGGGAACAGTGATGAGTTTGGTACGTGGAAGGCTAGGATGATATTGCATATCACTGGTATTGAGATGAACATGATGAAAATCTTAAATGAAGGTCCTTATGTCCCTACATCACCTCTCAATCCTCTTCTTGATCCTTCTGGATCTAGAAGAGGAAGGGAAAAGAGGGAGGAACATTGGTCTGAAGAGGAGAGGAGACTGGTGAATCTAGACACCCTTCTCAAGAACATGATCCTCGGGGTCGTTCCAGAAACCCTAATTCCCACACTAGTTCTTTTTCCTAGTGCTAAAACCATGTGGGATGAACTTTTAAACCAGCATGAAGGTGGAGATGACACCATTGTCACCAGAAAGGTCTCCTTAAACAAGAGGTATGAGTCATTTTTTGCTCAGCCTAATGAGTCTCTCACTGGTACTTACACCAGATTTATGAGTATCATAAACCAGTTGAGAGGTCTCGGGGTTGAGAAGGACAAGGATATACTTCTGGAAAAGTTTGTGATATTCTGCCCACCAAATGGTCTCACATGATCCTGGTCTTACGACAAGGTAAAACTCTGCACACACACACTCTCTCAACTCTTTATGGAGCTTTCAGGTACACTGAAGAAAATCAAGCTCAGAGAGTGGTGGCAGAACAAGATGCTTATAACCATGCCTCCAGTAGTCCTAATGTGGTTAGTCATACTAAACCACAAAGTACAGCACTGATATCTTCTGAGAATGTATTTTCTATGAAGAAGATGGTGTCTGAACTCATGGATTCTGGAGTGTCCAGTCAAATCTCTCAAGACTGTTCAGACCGAAGTCTAACCTAAATATAATGACAAGACGGTTCAGACCGAAGTCTAACCTAAATATATAGACAAGACGGTTCAGACCGAAGTCTAACCTAAATATAATGACAAGACGGTTCAGACCGAAGTCTAACCTAAATATAATGACAAGACGGTTCAGACCGAAGTCTAACCTAAATATATAGACAAGACGGTTCAGACCGAAGTCTAACCTAAATATAATGACAAGACGGTTCAGACCGAAGTCTAACCTAAATATAATGACAAGACGGTTCAGACCGAAGTCTAACCTAAATATAATGACAAGACGGTTCAGACCGAAGTCTAACCTAAATATAATGACAAGACGGTTCAGACCGAAGTCTAACCTAAATATATAGACAAGACGGTTCAGACCGAAGTCTAACCTAAATATAATGACAAGACGGTTCAGACCGAAGTCTAACCTAAATATAATGACAAGACGGTTCAGACCGAAGTCTAACCTAAATATATAGACAAGACGGTTCAGACCGAAGTCTAACCTAAATATAATGACAAGACGGTTCAGACCGAAGTCTAACCTAAATATATAGACAAGACGGTTCAGACCGAAGTCTAACCTAAATATATAGACAAGACGGTTCAGACCGAAGTCTAACCTAAATATAATGACAAGACGGTTCAGACCGAAGTCTAACCTAAATATAATGACAAGACGGTTCAGACCGAAGTCTAACCTAAATATAATGACAAGACGGTTCAGACCGAAGTCTAACCTAAATATATAGACAAGACGGTTCAGACCGAAGTCTAACCTAAATATAATGACAAGACGGTTCAGACCGAAGTCTAACCTAAATATAATGACAAGACGGTTCAGACCGAAGTCTAACCTAAATATAATGACAAGACGGTTCAGACCGAAGTCTAACCTAAATAATATGACAAGACGGTTCAGACCGAAGTCTAACCTAAATATATAGACAAGACGGTTCAGACCGAAGTCTAACCTAAATATATAGACAAGACGGTTCAGACCAAAGTCTAACCTAAATATATAGACAAGACGGTTCAGACCGAAGTCTAACCTAAATATATAGACAAGACGGTTCAGACCGAAGTCTAACCTAAATATAATGACAAGACGGTTCAGACCGAAGTCTAACCTAAATATAATGACAAGACGGTTCAGACCGAAGTCTAACCTAAATATATAGACAAGACGGTTCAGACCAAAGTCTAACCTAAATATATAGACAAGACGGTTCAGACCGAAGTCTAACCTAAATATAATGACAAGACGGTTCAGACCGAAGTCTAACCTAAATATAATGACAAGACGGTTCAGACCGAAGTCTAACCTAAATATAATGACAAGACGGTTCAGACCGAAGTCTAACCTAAATATAATGACAAGACGGTTCAGACCGAAGTCTAACCTAAATATATAGACAAGACGGTTCAGACCGAAGTCTAACCTAAATATATAGACAAGACGGTTCAGACCGAAGTCTAACCTAAATATAATGACAAGACGGTTCAGACCGAAGTCTAACCTAAATATAATGACAAGACGGTTCAGACCGAAGTCTAACCTAAATATAATGACAAGACGGTTCAGACCGAAGTCTAACCTAAATATAATGACAAGACGGTTCAGACCGAAGTCTAACCTAAATATAATGACAAGACGGTTCAGACCGAAGTCTAACCTAAATATATAGACAAGACGGTTCAGACCGAAGTCTAACCTAAATATAATGACAAGACGGTTCAGACCGAAGTCTAACCTAAATATATAGACAAGACGGTTCAGACCGAAGTCTAACCTAAATATAATGACAAGACGGTTCAGACCGAAGTCTAACCTAAATATATAGACAAGACGGTTCAGACCGAAGTCTAACCTAAATATAATGACAAGACGGTTCAGACCGAAGTCTAACCTAAATATATAGACAAGACGGTTCAGACCGAAGTCTAACCTAAATATAATGACAAGACGGTTCAGACCGAAGTCTAACCTAAATATAATGACAAGACGGTTCAGACCGAAGTCTAACCTAAATATAATGACAAGACGGTTCAGACCGAAGTCTAACCTAAATATAATGACAAGACGGTTCAGACCGAAGTCTAACCTAAATATATAGACAAGACGGTTCAGACCGAAGTCTAACCTAAATATATAGACAAGACGGTTCAGACCGAAGTCTAACCTAAATATAATGACAAGACGGTTCAGACCGAAGTCTAACCTAAATATAATGACAAGACGGTTCAGACCGAAGTCTAACCTCAATATATAGTCAAGACGGTTCAGACCTAAGTCTAACCTAAATATAATGACAAGACAGTTCAGACCGAAGTCTAACCTAAATATATAGACAAGACGGTTCAGACCGAAGTCTAACCTAAATATAATGACAAGACGGTCCAGACCGAAGTCCGACCCTGATACGAAGACAAGACGGTTCAGACCGAAGTCTAACCTCAATATATAGTCAAGACGGTTCAGACCTAAGTCTAACCTAAATATAATGACAAGACAGTTCAGACCGAAGTCTAACCTAAATATAATGACAAGACGGTTCAGACCGAAGTCTAACCTAAATATAATGACAAGACGGTTCAGACCGAAGTCTAACCTAAATATAATGACAAGACAGTTCAGACCGAAGTCTAACCTAAATATATAGACAAGACGGTTCAGACCGAAGTCTAACCTAAATATAATGACAAGACGGTTCAGACCGAAGTCTAACCTAAATATAACTACATGAGGGGGGATCATTTTAGTTCGTCAAAACACAAGGAACAGTTTAGTCAGCCGACAACATGGCAAGTCAAGACATATAGATCGATTTTCATAAGACATGTATACACATTTTTAGACAGCCGTCTCATGGCAAATATAAGACAAATGATTTCATTTACCAAATCTCATGGCGTAGACAAAGACAAATCATTTACAAAGTAGTCGTGTATACAGTACATGCTTTCAGGCCCAAAGTAAAGGAAAAAGGGCGCCATAAACTCACCTTAGCGATAACAGAGCTAAAGTATGAGTAGTCCGAGAATATGAGCAGTCTAGTCTCCACGTCTATCCAAAACCTAGGATAAGAGTACCAATGGTGAGGATCAAATCTCACGACGACAAGTATCCTACGTATAACTACTTAGCTATCAACCCTAGAATGCCTTAACCGAGAATGTGTTACAAACCTTCATTTTATTTGACTCAAAATATTAATGTCATTGACACTGTTATTAAAAGGTAGTCCAAAGTACCATTTCGTACAAACGAAGTTCAAGTGTCCAAGGTGTCAAAAACTGAAACGTCAAACAGTTCCAGAAATCGCGGCGTGACCTGGGGTCCTCGCGGCGCGACCCTGCTATGTTCCTCGCGGCGCGACCTGGAGGTCCTCGCGGCGCGACCCTGCTACGTTCCTCGCGGCGCGACCTGGAGGTTTCGCGGCGCGAGTCAGATCGAGTGCAGGTTCTGTTCGAAATTCGACACACCTCGCGGCGCGAGCAGGATACCTCGCGGCGCGAGTTCTACCTGACCGAGTGAAAAACCTGGTTTATGACCATTTTTAGCAAACTATATCGACTCCAAATCGATTCCTTTCATTTCTAACAACTGTTATCATGTTCAAAAGACCTAGAAACATACCATTTCGCCAAATCATTTCGCCATTTTAATCATTTTGATTTCAAGACCAAATTTGTAAATCAAAACTTCATTTAACAACAATACCAAACTCATTTCATTTTCATGGCTATCTAATTCATTACTCAAAACTGAAATAAACCCTTAAATGAATTTAAATCAAATCAAAAGATTGAATAAAAAAGTTAACTTACCAAAATTTGTGTTCTTGAAGAATTTGATGAAGATGGTGAAGATTAAGATGATGATGATGCCAAAACCCTAAATTATTGTTGAAATATGATTACCCCTTGAATCCCCTTTGATTTTTCTCAACAGATTTCTCTTGGCTAAGAACTTGATTTTTGAGACAAGAGTGTTTTGTGTGTGTGTTTCTATGTGTGTGTCGACAGAACAAAGAGAAAAAGGGGGGGGGGGAAAGCTGTTTGTTGTTTCATTTCCCACCACAAACCAAGGGGCCGGCCTATGTGGCTCCTTTTTAGTCATTTAAATACCCCAAATTTGGTAAAATGCTTACGATTTAATACCGTTTGACCCAAAGGTTAAAGTGTAAAGTGAAGGTATTTTTCCTCGTCTCGTTTTAGTCAAGACAAGCCAATAAAGTTTCGTCCAAGTGAACTTTATAATATTTAGTCTAGACGGTCTAATTGTTTTGTTCACGACATAACCTTTAAATATTAATTTAAAGTTATTTTAAAGACTCGGCATTCGTCTAGATAGCTAATAGTCTACGTCATCAAGATACGTCTATTTTGACTAAGTCAAAAGTCCAAAAGTCTAATAAGTTCCACGTCAAATGACAGTCTAATTGAGATTAGGACTAACCCGATGTTAATTAATTACGAGTTGTCACAGCATCCCCGACCTCTAAGGATTTCGTCCCGAAATCAAGTCTTGCTCAGTAAAAAGATGAGGATAGTTATTCCTCATAAAGTCTTCACGTTCCCAAGTCAAGTCGGGACCATGTTTTGAGTTCCATCGAACTTTGACCAATTTGATACGACTACGTCTAAGTTGTTTGAGCTGTTGGTCTAGAATTTCAACAGGTTCTTCAACGAATTGAAGAGAGTCAGTCACTTGCAGCTCTTCGACAGGTACGACTAAAGTCTCATCAGTCAGACATTTCTTAAGATTCGAAATGTGAAATGTGTGATGAACGTGTTCTAGCTCCTTAGGTAAATCGAGCTTGTAAGCCACGAAACCAATTCTTTGAACAATTTCGAATGGTCCGATATAACGAGGACTAAGTTTCCCTTCGTACGCCAAAACGTGCAGTGCCTTTCCAAGGCGACACTTTCAACATGACTTTGTCTCCCACTTGAAACTCAAGTGGTTTCCGTCTACGGTCGGCATAGCTCTTTTGGCGATCTTGAGCCGCCTTCAGCCGTGCCCTAATTTCGACAATTTGATCAGTAGTCTTCTGAACTAGTCCATATTTAAGTAAACGACGTTCTCCAGCATCAAGCCAACAGACAGGAGATCTACACTTTCGTCCATATAAAGCCTCATAAGGCGCGCATTTGATGCTAGTGTGATAGCTGTTGTTATATGAAAATTCAGCTAACGGCAAAAAGGTATCCCAACTACCTTTGAAGTCAATGACACATGCCCGAAGCATGTCCTCTAAAGTCTGGATGGTACGTTCACTTTGTCCGTCAGTCTGTGGATGGTAAGCCGTACTCAGGTGCAATTGAGTGCCTAGGGCGTCTTGAAAATATCGCCATGATTGTGAAGTGAAACGACCATCACGGTCAGAGATAATAGACAAAGGAACGCCATGAAGAGATACAATCCTTTCAATGTATATTTGAGACAATTTCCTTATCTTCCAGTTCTCCCGAATTGGAATGAAATGTGCAGACTTCGTCAATCGATCGACAATGACCCAAATAGTATCGTATCCTTTCAGGGTTCGAGGTAACTTCGTAATGAAGTCCATAGTAATCTGTTCCCATTTCCAGTCAGGAATTTGGGGTTGTTGGAGCAGCCCAGAAGGCTTTTGGTGCTCCGCCTTGACCATTGAACAATTTAGACACTTCGAGACATAAGTGGCGATATCTCTTTTCATACCAGGCCACCAATAAAAGACCTTCAGTCCATGGTACATTTTGTCAGCACCAGGATGGATTGAATATTTAGATCGATGACTTTCGTTCATCAAGAGTTCTCTAAATCCATTATATTTGGGAATCCACACTCTGCCCTTAACATGTCGGATTCCATCGCCATCCAATTCAAACAAACGTTCAGCATTCCACAATGCTTCCTTCTCGATACGCCCTGGTTGTAGGGCTTCATTTTGATCGTCCAAAACTCTATCCCTTAATGACGAGCCAAGATAAGAACTTGCTCTTGTTATGACAGATAGTGAAATTCTATCTTTTCGACTTAGCGCGTCAGCAACAACATTGGCTTTACCGGGATGATATTTAAGATCACAGTCGTAGTCACTGAGTAATTCTACCCATCGTCGTTGTCGCATATTCAGCATTTTCTGATCGAAGATATGCTGAAGGCTTTTGTGATCCGTGAATACAGTACACTTGGTACCATACAGATAATGTCTCCAAATTTTTAATGCAAAGACAACCGCTCCGAGTTCTAGATCGTGGGTTGTATAGTTCTTTTCGTGGATCTTGAGCTGTCTAGAAGCGTAAGCAATGACCTTACCTTCCTGCATAAGTACACATCCCATGCCCTGATGTGAGGCGTCACAGTATACCACGAAATTTTCAATGCCATTCGGTAACGCTAGGATAGGAGCATTACACAGCCTGTCCTTTAACGTCTGAAATGCCTTTTCTTGGGCATCCTGCCAAATAAACTCCTTAGTCTTCTGAGTTAATAAAGTCAAAGGTTGAGCAACCTTAGAGAAATTCTCAATGAATCTCCTGTAATAGCCAGCCAGTCCAAGAAATTGACGGATTTCTGTCGGAGTCTTAGGGGCTTCCCACTTCTTTATCGCCTCGACCTTAGATGGATCTACATGGATTCCATCTGCATTCACTACATGACCCAAGAAGTGTACTTCCTTAATCCAGAATTCACATTTTGAGAATTTCGCGTACAACTTCTGATCCTTGAGCAGTTGCAGAATGGTTCTCAGATGACCTTCATGCTCGTCTTTATTCCTTGAGTATATCAGTATGTCATCAATGAACACGATGACAAACTTGTCAAGATACGGTCGACATATTCGATTCATTAAGTCCATAAACACAGCAGGTGCATTGGTTAAGCCAAACGGCATAACCAAAAACTCATAATGTCCATAACGAGTTCTAAAGGCTGTTTTAGGAAAGTCCGTCTCTCTGACTCTGAGTTGATGATACCCAGATCTGAGATCAATCTTGGAAAAGTGTGATGCACCTTCCAATTGGTCAAACAAGTCGTCAATACGAGGTAAAGGGTACCTGTTCTTGACAGTTAACTTGTTCAGTTCCCTGTAATCAATACACATACGCATAGAGCCGTCTTTCTTCTTCACAAATAGGATCGGAGCTCCCCAAGGTGATGAACTTGGGCGAATTAGTCCTTTAACTAACAACTCTTGAAGTTGTTCGGATAATTCTTGCATTTCTGACGGCGCAAGACGATAGGGTGCCTTGGCCACGGGTGCAGCTCCAGGGACTAAGCCTATTCCAAACTCAACTGGTCTGTGAGGTGGAAGTCCCGCCAAATCTTCAGGAAATACTTCTGGAAAATCTTTAACTACTGGGATGTCTTGAATGTCTTTACCCTTCGGCTTCCTTTCAACAACTAGTGCCAAGAAGGCAGGGTATTCTTTTTGTAAATATTTATTCGCCTTTATCGCCGACACTAAAATCAATCCCTCCCCTGACTTGTCTCCTTGCACTACTAGGGTTTCGTCATTCTGAAGGGGTATTCTAACAACCTTCTCGTAACACATTATTTCGGCTCTAACCTTAGATAACCAGTCCATACCAACAATTACATCAAAACTACTGAGTTCTATGGGAATTAGATCAATTTTAAAGGTTTCGCCAGATAGTGTCAAATTGCAATCTACTAAATGATCTCTAGCAATATGCTTTTGACCGTTTGCATATTCGACAATATAAGTGTCTTTCATGGGGATAGCCACTATACCAAATCGGGACTTAAATTCTAAGGATATAAAGCTTTTATCAGCACCAGAGTCGAATAATACAAAAACATAATGATTATTGAGTATGAATGTACCTATCACAACGTTGGGATCACGTCGTGCATCAGCAGCATCCAAAGCAAAAACTCGGCCTCTACCTCGTCCACCTTGATTCCTTGCTTGATTATTCCCCGCATGGTTCCTTACTGGAACTATTGCATTGTTGTTCGGGTTCAGATTAAGTCTTGGACATGCAGGTCGCAGATGGGTTTCGCTCCCACATTCGTAGCATTGAGCTAGTGCCTTGCCCCTACAAAACTTTTCCAGATGTCCCGCCCTTTTACAACGGCGACAAGTAGGACAATTTCCTCTGTGATGGAGATTACACCTATTACACCTAGGATCTGCGCCAGTGTACCTCGTGACGTCCTGAGTAACTACCGCAAAGTTTCTGGCAGTCTTAAACCTCTTGCCATTTCCACCGCCACCATATCCACTACCAGAGGCATGATCACTTCTTCTCTTGACCACTTCAGTTTCAACAGAAGAACCAGTGGTTCTTTTCAAGTCTATCACCATCCGGTTGGTTGCACTAACTGCCGCTTGAAGAGTCATAGGATTAAAAGCGGCTACCAATCTTCGGACATCAGGTGACAAGCCATAACAGTACCTCTCGATCAATTTCTCCTCCGTATCTACCATTCGAGGAACTAGTCTAGCCAACTCATGAAAACGAGTTGTGTATTTCTCATTGTCTAGTCCAATCATACTATGATTCCAGAATTCGCCTTCCATTTTCTGTACTTCCTCACGAGGACAGTACTTTTCCATGAGCATCCTTTTAAAGTTCAACCAAGGTATGCTATATGCCTGCTCTCGGCCACGAGTCCTTATCTGTTCGTTCCACCATGACAGAGCATGCTTTTGAAACTGAGATGCTGCATACTCCACTTTGTGCTCTTCGGCACAACGGCTGATATGGAGCACTGCCTCAATGCTCTTCGGTGCCATGAAATTCCTTTGGCTTGCAATAAGTGAAGGTCTTAAAATCACTCCCGTGAGTATGATCCCGTGGGATAACTTGTTCCGCAGTAGGCTCGACATTGTTGCTATTGTCAGCCAGATGGTTATTATTGGCATTCAAGCTTGCCGTGATCTGGGCGACTAAAGTAGGCATGGCGGCCAACAGTTGCTGTGTCACAAATGCTGCCATATTATTATCCCCGCCAGTATTTGGGGTAGGTCCAGGACCAGTGTTCACCTGGACAGTAGCAGCTTCCGGTCCTTGCTGAATCACAGGTTCTTCCTGTTCAGCTTCATTATTCAAAGGAGTGGATCGAGTAACTCTCTTTGGTGCAGTTTTCTTGACTGGAGCCTTTTTCTGAACTTTGCTTTTCGTCTTAGGAGCCATAAGTCTAAGATATGAACAAAAATGTCATTTAGAGATTTCCTTGATAGGTTAAATAGAAAGTAGCTTTGCAAGACAGATGACAGTACAATGCAAGTCATAATTTGTTGACTTGTATGAATTCATGTACTAGACAAGATAAGAAAAATATGGAAAAATCATATTTCTAGAGCTAAGAATAAGCAGTTGACATAGTCTGAACAAGTAAGTAAGCCAAAAGATAATTGTATTTCATTGATGTACAAAATTTTACATAGTCTGGTATGTACAGTCCAAAAACATGTGGGAAACTTCATCCACCATGATAGACTACATAGTCGGAGCAATACGATTTATAGACACGTGGGAAATACATCCACCAAAAAGATAGACTACAACTCAAAGTACAGAAGTACGAGTTGTTAAAAGTTCTAGGCTTACAATATGGAAAGACTTATTACAAAATTACATCTTGCAAATAACAACGACCAGCAAAGCCACCACCAAAACCACCACAACAGACAGTATCCAGATCAACCTCCCAATAGTTTCCTTCCCCTCTCTAGCAACAGTCAACGCCTCCGCCGCCTGATGATAAGCTCTAGTCAACGCCTGAGCTTGATTCTCTATTTTCTCCCTTGTACAGATGAGGGAATTGTTCATCCTTGACAATTGTCTCTAGGAGCATAAGGGTCTCTAGGAGCATAAGGGTCTCTAGGAGCATAAGGGTCTCTAGGAGCATAAGGGTCTCTAGGAGCATAAGGGTCTCTAGGAGCATAAGGGTCTCTAGGAGCATAAGGGTCTCTAGGAGCATAAGGGTCTCTAGGAGCATAAGGGTCTCTAGGAGCATAAGGGTCTCTAGGAGCATAAGGGTCTCTAGGAGCATAAGGGTCTCTAGGAGCATAAGGGTCTCTAGGAGCATAAGGGTCTCTAGGAGCATAAGGGTCTCTAGGAGCATAAGGGTCTCTAGGAGCATAAGGGTCTCTAGGAGCATAAGGGTCTCTAGGAGCATAAGGGTCTCTAGGAGCATAAGGGTCTCTAGGAGCATAAGGGTCTCTAGGAGCATAAGGGTCTCTAGGAGCATAAGGGTCTCTAGGAGCATAAGGGTCTCTAGGAGCATAAGGGTCTCTAGGAGCATAAGGGTCTCTAGGAGCATAAGGGTCTCTAGGAGCATAAGGGTCTCTAGGAGCATAAGGGTCTCTAGGAGCATAAGGGTCTCTAGGAGCATAAGGGTCTCTAGGAGCATAAGGGTCTCTAGGAGCATAAGGGTCTCTAGGAGCATAAGGGTCTCTAGGAGCATAAGGGTCTCTAGGAGCATAAGGGTCTCTAGGAGCATAAGGGTCTCTAGGAGCATAAGGGTCTCTAGGAGCATAAGGGTCTCTAGGAGCATAAGGGTCTCTAGGAGCATAAGGGTCTCTAGGAGCATAAGGGTCTCTAGGAGCATAAGGGTCTCTAGGAGCATAAGGGTCTCTAGGAGCATAAGGGTCTCTAGGAGCATAAGGGTCTCTAGGAGCATAAGGGTCTCTAGGAGCATAAGGGTCTCTAGGAGCATAAGGGTCTCTAGGAGCATAAGGGTCTCTAGGAGCATAAGGGTCTCTAGGAGCATAAGGGTCTCTAGGAGCATAAGGGTCTCTAGGAGCATAAGGGTCTCTAGGAGCATAAGGGTCTCTAGGAGCATAAGGGTCTCTAGGAGCATAAGGGTCTCTAGGAGCATAAGGGTCTCTAGGAGCATAAGGGTCTCTAGGAGCATAAGGGTCTCTAGGAGCATAAGGGTCTCTAGGAGCATAAGGGTCTCTAGGAGCATAAGGGTCTCTAGGAGCATAAGGGTCTCTAGGAGCATAAGGGTCTCTAGGAGCATAAGGGTCTCTAGGAGCATAAGGGTCTCTAGGAGCATAAGGGTCTCTAGGAGCATAAGGGTCTCTAGGAGCATAAGGGTCTCTAGGAGCATAAGGGTCTCTAGGAGCATAAGGGTCTCTAGGAGCATAAGGGTCTCTAGGAGCATAAGGGTCTCTAGGAGCATACGGATCTCCCTGAAAGAATGAAAGTCCAAGTCCACAGTTGCCCTGAACTGGTGCAGAAGGACCAGGAGCATAAGGGTCTCTAGGAGCATAAGGCATATGAGCTCCCTCGATAATCCTCCTCTGATATGGAGATACCGGTGTTACAGATGATTGAACATGGATAGACACATGTTCATTTCCAGATTCACTGGAAGATGACACTAGATTGATAGGGCGAGATTCATTGCCCGATTCCTCCATTGGTTCCTCTTCATAAGAGTCAGGAACATAAGGAATGGAGTTTGCTATGACAGGAACTGGAGGTGTACAAGGTACAACAGCATTTGAGCTAACTCCATCCGACATGACTAGTCTGAAAAGATAGTCAAAGAATCCATATAAGTCAAATGGATAAGGCAGTACGTCTCAAATGGATGATACAGTACGCAATTTGAGTTTTAAAGAAATCTTTGTCTAGATTACACACATTTGGTTTGGGTTTCTATTACCAACATATTTGAAATGCTTATATATAGGGTCACCCGCAGCCTTCCCACCACATTTTAAATATGCTGTTAATATAATCCAAACTATCACGTATATAAACCTTATGCACACACAGACGATTTGAGTTTCTATTCCTAACATACCTTCAATGTTTATATATAGGGTCACCCGCAGCCTTCCCACCACATCTACAGTATGTTGTGAATATAGCTCAAACTATAACGTATATACAAAATCTAAGATATTTATTTCGAGCCTTATATTATTTTACATAATCGGGACGTAGTTGATCAGGTTAGGTCTAATTATAGACAAATAATATAACTCTCGAGATAAGTATCCTAAACCTTAAAGACTTAGATTTCCTATATGAAGCGATCATGGCTATAGATTGAGTTATTCACGAGGAATAGCTCTGTATTCACTATAACCTGGGCTCTGATACCAATTTTTGTCACACCCCGTTGTAGCGGAAATACAGGGTTAACAAGCAATTGCATACTAATCAGAAGGTTAAAAGAGATTACATCCATTTGCCAATACAAGTCAATACATGCACAATCGTTCAAAGGGTGGACCCCAAAATACGGATACAAGTCATCCTCATTTGGAACTGGGCCCACAGAATACAAGTTCAATAAATTGGACAGTCAAATACAATTAAAGCCAAAAGCATGAGAGTCCTCAATGTCTGATGCTAATTGTACGTCCAAAGTCAAAAGATTGGCCCTATAATGCCAAAGACGATTCCAAGACTTACTGATGGTCACCTGAAAAGCCTGAAATTTGAGAGGATCAACTATCGAAATAGTTGGTGAGTTTACAGTGTGTTTGACTAAAAGATCAATCGTCGTTTGTTGTAGTTATTTAATACAGGACGGTCCAGACCGAAGTCCGACCCTGATACGAAGACAAGACGGTTCAGACCGAAGTCTAACCTAAATATATAGACAAGACGGTTCAGACCGAAGTCTAACCTAAATATAATGACAAGACGGTTCAGACCGAAGTCTAACCTAAATATATAGACAAGACGGTTCAGACCGAAGTCTAACCTAAATATAATGACAAGACGGTTCAGACCGAAGTCTAACCTAAATATAATGACAAGACGGTTCAGACCGAAGTCTAACCTAAATATATAGACAAGACGGTTCAGACCGAAGTCTAACCTAAATATAATGACAAGACGGTTCAGACCGAAGTCTAACCTAAATATAATGACAAGACGGTTCAGACCGAAGTCTAACCTAAATATAATGACAAGACGGTTCAGACCGAAGTCTAACCTAAATATAATGACAAGACGGTTCAGACCGAAGTCTAACCTAAATATAATGACAAGACGGTTCAGACCGAAGTCTAACCTAAATATAATGACAAGACGGTTCAGACCGAAGTCTAACCTAAATATAATGACAAGACGGTTCAGACCGAAGTCTAACCTAAATATAATGACAAGACGGTTCAGACCGAAGTCTAACCTAAATATAATGACAAGACGGTTCAGACCGAAGTCTAACCTAAATATAATGACAAGACGGTTCAGACCGAAGTCTAACCTAAATATAATGACAAGACGGTTCAGACCGAAGTCTAACCTAAATATAATGACAAGACGGTTCAGACCGAAGTCTAACCTAAATATAATGACAAGACGGTTCAGACCGAAGTCTAACCTAAATATAATGACAAGACGGTTCAGACCGAAGTCTAACCTAAATATATAGACAAGACGGTTCAGACCGAAGTCTAACCTAAATATAATGACAAGACGGTTCAGACCGAAGTCTAACCTAAATATATAGACAAGACGGTTCAGACCGAAGTCTAACCTAAATATAATGACAAGACGGTTCAGACCGAAGTCTAACCTAAATATAACTACATGAGGGGGATCATTTTAGTTCGTCAAAACACAAGGAACAGTTTAGTCAGCCGACAACATGGCAAGTCAAGACATATAGATCGATTTTCATAAGACATGTATGCACATTTTTAGACAGCCGTCTCATGGCAAATATAAGACAAATGATTTCATTTACCAAATCTCATGGCGTAGACAAAGACAAATCATTTACAAAGTAGTCGTGTATACAGTACATGCTTTCAGGCCCAAAGTAAAGGAAAAAGGGCGCCATAAACTCACCTTAGTGATAACAGAGCTAAAGTATGAGTAGTCCGAGAATATGAGCAGTCTAGTCTCCACGTCTATCCAAAACCTAGGATAAGAGTACCAATGGTGAGGATCAAATCTCACGACGACAAGTATCCTACGTATAACTACTTAGCTATCAACCCTAGAATGCCTTAACCGAGAATGTGTTACAAACCTTCATTTTATTTGACTCAAAATATTAATGTCATTGACACTGTTATTAAAAGGTAGTCCAAAGTACCATTTCGTACAAACGAAGTTCAAGTGTCCAAGGTGTCAAAAACTGAAACGTCAAACAGTTCCAGAAATCGCGGCGCGACCTGGGTCCTCGCGGCGCGACCCTGCTACGTTCCTCGCGGCGCGACCTGGAGGTTTCGCGGCGCGAGTCAGATCGAGTGCAGGTTCTGTTCGAAATTCGACACACCTCGCGGCGCGAGCAGGATACCTCGCGGCGCGAGTTCTACCTGACCGAGTGAAAAACCTGGTTTATGACCATTTTTAGCAAACTATATCGACTCCAAATCGGTTCCTTTCATTTCTAACAACTGTTATCATGTTCAAAAGACCTAGAAACATACCATTTCGCCAAATCATTTCGCCATTTTAATCATTTTGATTTCAAGACCAAATTTGTAAATCAAAACTTCATTTAACAACAATACCAAACTCATTTCATTTTCATGGCTATCTAATTCATTACTCAAAACTGAAATAAACCCTTAAATGAATTTAAATCAAATCAAAAGATTGAATAAAAAAGTTAACTTACCAAAATTTGTGTTCTTGAAGAATTTGATGAAGATGGTGAAGATTAAGATGATGATGATGCCAAAACCCTAAATTATTGTTGAAATATGATTACCCCTTGAATCCCCTTTGATTTTTCTCAACAGATTTCTCTTGGCTAAGAACTTGATTTTTGAGACAAGAGTGTTTTGTGTGTGTGTTTCTATGTGTGTGTCGACAGAACAAAGAGAAAAGGGGGGGGGGGAAGCTGTTTGTTGTTTCATTTCCCACCACAAACCAAGGGGCCGGCCTATGTGGCTCCTTTTTAGTCATTTAAATACCCCAAATTTGGTAAAATGCTTACGATTTAATACCTTTGACCCAAAGGTTAAAGTGTAAAGTGAAGGTATTTTTCCTCGTCTCGTTTTAGTCAAGACAAGCCAATAAAGTTTCGTCCAAGTGAACTTTATAATATTTAGTCTAGACGGTCTAATTGTTTTGTTCACGACATAACCTTTAAATATTAATTTAAAGTTATTTTAAAGACTCGGCATTCGTCTAGATAGCTAATAGTCTACGTCATCAAGATACGTCTATTTTGACTAAGTCTAAAGTCCAAAAGTCTAATAAGTTCCACGTCAAATGACCGTCTAATTGAGATTAGGACTAACCCGATGTTAATTAATTACGAGTTGTCACACAGATTGCTCTCATGGCACAACAAATTGAAAACAATAATAAGTGCATGATCGCAACAATTGAAGAGAAGTGGGTTCCTTCTGATGAATCATCTGCTGATGAAGAAAAAGAAAGAGATTGCTGTTACATGGCTCTGGCAGACGAAGAGCACCTGGTGAAGGAAGATGTCACATCTGGACGATGGGTGGACATTGTTATTAAAAAGGTTAGTGATTATGATACTGCAACTGACCAAGAATTAAAACTGGACATTGCTGAAGCTCTTAATTCTGATTTGATATTTGTAGAAACTGTTAGATCTGATTGTGTAAATGGTCTAGAAACAGGTTTTTCTGAAATAACTGTCTTAAAATCAAAATTAAAAGAACTTCAAGACATTGAACAGGCATTTCAAGCCCAGGTTCTGGTAACTGAATAATTGATTCAAGAAAAACAAGATCTTGAAGTCATTTTAGAGAAAGAAAAACTGGTGATTAAATCAGAAAGCCATATGATGCTGGAGTAAATCAATTTCCTATTCAAAAAGCCCAGGTTCTGGTAACTGAATAATTGATTCAAGAAAAACAAGATCTTGAAGTCATTTTAGAGAAAGAAAAACTGGTGATTAAATCAGAAAGCCATATGATGCTGGAGTAAATCAATTTCCTGCTCAAAAACGTGCATATTTAGATGGAAATACTCATGTAGCATCATTAATACCAGTAATCGATCGATTACCAGAGGGGTTCAGGCCCACCACTATTTATGATGAGCCTGTAACTCCCAAGGCCAATATTTTCTCAGTTCAATCCCTAGAGGTTAAGACTGGTGCATTCCAGATGACTGCTCCAGTTAAAGAGGTTTATCGGAATAAACCTTTGCCTCAGACCAATCCCCTACCTAAGCCTAGGAATGGAAAGGCTAAGGTATCATCTAATGAAAATGTTTTGTCCAGGTTAGAGAGCCAAAGAGCCAGATTCAAATACTGACTCGTCAATTTCAAAGTTTTAATGCAAGATTAAACTTTATTGAGGGTACTTCATCTGGCCCTAGACAAAATACAAAACCTTTTGCAAAAAAGTTAAATCTATTTCTCCAGTTGAGAAAAAGAAAAAGGTTTCAAAACTATCAACCCCAGTGGTCTTTTCAACTAAGACCACTGTTGAAGAAAGTGAAGTAAACCAGATTGCCCCAGGGACCTATAAGGGAGGGTCCAGTGAACCCATCAGTCGATGGGTTCCCAAATCTAATTGATAATATCTGGTGGATGTGCAGGGCGATCGAAAAAAATATATCTGGTATCTTGACAGTGCTGCTGGCAGGACGATGACCAGATGTAAGACCCTGCTGGAGGAGTTCACCATTTCTGATGGACCCTCCATTACTTTTGGAAATGATGGTTGTGGAAAGACTAAGGGATACGGCGTTCTGAACAATGGACAAGTCAAGTTCAGATGTGTTGCATTTGTGAATGGTTTGAAATATAACCTGATCAGTGTAAGCCAACTGTGTGATGATGGCTATCAAGTTCTATTCAATATTGCTCAGGGTATCGTATTCAACAAGGACTGGAAGGTAGTGTTGATTGCACCCAGAAAAGGGAATGTGTACGTGATAGATATGGAAAGCTCTCCTTCAGAGCAGTGTTTCTATACTCAAGCTGATGAAGACACAAACTGGTTATGGCACAAAAGGTTATCCCATTTAAATTTCAAGAATATTAATAAGTTGTCCAGAAAACAACTTGCAGATGGGATACCTTCAGTTTCCTTCAAAAAGGAAAGGCCATGTCCAGGATGTGAGATGGGTAAGCAGAAACGTACCAGTTTCAAGACTAGACAGAATTTCAGCATATCTGAACCTCTTCATATGCTTCATATGGACCTCTTTGGTCCAGTGAACGTTCAGACTCGTGCTGGTAAAAGATACACCCTGGTGATCGTAGATGAATTCTCCAGATATTGTTGGGTGATCTTTCTGGGGTCTAAAAGTGAAGCTGCTACTGAAATCATTAGTCTTATCAAGCAAATTGAGCTAAAGTACAGTCGAATGGTGTGTCAGTTAAGAAGTGACAATGGAACAGAATTCCAGAATGCAACTCTGGAGTCATTCTGTACTAACACTGGCATCTCCCAGAACTTCTCATCAGCCCGCTCTCCATAACAGAATGGAGTGGTGGAAAGGAAGAATCGAACGCTGATAGAAGCTGCCAGGAGTATGCTTGCTGAATCTGGTCTGTCTACCAGTTTCTGGGCTGAAGCAATTGCTACTGCTTGCCACACCCAGAACAGGTCAGTGTATGTGAAGCAACACAAAAAGACAGCCTATGAAGTCTTAAGAAATAGAAAACCAAATATTGGTTATTTTCATGTTTTTGGATGTCCAGTTTACATCTTGAACGACTTCAGTCAGTTAGGCAAATTTGATGCCAAAGCTGATGAAGGGTATTTCTTAGGCTATTCAGCCATTCGCAAGGCCTTTAGAGTCTACAACAAGAGACTGGAGAAGGTCCATGAGTCAATTCATGTCACATTTGATGAATCAAATGCTGCAATCAACAAGAAGCCAGCCCTTGACACTCCCCAAGTAACTCCAATTGTCTTCGGTGAATCTGATCCTATCAACTACAATAAAGAAGATTCAGAAGACACAGTTTCCAGTCATCCTGATCTGGAACCTATTCAGAAAAAGAAATGCTACAGTAGTACTCCTTTCTATCCCTCTATTATTTTCAAACTACCCTCTGAAATTAATATTGGATAAGATGTTCGTACTACTCCCCCAGTATCAGTGTCAGTTGAGAATATACCAGAAATGTCTTCTTATGATGAATTCCAAACTGAACTAGTACTTCAAGAAATGCCTTCAATTGAAGAACTTCATGATGCAAATCATGATTTAAATGACTCAGCTGAAGATGCTGAAGTAGTCTGGCAAGATCCTCCTCCTGAAGCAACTCCAGAGGAGACTCAACTGAATTCTTGCACTGATATTGTTGTCAGTAACAATCCTGGTTAGTACTCCAGATGGACAAAAGCTCATCCTATTGATCAGATCATAGGTGACTCCAGTAGAGGAGTTCAGACCAGAAGAGCCTCCAGTAATCAATGCTTATATGTCTGTTTTCTATCATTAATGGAACCTAAGAAGATTGACGAGGCTATGGAAGATCCAAGCTGGGTGACTGCTATACAAGAAGAGCTTCACCAGTTTGAAAGGAACAAGGTCTGGTATCTGGTTCCTTTCCCAGTTGGAAAGAAAGAACCAATTAGAACAAGATGGGTCTTCAGAAACAAGGTAGATGAAGATGGCCACGTAATCAGAAACAAGGCCAGACTGGTAGCACAAGGCTACTGCCAGTCAGATGTTGACTTTGATGAATCATTTGCTCCAGTGGCTAGACTTGAAGCGATCAGAATATTCTTAGCATTCGCTGCTTATCATCAGTTCAAGGTCTACCAGATGGATGTAAAGAGTGCTTTCTTGAATGGAAAGCTTGAAGAAGAAGTTTATGTCAGACAACCACCAGGTTTCGTTGATGAAAAGCATCCACATTGGGTATATCGTCTGGACAAAGCGCTTTATGACCTCAGACAAGCCCCACGTGCCTGGTATGACACTCTGACTAAACATTTGTTGAAAAATGGTTTCAAAAGATGTGCAATTGACAATACCTTATTTATTCTTCATGAAAAAGGTAATCTGTTAATGGTACAAATTTATGTTGATGATATTATTTTTGGGTCTACTGATGAAAATATATGCAAGAGATTTTCGAAAATAATGTCAACTGAATACGAAATGAGTTTGATGGGTGAATTAACATATTTTCTTGGACTCCATATTAAACAAAACAAAGATGGCATTTTTATTAATCAGGAAAAATATGTTAGAGATCTTTTAAAGAAATATGATATGAACTCTTCACCATCTAAACCAACTCCATTTTCTGCACCACTGACACTGGACTCCGATCCATATGGTAAACCGGTGAACACCACTGTCTACAGAGGCATGGTTGGTTCACAGATGTATTTAACTGCCAGTAGACCAGATATTATGTTTTGAACATGTTTATGTGCCAGATATCAGTCTAATCCAAAGGAATCTCATATACTTGCTGTAAAGCGCATACTGAAGTACCTTAAAGGTATCCCCAATCTAGGTCTTTGGTATCCCAAAGGCTCAGGCATGGATCTAATGGGTTATTCAGATTCAGATCATGCAGGTTGTAAGATAGACATGAAATCCACTACTGGTGGATGTCATTTCCTTGGTGGCAAACTGGTCAGCTGGACCAGTAAGAAGCAAACTTCAGTTTCATTGTCCACTGCTGAAGCTGAATACGTGTCTGCAGCCAGTTGTTGTGCTCAGATACTCTGGATGAAGAACCAGTTGCTCGATTATGGTATTAAGTATTCAAAGACCCCAATCTTTTGTGATAATACCAGTTCCATTGCTATCTCAAACAATCCAGTCATGCACTCCAAAACGAAGCACATTGATCTCAGGTATCATTTTATCCGTGATCATATTATGAAAAATAACATTGAACTCCATTTTATTCCTACTGACAAACAACTCGCTGACATTTTTACTAAACCTCTGGATGTCAAAACTTTTAAATATCTTGTTGGTGAGTTGGGAATGTGAAACCCTTAAATCTGGAACCTTGGTATTGAACGCCATTGTGTACTACTGAGGATCTTTGATTTAAAGATTTATAAATTTATAACTGCTCATATATTGAACGCCAATGTGTACTATCTTTGCATTTATAGATTTCTGAAATTCCAGGGGGAAAGACTTGAAAGATATTTTTGCTCTTAAAAATGTTTTAAGTTCAGGGATAATTTATTAATTTATTTTTTTCTCACTGGACAAATTCTTCAAAAAATATTACTGGTACTTTGTAAATGTGTCCCTCTCACTGGTAATTGGACAGGTTGAAGTGCGTGTTTGAGGTGACTTTTGTCTCCTTGTAAATATGTCCCTCTCATTTGTCTGTATTAGTTGACGTGCATGTTTGAGGTCACCAGTCTCTTTCAAATGGTTTTCACTGGTACTTTACTGGAGTGTCCCTCCAGTATACCATCAGTGCATGCTTCACTGGACTAATCCACCAGTGATACTGGAGTGTCCAGTCAACCTCCAGATGCACTGAAATGGGTCATAATATTTTTAAATACTTGGTCATTGTGCGTGCCACGTAAGCAAACTTTTTAAAGATATTTATCTTATAATCCTACGTGGCATGTAAATTTTTCAACGTAATGATGGTATTTTTACCTTGGGAAGTCAAAAAGAGCAACTTAATACTGTTTGTGGGCTGTAAACCGTCACACATTTATGTGTGATGTGATGTAATTAATGCGGATCTCAGAACCCGATCAAAATTTTATTTGATAATTTTGTAACAACCCTCAAAATCCGACTAGGACAATCTACTTGGACTTATCTAGACATCTATCCCCAGAGGTTTATTAAGAGGATTGATCTTCTAGACATTTAAGGCATAGTGATAATTGCCCTCTAGTTCAATGAAATACCGTAGAGGACTAGCTATCTTAGAAATGCCATAAACAATAACTATATTTATCCAAGACAATCTCTAAGTGAACACATAATGACAATTCTTTAAGAATGTAACTTAAACAATCAAGCATCTAAGAAACTAAATAAGTCAACTTCAAGAATGTGTAAGGTAACAACAACTCTATAAGTATTCAATCCAACAAACAAGTGTCTATGTATCCAAGATATAATGAACTTAATGTGAGCTCAAATATTAACTAAGTATAAATATGTATATACAACTAAGACAAAATACAAATTTATCAACAATGAGTTAAGAGACAAAATTGAAACACAAAAATGTATACACATACATATATATAAATGGTACATATACATGTATATAGGCCTAGAAACACTAACAAATTGGTAACTAAAAACCCATGCTTTCACCATATACATACATACAAATATAACTAATAAAACTAAACACCCACTACCTAAAATTAAACACAAAATTCTGCCCATCACTTCTTCCCCAAAACCGAATACCACATGGTGTTTAGAGACATGCCTTGTCTTACACTAAACCACTAATACAACACCCAAAATATTCCCACTCTCTTTTGCCTCATTCCCATCACAAAAATGCAGATTTTGTCCCCCATTCACGTGAATATGGCTGGGAAAAGGCACCCACACTCTCATTTCTTACACAACACAACACACACACTCCTCCCAAAACACTCTCAACTCTTTCTCTTCTCCCTCTCTTTTACGGCAGAAATATGGGGTAAAAACACACCCAAAACTCATCAAACAACAACAATAACATAATAACATAGTAAGGGATCAAGCCATGGAGGATTGGAGCATGGATGATGGTGCAAAATCAGCCCACAACACCCTCAAATTCGTGACCAGGAGGCTGTCCAAACAGCCATCTTCCTTCTTGATATCGAGCCACATGCAAGCCAAAATGGAACTCAAATTTAACCTAAACTATTGTAATAATAACCTTTCTTGTTAATCTATCAAATAGAGTCATGCGTGGAGTCAATTTGGTGGTCTTGAGTCACGAAAATCAGCCCTATTGGAGGGTTTTCGGTTCATCAAAAGGTTGTCAATAAACTCCTTGTTAAACTTGTTTTCTTAAAAACTTCTACTATATTTTCTTCTTACTTTGTTCTTGATGAACTTGAGGATGGGTTGCATGTTGATAGAATCTTCCAAATCATGCCTTGCATGTCGAAAATATGGTGGAAAGATTCAAGGATTCAACCGAAAATGTGACTCGGAAGGTGTAATCGTCATGCTAGCTTAAAGATAGTCAAATGGGTTTCAATAAAAGTAATTTTTATGAAATAAAATAGGTTTAAACTTCTGTGATTTTTCATTATAAAGATGTTTTCAAAGAGTATGGGAAAGACTATTGTTTATTTGTGTGTAAAATAGCTAGGTCTTCACATGCATGTCTAGATTTGTGTAGTTTTAAGTTGTTCTTGTTATGGGACATAAGATGGATCTTGGATTTGACTATTTTATATGGTATTGCATGTTAAAAACATGATAATAATCTGGACCTAATGAGTTTATACCAAGAAATATGGATTTTTAATCAACCAAACTAAAACTATGTCCAAAATCGCCTACCGAAAGCTTGAAACACATATATGAACACTTTCATTTTGAACCAACAATTTAATCCATAAGAATATGATATGAAATCTGTAAAAATAAGGATGAAGTTTCAATGTTTGAATAAGTTTGAATAAAATGCATTGGGGAAAGTCAAAATAAGGGTTGGGTGAATCTATAAAGCAAGCATGCATTTGTGTTAATCAAAATACATTCTGACAGAATCAGTTTTCTGTATTGGGAAGGGTAAACGGGGCATTTGAGGGCAGATTAAAGAATAACTTCCAAAATAAAAGTTGTAGATAAATGAGTTAATTTTCACCTCCAACTGGAATCACATCAATATCATAAGTAAAACAAAAGTTATGAATTTTCTACCAAAAGTGGTCAAAACTGGATTTTTAGTCTCAAGGTCAGTAAACTTTGACGATTTTTATTTTTCAAAATACTACGTTCCAGGAGCTTATACTTGGTAGGAATTAAGTATAATGTGTCGTGAGCTTAAAATAAAATCAAGGGATTTTTCCAATAATCACAACATTGAAATCTTTTATAAATGATTTTGGGTCGCACAGCAGGAACCATTGTGACTAGTTTTTGTTTGGTAATTTTTAAGGATAGTAAACATTGTCTAAAAATTCACCAAAGATTCACAAAAAATACTAGACACATATATGTCACTGTACAAAAATCACGAAGGTCCAGATAATTCGATTTCATCACAAAACAGTAGACAACATTTTATAAAATTGATGTATGAAAACAAAAAAATAAGAAGAAAACTATCAAAGTATGTAAAGGGCTAAAGAATACACTAAGGCCATAATGGGCTAACTTGGCCCAAATAATGAACCCAAATGAAATATAACTCAGTGGGCCCATGTGGCCCAATAACCATATAAAGTTAAGCCCAATAACTAAATCAAGCCCAAGTCACTTAAAAGCCCATTACACTTAGGCCCAATTGGTAATGGCCCATAACACCTAAAAGAATTTCATAAACCCGAGTGATCGTAAGATTATCAATAAGTATGTGAGATAATAGATAAGTATAATTAAGTGACGTGAAACACAAATTAAATGGATAAATGGAAATAACTAAGTTAATTAAAATATCAAATGATACATCGAGCGGTAATTTACACTAAAATTGATTACACATCCAAAAATGTTTAAGAGAACATAACTTAATATGGCATTAGCATATGATAACCTAAGGTGCCAAACGAAACCACAAATGAAGCCAAGTTACCGAAAATCTAACAACTTATAACTACGTATATAATGAAAGTAACCTTTTACACCATCAATCTTTACAACCAAAACGATGTGAATATTAGCAATACACTTGGATCCCACAATTGATTGCAACATAATGAAAGTGGCATTTCTAAGTGATGGCTTAAGATAGGAACTTACGTATATTAGTCCTCTCGTAGGGATAGTCTTGGCTTTGAAACGTGATTGAGGAATATGACGGATATGTGGTCAAGGAAGCGATAGATAGGAAGTACCCATTTTGGATGAGTGAATATAATATGCGGCATATCAAGGTGAGTCATAGCCCCCTTTCAAACTCTTTTATGTGTTTTACGTACGGGGTGAAAAGCATGATTAATTAAAATATCAAATGATACATCGAGCGGTAATTTACACTAAAATTGATTACACATCCAAAAATGTTTAAGAGAACATAACTTAATATGGCATTAGCATATGATAACCTAAGGTGCCAAACGAAACCACAAATGAAGCCAAGTTACCGAAAATCTAACAACTTATAACTACGTATATAATGAAAGTAACCTTTTACACCATCAATCTTTACAACCAAAACGATGTGAATATTAGCAATACACTTGGATCCCACAATTGATTGCAACATAATGAAAGTGGCATTTCTAAGTGATGGCTTAAGATAGGAACTTACGTATATTAGTCCTCTCGTAGGGATAGTCTTGGCTTTGAAACGTGATTGAGGAATATGACGGATATGTGGTCAAGGAAGCGATAGATAGGAAGTACCCATTTTGGATGAGTGAATATAATATGCGGCATATCAAGGTGAGTCATAGCCCCCTTTCAAACTCTTTTATATGTTTTACTTGCGGGGTGAAAAGCATGATTAATTAAAATGACTTTATCTTATGAAATGATTCTTTGAAATAATGATAATGATATGGGAATTATATTGTATGTTCAACGTGTTATATGTTATATGATGAGCTTGAGTACTGTCAAACGGTGGTCCCCTGTACACTACTATTAACTCATTTGAGGCCTGTAGTTAGAGGGTTGCGCAACTAGGACTTGTCCCCTCATCCACTATTATAGGTAACGGTGGGATGTTTGGTCTGCCTTTGTGGTCACCTTCATCGCCAGTCTGGCCTCGCGGTGCTCTAACTACTATATATTTATGGGCGTCTCCATGGCACGACCCTTGGTTATCTTTATGCACGTGATTGACAGCATGTGCTTATCATTATCTTATCATTTGGGACTTTATATATTGATTATTGGGACATAACCGGTCTTAGTAGTGGCTCAAGAACATCTCATCGATTTATGTCATGGTAGTCTTACCATTGACCCAGAGGTATTGATATTATATTATGGATGGAAATTATTGATTGAACATACGGTTTGGGTATTGGACCTTATATGGAATCTTGAAGGCTGTTGAAATTGGAAATATTGAAGTATTGATTGACCAAATGGTTTTGGTATGATGAGTGATTAATCGATTGATATATTTTTCTCTCACGATAAATGAGACAAATGAAAACTTTATAATTTACCATGGATTTTCTCAACTATTTTGAAATGGATATGTAATGAGATTTACTTGCAAACCTATGCACTCACCAACTACGTTTTGTAGTTGACACTTTTTCTTCATGCTTTTCAGGAATTAGCGTAAGCTTTGAGGAGTTATATGCATCATGATTGTTTGCATTGCATTTTGGAGTCAAAGATTAAACCTTGTGACGGGCAATGGAATCCGCCCTGATCATTTTAGTATATCATCTCATGTATTTGTTATTTGTTTCGTGGACTCAATATCCAAGTATGGTAGACGTATTGTACTTGGGAATTGGTTCACATGCTTGTGCATTGTAAATTATTTTTATCAACTAAAGCTATGGTGAATGTTATCTATCATCCTTTGATTTGAATACTCGACTTTCTGTACATCTCATCATTCCGCCGTGGTTGGGGTGTTACAGAAAATGGTATCAGAGACTAAGGTTATAGAGAACATTGGGGTTCCTCCGGGAATTCCAAGACTATAGCCTATTTTCGAAACGAATTTTATAGTCGAGTCGAGCATAAGGTTAAGCGGTTTAGTTTGAGCTCTACATGGTAGGACCATAATTAAACGTAAAGTCATGAATCTACGTTTAATTATGAGAGGACCATGTAAAACTCAAACGGCCACTTGGACTTATGTTCAAAAGGATTCCTTTTCAAAAAAAAAAAAAAAAAAATCTTAATTAAATCCATTTTTATGAGCATACGTGTTGCATTTAGACATTCACCTAAGCATATATAATGATTCGAGATTTGCTTTATGTAAGGATTATGCTAGTCTAGTAGGATTCCCCCTTATGCACATCAAAATTGAAATGAATCTAAGATTGAAAGATACTCATTGATACATGCTATTCTATGCTATGACATGCGAATGTGGGCATGATTTGATTGCAATGTGAAAGTTTATAATGTGCAATGTGAAAGTTTATAATGTGCAATGTGAAAGTTGATAATGTGCAATGTGAAAGTTTATAATGTGCAATGTGAAAGTTTATAATGTGCAATGTGAAAGTTTATAATGTGCAATGTGAAAGTTTATAATGTGCAATGTGAAAGTTTATAATGTGCAATGTGAAAGTTTATAATGTGCAATGTGAAAGTTTATAATGTGCAATGTGAAAGTTTATAATGTGCAATGTGAAAGTTTATAATGTGCAATGTGAAAGTTTATAATGTGCAATGTGAAAGTTTATAATGTGCAATGTGAAAGTTTATAATGTGCAATGTGAAAGTTTATAATGTGCAATGTGAAAGTTTATAATGTGCAATGTGAAAGTTTATAATGTGCAATGTGAAAGTTTATAATGTGCAATGTGAAAGTTTATAATGTGCAATGTGAAAGTTTATAATGTGCAATGTGAAAGTTTATAATGTGCAATGTGAAAGTTTATAATGTGCAATGTGAAAGTTTATAATGTGCAATGTGAAAGTTTATAATGTGCAATGTGAAAGTTTATAATGTGCAATGTGAAAGTTTATAATGTGCAATGTGAAAGTTTATAATGTGCAATGTGAAAGTTTATAATGTGCAATGTGAAAGTTTATAATGTGCAATGTGAAAGTTTATAATGTGCAATGTGAAAGTTTATAATGTGCAATGTGAAAGTTTATAATGTGCAATGTGAAAGTTTATAATGTGCAATGTGAAAGTTTATAATGTGCAATGTGAAAGTTTATAATGTGCAATGTGAAAGTTTATAATGTGCAATGTGAAAGTTTATAATGTGCAATGTGAAAGTTTATAATGTGCAATGTGAAAGTTTATAATGTGCAATGTGAAAGTTTATAATGTGCAATGTGAAAGTTTATAATGTGCAATGTGAAAGTTTATAATGTGCAATGTGAAAGTTTATAATGTGCAATGTGAAAGTTTATAATGTGCAATGTGAAAGTTTATAATGTGCAATGTGAAAGTTTATAATGTGCAATGTGAAAGTTTATAATGTGCAATGTGAAAGTTTATAATGTGCAATGTGAAAGTTTATAATGTGCAATGTGAAAGTTATAATCTGCAATGTGAAAGTCGTAATGTGCAATGTGAAAGCTGATAATGTGCAATGTGAAAGTTTATAATGTGCAATGTGAAAGTTTATAATGTGCAATGTGAAAGTTTATAATGTGCAATGTGAAAGTTTATAATGTGCAATGTGAAAGTTTATAATGTGCAATGTGAAAGTTTATAATGTGCAATGTGAAAGTTTATAATGTGCAATGTGAAAGTTTATAATGTGCAATGTGAAAGTTTATAATGTGCAATGTGAAAGTTTATAATGTGCAATGTGAAAGTTTATAATGTGCAATGTGAAAGTTTATAATGTGCAATGTGAAAGTTTATAATGTGCAATGTGAAAGTTTATAATGTGCAATGTGAAAGTTTATAATGTGCAATGTGAAAGTTTATAATGTGCAATGTGAAAGTTTATAATGTGCAATGTGAAAGTTTATAATGTGCAATGTGAAAATTTATAATGTGCAATGTGAAAGTTTATAATGTGCAATGTGAAAGTTATAATGTGCAATGTGAAAGTTTGTAATATGCAATGTGAAAGTTTGAAATGTGCAATGTGGAAATTATGTGAGGAATGCATGCGTAAAAGCCTTATGATTCATGATGTTGAACTTTAAGTTGCCCATGCACTTTAAAATAATGAGATTATTATAAGGCACGAAATCATTTTGGGGTATGACTTGTTCAAATTATTGAGTAATGACGTTGACTATTTATGATCGATTTAGAAAGAAAATATAGGCATGACGAGTTGATATGAAATTTCATGGACGATATGGATATAAGAGCCTTTACTCCCTAAGTTTGAGCTACTTGAAACTAGCGCGTAAATATTGCGACGATTATGTAGTCATGCCTTACTACTAAGATGATTATTGCACCCTGAGGTTGAGCTAATTGAGGACTAGTGTATGGATTTAATGATTATATAGTTGTGCCTTATTATTGGGATAGTTATTATGCTCTAAGATTTGACTATTGAGAACTAGCACCTGCTAGATATGATGACAATGTGGTTAGTCCTTACTACTGATATAGATGTTGCGCGTTGAGATTTGAACGCTTGAGAACTAGCGATTGTCTCTGAAAAATCCATTATAAATTAGAAATTTCCTAAGTATGAAAGTTGTCATTAAGTACCTCTCCAATCCAATATTCGTTCACTCGTGCTCTTTTGAAATTATCCCACATCCTATTTCTTACGACACCACTATTCATTATGGACATATGACAATGGCGATATCATCGGTGGAGCATCTTTCCACGAACGTTGGACGATATACTCTGAGAATTGTAGACCCAAGATATGACGCGACTCTATCCTCTTAGAAACTACGCATAACCTTGGTATTCGATCTGAAATGGTGCGAAACATATGTAAACGTCGAATGAAGTTGGAGACTTATGAAAGACGAGTGGTATTAAAGCCAAATTACGATTTGACGACGCCGATAGAACACATTCCGATATACATTCTAGACGACACATTATGGGGATTGTAGCTCCGAAATTTGGTGCGATATCTCTATAATAACACGCGTACACGAACGGTTATCCATATTATCTAAGTCGGTGCGGCATATATTGACGTCATTGAAAGTTGGAGTCCATTGGGCAACGAAAGACATAGAAGTGATTTCTTTAACTCGCGCAAGGAGTCAAGTTCGAGCCTTAATGATTCTTTTGCCTTTGTATATCTTATTTCATTCAGTCGAAACCAAATTCTATATCCTTGATATTCTTGATTATTCAAAGTAACGATCACCACCGCCTCTCTTCAAAGGTTAGTAACCTAACAACATACAACTCACTTACGTAACACTCAGCAATAACGAAATCGAGTAAGTAGTACTCCGTTCTCGCTGCGGCATCAATGGATGCGAAAGACGTTCAGACAGTAGTTGTCAGTACGTGGAATACTTGGGATAATTATATAGCATAGAAGATGTGATTGGGTCACGTACATAACGTAGGACGTGGAGGATATATTGTGTGTCAATCAAAGTACAAGGAAGCAAATTTTTCACAAGCGACGTTGAAGCAATCCGTTTAACCCACCTAAAAATATTAATTTGAGTTGTCGTCTTATTCTCACTATGAACTCTTACTCCCCACTTCCACATTGAAGCTAGCCAAGTGAATTTCGACAATCTTGAGGACCAAACACGATGAAAGCATGGTTCTTCTTATTTTCCAAAGATTTACGATTCCCTTTATCCACGGATGACTCGACGCAACACCTGAAAGTGGTGAGACCAAATAACTAACACCACCCACTCACAACGACGTTAAAAGAAGGACCCACTCGATACAAGGAAGTTCAGAAAACTAGTGAGTTAGAGAAGTATAGTATAGAAGATACTATAAACTAGTATACCCAATGAAAGCAATGCCTTAGATATGGTCTACATGTCAGCGAGTGTGGAGGAAATTGAACCGAGGCCTCAAATTGGTGAAGGAATTGAAGGTCCTTCTGTCCACGTAAAAATGGAGCCTCGGCGGTAATTAGAAGAAATCCCAAAGTTATCCTTGGAGATAAGATGTAATTAATGAGGATAAGAAGTAATATAAGAATTATGTGATCCCCGCGATTTGAAGATAAATGAAAAATGATTTGGGAGTACCCTGGAGGACAAGAGTAGTTACAAGTAGGATTAGGAAATCTGGCGAATTGAAGGTCCTTCTGTCCACGTAAAAATGGAGCCTCGGCGGTAATTAGAAGAAATCCCAAAGTTATCCTTGGAGATAAGATGTAATTAATGAGGATAAGAAGTAATATAAGAATTATGTGATCCCCGCGATTTGAAGATAAATGAAAAATGATTTGGGAGTACCCTGGAGGACAAGAGTAGTTACAAGTAGGATTAGGAAATCTGGCGAATTGAAGGTCCTTCTGTCCACGTAAAAATGGAGCCTCGGCGGTAATTAGAAGAAATCCCAAAGTTATCCTTGGAGATAAGATGTAATTAATGAGGATAAGAAGTAATATAAGAATTATGTGATCCCCGCGATTTGAAGATAAATGAAAAATGATTTGGGAGTACCCTGGAGGACAAGAGTAGTTACAAGTAGGATTAGGAAATCTGGCGAATTGAAGGTCCTTCTGTCCACGTAAAAATGGAGCCTCGGCGGTAATTAGAAGAAATCCCAAAGTTATCCTTGGAGATAAGATGTAATTAATGAGGATAAGAAGTAATATAAGAATTATGTGATCCCCGCGATTTGAAGATAAATGAAAAATGATTTGGGAGTACCCTGGAGGACAAGAGTAGTTACAAGTAGGATTAGGAAATCTGGCGAATTGAAGGTCGTCGAGAATGATGAGAAGATTTGGCAAATTGAAGACCATCAAGGAAGGCGAGACGAAGTGAAAAGTAGGAAACCCCTTACATCTTTCCTTGAGGAAAAATGTTAAAGGGGTAATCACAGCAAAGGTAGATACTCGAACAAGGAGTATGAAGTGCAAGATTATACCTTATTTTTCAAGAAGAGTTACTCACTAGCGTCATTGAAAGAGATATGAAGTAGTAAGTAAAGTAGAGGAAGGCGATTAACCCAAACGGTAAAGTGAAGGTATTGACGTCATCTACAAGATGTAGTTCTGAAGGTGTTCATCTTTATGACGCTACATGCGTTAAACTTTAAATACCTATTGGAAAGCCTTTATCGAAAGACAAACTATTAGTAGAGCATATCAACTAAGCTGAGAGGAAGCGGTAAACGCCCAACACCCGATGGAGGCAAGCCTTGCTAAAGAAGGGGAGTATGGTCGATAAGTGGAGGAAGCACGATGACCTGTGATGGATATTCCTTCATGGTCAACGGTCGTAGGGAGGTAAGCTAAAACAGGATGAATCTGAGTGGAAAAAAAAAAAAAAAAAAAAAAAAAAAAAAAAAAAAAAAAAAAACAAAAAAAAAAAAAAAAAAAAAAAAAAAAAGACAAAAAGAAAAATTCCTGAATTATAAATATAAAACAGTAGATATAGATGATGATGATGATGAATATAAACTTACCAAGTAAAAATAGAAGCCAATATCGGCAAGGTCAAGAGAAAAATGGGTAGCGACGCGACTTAACGAATAACAAAAAAGGTGACTTTGGAAGATAAGGAAAAGGTTGAAAGTAAGGGCGAGCATGAAAATTTAGACGGAACTATCAAAAGCTAATTCATAATTTCCTTGTACACCTTAGAACATCGAAGACGACATCTGAAACCCCAAAATTCAGGTACTACGAAGATGTACCTTCGCGATTCTAATACAACTCGACATCCATGATTAGCATCACCCTTTGTTAAGGGGGTAATCCCTTAACAAGTGTTTGGTCACAAACGAGGTCAATATTTTCAAGTAGAGGCAAGTGTGTCAAACGTCAAACCAAAGAGGGATGAAAGTAGGCGAGAAGCTATTGGAATGATTCTTTAAGTGGGGTAGAAAACAATAAAGGAAAGTATACAAAGTGACAATGGAAATGAGTAGCCACCAACGATCAATATTCCAACGTCTCTTACAAATTTTATTGTAACTCACGTTACGAACCGTTTGCTCATTTTACACCTCCGTATTGACATTCTTATCATCATCCCATTATTTAGTATTGATCTAGGCAAGATTGACAACCCACAACGATTACATACGATTAATCTCTAGTCGTCTCAAGAAGTGAGCGACATTCGTAACCTTTCTCTTTCTCGAAGTTTCTAATCATGAAAAATGTTAGGGCACCAAGAAATGGATGCCCCCAACTACGGAGATCAAGAGCTTGTAAGTAACTAAGAAGGTCATGATGAAACCTATACGAACTTTCATATCTTATACGTCTCTGTGAAGCTATCCTCACCATTAATCTATTCATTTATCACCGTGTGAACGAGCAAATTCGTGACCAGGAGGCTGTCCAAACAGCCATCTTCCTTCTTGATATCGAGCCACATGCAAGCCAAAATGGAACTCAAATTTAACCTAAACTATTGTAATAATAACCTTTCTTGTTAATCTATCAAATAGAGTCATGCGTGGAGTCAATTTGGTGGTCTTGAGTCACGAAAATCAGCCCTATTGGAGGGTTTTCGGTTCATCAAAAGGTTGTCAATAAACTCCTTGTTAAACTTGTTTTCTTAAAAACTTCTACTATATTTTCTTCTTACTTTGTTCTTGATGAACTTGAGGATGGGTTGCATGTTGATAGAATCTTCCAAATCATGCCTTGCATGTCGAAAATATGGTGGAAAGATTCAAGGATTCAACCGAAAATGTGACTCGGAAGGTGTAATCGTCATGCTAGCTTAAAGATAGTCAAATGGGTTTCAATAAAAGTAATTTTTATGAAATAAAATAGGTTTAAACTTCTGTGATTTTTCATTATAAAGATGTTTTCAAAGAGTATGGGAAAGACTATTGTTTATTTGTGTGTAAAATAGCTAGGTCTTCACATGCATGTCTAGATTTGTGTAGTTTTAAGTTGTTCTTGTTATGGGACATAAGATGGATCTTGGATTTGACTATTTTATATGGTATTGCATGTTAAAAACATGATAATAATCTGGACCTAATGAGTTTATACCAAGAAATATGGATTTTTAATCAACCAAACTAAAACTATGTCCAAAATCACCTACCGAAAGCTTGAAACACATATATGAACACTTTCATTTTGAACCAACAATTTAATCCATAAGAATATGATATGAAATCTGTAAAAATAAGGATGAAGTTTCAATGTTTGAATAAGTTTGAATAAAATGCATTGGGGAAAGTCAAAATAAGGGTTGGGTGAATCTATAAAGCAAGCATGCATTTGTGTTAATCAAAATACATTCTGACAGAATCAGTTTTCTGTATTGGGAAGGGTAAACGGGGCATTTGAGGGCAGATTAAAGAATAACTTCCAAAATAAAAGTTGTAGATAAATGAGTTAATTTTCACCTCCAACTGGAATCACATCAATATCATAAGTAAAACAAAAGTTATGAATTTTCTACCAAAAGTGGTCAAAACTGGATTTTTAGTCTCAAGGTCAGTAAACTTTGACGATTTTTATTTTTCAAAATACTACGTTCCAGGAGCTTATACTTGGTAGGAATTAAGTATAATGTGTCGTGAGCTTAAAATAAAATCAAGGGATTTTTCCAATAATCACAACATTGAAATCTTTTATAAATGATTTTGGGTCGCACAGCAGGAACCATTGTGACTAGTTTTTGTTTGGTAATTTTTAAGGATAGTAAACATTGTCTAAAAATTCACCAAAGATTCACAAAAAATACTAGACACATATATGTCACTGTACAAAAATCACGAAGGTCCAGATAATTCGATTTCATCACAAAACAGTAGACAACATTTTATAAAATTGATGTATGAAAACAAAAAAATAAGAAGAAAACTATCAAAGTATGTAAAGGGCTAAAGAATACACTAAGGCCATAATGGGCTAACTTGGCCCAAATAATGAACCCAAATGAAATATAACTCAGTGGGCCCATGTGGCCCAATAACCATATAAAGTTAAGCCCAATAACTAAATCAAGCCCAAGTCACTTAAAAGCCCATTACACTTAGGCCCAATTGGTAATGGCCCATAACACCTAAAAGAATTTCATAAACCCGAGTGATCGTAAGATTATCAATAAGTATGTGAGATAATAGATAAGTATAATTAAGTGACGTGAAACACAAATTAAATGGATAAATGGAAATAACTAAGTTAATTAAAATATCAAATGATACATCGAGCGGTAATTTACACTAAAATTGATTACACATCCAAAAATGTTTAAGAGAACATAACTTAATATGGCATTAGCATATGATAACCTAAGGTGCCAAACGAAACCACAAATGAAGCCAAGTTACCGAAAATCTAACAACTTATAACTACGTATATAATGAAAGTAACCTTTTACACCATCAATCTTTACAACCAAAACGATGTGAATATTAGCAATACACTTGGATCCCACAATTGATTGCAACATAATGAAAGTGGCATTTCTAAGTGATGGCTTAAGATAGGAACTTACGTATATTAGTCCTCTCGTAGGGATAGTCTTGGCTTTGAAACGTGATTGAGGAATATGACGGATATGTGGTCAAGGAAGCGATAGATAGGAAGTACCCATTTTGGATGAGTGAATATAATATGCGGCATATCAAGGTGAGTCATAGCCCCCTTTCAAACTCTTTTATGTGTTTTACGTACGGGGTGAAAAGCATGATTAATTAAAATGACTTTATCTTATGAAATGATTCTTTGAAATAATGATAATGATATGGGGATTGTATTGTATGTTCAACGTGTTATATGTTATATGATGAGCTTGAGTACTGTCAAACGGTGGTCCCCTGTACACTACTATTAACTCATTTGAGGCCTGTAGTTAGAGGGTTGCGCAACTAGGACTTGTCCCCTCATCCACTATTATAGGTAACGGTGGGATGTTTGGTCTGCCTTTGTGGTCACCTTCATCGCCAGTCTGGCCTCGCGGTGCTCTAACTACTATATATTTATGGGCGTCTCCATGGCACGACCCTTGGTTATCTTTATGCACGTGATTGACAGCATGTGCTTATCATTATCTTATCATTTGGGACTTTATATATTGATTATTGGGACATAACCGGTCTTAGTAGTGGCTCAAGAACATCTCATCGATTTATGTCATGGTAGTCTTACCATTGACCCAGAGGTATTGATATTATATTATGGATGGAAATTATTGATTGAACATACGGTTTGGGTATTGGACCTTATATGGAATCTTGAAGGCTGTTGAAATTGGAAATATTGAAGTATTGATTGACCAAATGGTTTTGGTATGATGAGTGATTAATCGATTGATATATTTTTCTCTCACGATAAATGAGACAAATGAAAACTTTATAATTTACCATGGATTTTTTCAACTATTTTGAAATGGATATGTAATGAGATTTACTTGCAAACCTATGCACTCACCAACTACGTTTTGTAGTTGACACTTTTTCTTCATGCTTTTCAGGAATTAGCGTAAGCTTTGAGGAGTTATATGCATCATGATTGTTTGCATTGCATTTTGGAGTCAAAGATTAAACCTTGTGACGGGCAATGGAATCCGCCCTGATCATTTTAGTATATCATCTCATGTATTTGTTATTTGTTTCGTGGACTCAATATCCAAGTATGGTAGACGTATTGTACTTGGGAATTGGTTCACATGCTTGTGCATTGTAAATTATTTTTATCAACTAAAGCTATGGTGAATGTTATCTATCATCCTTTGATTTGAATACTCGACTTTCTGTACATCTCATCATTCCGCCGTGGTTGGGGTGTTACAAATTTCAAAATAAACCGTTTGAGTTCCACATTCTCTCACCTATAAATACCCACTTTCAATTTCATTTGCATTTACTTCGAACATATTTACTCCCAAATCTTTCAAATTCCTTCATTTACTTCTTCATTCATTTTCCAATCATCATCATCTCTCATATTTACTCCATTTCCATTCATTCCTTCATCAAATCTTCATCTAAACCCTAAATACTCTTAAAAATGTGCTCGCTGCTGAATATGATCCAACTGAAAATGTTGACAAGGCACCCCATATCACTCTAGAGGCAAAAGCTATAAGAATAAACATGAACAACTAGATGGCCAGACTTTCACTTTCCAGTGTTCATGATGCCCAATCTGTTATTGGGAGATTAAACACATTTTTTCTCTCATGCCCACTATATGGTGCGTTGACATTAAATCCATAGCGGATGTACCATGATTACCTCTGTGAATTCTGGTACACTGCACAATATGATGATGAAACTTCATCAATTACTTACTCTCTGAAGCAAGGTACCAGATCCTTGGGTTTCACTGCTAGTCTACTCAGGTCTGTTCTTCAATTAAATTATTTTGAACAGAATGAGTTGCCCATCGAACTTCCTTCTGGTATCAATACAAGGGAAGTGTGCAGACTGATAGGGCACACAGATATAATGGATGAGCATGGACAGCTATCCAGGAAGGGAACTATCTACATGAGCAAACTATCAGACTCATGGAGATACTTCTTCACCCACATTGTTGAATGTCTGGGAGGCAGTTCTGGAGGGTTAGACCAGATAAATCAAACTCATCTCCAGATTGCCTACTGCCTCTGGTTTGGACTAAGAGTGGATTTTGCTCAGATCCTTTTTGATGATCTGGTAGAGCGTCTTAGAGTGAAAGGAAGAAAAGCTTTTGTTCCTTATATCCGTTTTCTTTCACTGATGTTTAAAAGAGCTCTTGGAGACCAGTATGATTATGAGACTACTCACTTTTCTGTGAGTGAGTATATGAGGGATCTGGCCAACCTCAGATCTCCACTGAATGAGGTAGATATTCCTCAGTCCATGCTCTCCTTTCAAAGAGAAGAAGTTGAAATGGCTCCAGGTAGAGGTCAAGCTGTTGAAGGACACTCTGTTGACCAAGATGTACAGATCATAGAAGCTGTACAACCTATTAGACAAGTGGCTCCTGAAGGTCAAGGACCAGCAAATGTTGAACCTTCCAGATGGCTTAGAACTAACAGACGTCTGATGAGAGCTGGACTTCAGGTGAATCCTTAAAGACATCCTGGTGATGTAATGAATCTGGATGGGTCTCCGATTTTTGAACCTGAAGAGAATGTTGAGCAAGAAAATGTGGCCCAGATTATTGAGCAGGTTGTTGATCAAGTCGAACAAGATGTTCAGACTGATGAACATGTATCTGGTGAGCAAGAGGCTCAAATCGACTTGAATGTAGAGGCTGGTGAACAAGTTAGTGAACAGGCAGGTGAACAGACTGGTGATCAGACAGTTGGGATGACTCCAGATTGGGATGATGTAGATTCCCCAATGTCTGAAGGTTTTGATGTAAACATGAATTTCCTGGGTGATGAAGAAGAAAATATTGACACATCTGCTATTGCTTCAGTCACCCAACCAATCATATCTGCTGAAATGCCACCACCACCACCAGAATCAAATGAACCACCTCCACCAGAATCAAACATGCTACCACCACCACCACCACCACCTTCAATTCCAAGAAATACTCAATACTTCACTCCTGCAACCACTCAAACTTCACAATCTCAACCTCCACCACTTCAAACTCCAGTCAATGTAACTGAACCTCGTGCGCTGGACTCAACAGTTGTAACATCTGAAGCTGCAACTGAAGAGGACTGGGCACAAGTACCTCTTATGACCAGATTGCCTTCCAATCTTGAACCTCCCAGTGGTCTCTCCACTTCATCTTTTGCCGAGGTCCAAGGCCTTTTAAGTAAGGTGGCGGACCTGGAGAGATCACTCTAGACTTCATCGTAGGTTATTTCAGACTTTAAATCTTTATTATCAAATAACCTTGCATCTGAGATGAATCTGTTTGCTGGGAATGAGAAGCTTGTTTTTGAGAAGCTTGATGAACTGGTACTGGCCACAAACAACAATACTGAAAATTTCAAAGTGGCAGTCCAGGGATTGGAGACAAGGCTGGTGAACTCTGTTCAGACTGGAGTGAAAGGTGAACTTGTTCAACCACTGGCAGGTCTGAATGAAGAGGTTCAGAAGTTGGTTACCAGGATAAGTTCTCTGGAGAGTAGGTCCACACTTGATCAGGATGCAGTTGTAAGTATGATTAGTGATGAATGTACAAAGAAGTTCAGAATTAGTATGCTGAAAGAATTATCTGAAGAAATTTCTGAGACTGTTCTTCGAACTCTTCAAGATGGGCTGTTACCCCAAGTGGAGAGGTTGTTGGAAGAAATATTGCCAAAGCACTTGCCTAAAGAAGTTGAAACTATTAAAAAGGAAGTGCAAGCACTTAAGAAAGTTGTGACTGATACAACTCCAGTGGCAGGAAGAACCTTTGGTGCACTGGACAGACATATGCTAGAACAATTATGGAATGATCTCAAGGGGGAAAAGTCATCTGGTGATCATTCCAAGGGGGAAAAGTCGTCTGGTGACCAAAAACAAGTGACACTGAAGCATTTGGCACAAAGAGCATTTGGCACTGAAGCCACAATGCTGACTGAAGAAGCTGCTGGTACTGAAGCCAGTGAGCCCCTGTTTGAGTCTTTCCCAGATATACCAACTATACTGAAGTCTGTTAAAGGAAAAACACAATTGGTATCTGGTGAAGAAGAACAAACTGCTGAAGAATCATCAGAGTATCCTACTGCTGATGATGAAACCTCCAAGAAGCTAGAACAAGAATGCATAATGATAGAGATCTTTAAGAGAAATCAAAAAGATGAACTGCTGGCCCATCAAAGGGAAATGGCAACTATGAGGACTCTGGACTCTTACAATGCTGGCAGGTTGGGCATAAATATTGATGTGTACAAAAAGATGAAGGAAGACCCTAGAGTTCATCAATGTCTGAATGCATTGAATGATGTTCAGGTACGCTCCTTTTACGCCGAAGAAGAACAGGTTTATGATTCTATAATTTATGGCGTTAGTGTACCAGAACTCATCAGGTAGAGGAAGGAGGAACTGGTGATGCTCCAAAGGAAGATAAGGAAGAATGCTAGTGCTCTTGAGTTAGAGTATAGAAAGAAACTGACTGGCTTAACAAAACTGACTGCCAAACAGATCAAAGCTATTAAAGATGCTGATGTAAGTAGATTCATTCCCCTGGACACTTCTCTGAAAATTAATCGTCAACAACTCCAGTTTGCTGTTGAGCAAAAGAGAGTGTCAAAGGAAACTAAAGCATTGATCCAGACAGCCAAATTGAAAGACAAGTATAATGAAATGTTAAATTTCAGGGCTGATGCTAGACGGATCACTGGTGCAGAAATCAAGCTTGCTGGTAATCATGAAGGTATGTCCATGTTTGAAGTAAAGTTGACCAGGGAAGGTAACTTTACTGATGAAAGAAAGAGTACTTCAGTACAAGCGTTTGGATGGAGTGAACTGAAAGAGATTGCTTTAACGTTCAGGGGGAAGACAAATGTGTCGACTGATGTTAAAGCATTTCTGAAGAGGATTGAGAAGGTATGGAGAAGAAAGCAATAGATGGAAGTTGCAATGGGCATGAAATCACCAGAATCAGTACCATCTTCTCCATCACCAAAGAGAAAGGCTTCTGAAGATGCTCCAGGACAGACATCGAAGAGAAGGGCCTGACTCTTATCATTTACTTGTTGTAATTTATTGTTTGATGAAAATTGTAAACTATTTATCAGTTGATGTATGTAATATTAGTTGCAATTTTTGATTTATAAAAGTAAATGATCAGATTTAGTCTAAGTTAGAACTTAAAAGATGAAACTGAAAACACTCATGATCTATAAAGTGTTTTCCAGTAACTTAGATTTTTTAGACTAAAATCAAAACTTGTGTTTTTCAAGCATACAAAATTGTATAGATTTAAGCTTGAAAACACTTGCATTATTTCTAAACAAATAGGGGGAATTTGTTAGGTCCAGATTTACTGGACTCGCTCCAGACTCGACTACTGTAGCCTTACTGAAGATCTGTTCAGAAACGTGTTCTACTGGACCTACTCCAGACTTGGAATCTTGAGTCCCTCTGAAGATTTGTCCAGAAATAATGGAAGACCAGTGAGCAAATACTTGTATAGGAAATCTGGAGTATTCTCCATATTAGCTCACTGGACTTCACCCCAGTCCAGATCTACTCTACTGAAGACGTTCTCACTGAAGTCAAAGACTGAAGTCAGAATAAAGAAGACTGACAAATGGCGGAGTCCACTGGAAGTCTTACCAGATCTGTACACTGGAGGATTGTCAGTGTTCTAGACCTTACAAGTCTGAACACTGATATCGAGGAATTGACTTTTTCCTTTAAACACTTTCCAAAGAACAATCCACTTGTTCTTTACCAAAGTTTATACGTGTGTAAAGGTGGTTGGTTAAAAGAATAAAATCATATCAATATGACTTTATCCTTGTACCATTAACCAATGCATTTAATGTTCTTGTCGGATCATTAAATGCATGCAACCACATTTGTACGGCACAAAATTCACTGGTGAATTTTGTTGCCTATAAATACAAAGTAATTTCTTTGAGAAAATACTTTTAAGCATACATTTTGCATTAGAGTGAATTTGTTTAAATACTCTCGATCTTAAACTGGGATACTTCACAACTTTAAGTATCTCGATCCAAAAGAGTTATTTGACAAATATAAATCATTTGTAATTCATAGGTTGTTAGGATACATACTTATTTCTATTATCTTGATTCCGCACAACCTTGTATTTTATTTAACATCATAAATAAAATACACCATTGAAAAATACATAATGTTCCACTTTACTTGTTTATTGCTTTAAGTCTTGTATTACTTTGTTTATATATTCTTGTATTTATTTACAACTAATACTAGTCCATTTTAGTGATTATTAGACTTGTTGTATTTTACACTTCTAGGTTAACCATCGTATTTTAGGGACTCACAGAAGTATCCCTGTTACGATCGAGAGTATTTAGACAAATTCACCTTAATTGCTAAAAGTAATTTTAACAGTAATTTTAACAAGGAAATGACTTTGTATTTATAGGCAAACAAATTCACCAGTGAATTTGTGTCGTACAAATATGGTTGCACGCATTTAATGAACCGACAAGGTCATTAAATGCATTGGTTAAAGTACAAGGATAAAGTCACATCAATATGAATTTATTCTTTTAACCAACCACCTTTACACACGTAAGTACTTTAGTAAAGAACAAGTGGAATGTTCTTTGAAAAGTGTGTAAAGGCAAAAAGTCAATTCCTCGTAATCAGTGTTCAGGCTTGTAAGGTCTAGAACACTGACAAACCTCCAGTCGTAGATCTGGTAAGACTTCCAGTGGACTCCGCCATTTGTCAGTCTTCTTTATTCTAACTTCAGTCTTTGACTTCAGTGAGAATGTCTTCAGTAGAATAGATCTGGATTGGGGTGAAGTCCAGTGAGCTAATCTGGAGGATTCCAGATTTCCTATACAAGTAAATAGCTCACTTGGTCTTCCATTATTTCTGGACAAATCTTTAGAGACTCTCCAGTCTTAATGTCTGGAGCGAGTCCAGTAAATCTGGACCTAACAAATTCCCCCTATTTGTTCAGAAATAATGCAAGGTTTTTCAAGCTTCTATCTATACAATTTTGTATGCTTGAAAAACACTTGATTTGACTTAGTCTAAAAAATTTTAAGTTACTGGAGAACACTTTATAGATCATCAGTGTTTTAGTTTCATCTTTTAATTCTTACTTAGACTAAATCTGATCACTTACTTGTGAATCAAAATATGTAACTATATTTACAGCCATCAACAGAAAATAAGTTACAATTTTGGGAAATAAATACAAGTACAAGTAAAATGATACAAGAGTCAGGCCCACCACTCCATTCTGTTCTGGAGAGCGGGCTGATGAGAAATTCTGGGAGATGACAGTGTCAGTACAGAATGACTCCAGAGTTGCATTATGGAATTCTGTTCCATTGTCACTTCTTAACTGACACACCTTTCGCTTATGCTTGAGCTCAATTTGCTTGATAAGACTGATGATTTTAGTAGCAGCTTCACTTTTAGACCTGAGAAAGATCACCCAACAATATCTGGAGAATTCATCTACGATCACCAGGGTGTATCTTTTACCAGCACGAGTCTGAACATTCACTGGACCAAAGAGATCCATATGAAGCATGTGAAGTGGTTCAGATATGCTGAAATTCTGTCTGGTCTTGAAATTGGCACATTTCTGCTTACCCATCTCACAACCTGGACATGGCCTTTCCTTTTTGAAGGAAACTGAAGGTATCCCATCTGCCAGTTGTTTTCTTGAAAACTTATTTATATTTTTGAAATTTAAATGGGATAACCTTTTGTGCCATAACCAGTTTGTGTCTTCATCAGCTTGAGTATAGAAACACTGCTCTGAAGGAGAGGTTTCCATATCCATCACGTACACATTCCCTCTTTTGGGAGCAATCAATACTACCTTCCAGTCCTTGTTGAATACGATACCCTGAGCAATATTGAATAGAACTTGATAGCCATCATCACACAGTTGACTTACACTGATTAGGTTATATTTCAAACCATTCACATATGCAACTCGTCAGAATTTGACTTGTCCATTGTTCAAAACACCATACCCCTCAGTTTTTCCACAACCATCATTTCCAAAAGTAATGGAGGGTCCATCAGAAATTATGAACTCCTCCAGCAGGGTCTTACATCCGGTCATTGTCCTGCCAGCAGCACTGTCAAGATACCAGGTATGTTTCTTTCGATCGCCCTGCACATCCACCAGATATATCAGTTAGATTTTGGAACCCATCGACTGATGGGTTCACTGGACCCTCCCTTATAGGTCCCTGGAGGTATCTGGTTGAGTTCACTTTCTTCAACAGTAGTCTTAGTTGAAAAGACCACTGGGTTGATAGTTTTGAAACCTTTTTCTTTTTCTCAACTGGAGAAATATATTTATCTTTCTTTGAAAAAGGTTTGGTATTTTGTCTAGGGCCAGATGAAGTACCCTCAATAAAGTTTAATCTTACATTAAAACTTTGAAATTGATGAGTCAGTAATTGAAACTGGCTCTCTAACCTTAACAAAATACTTTCTTCAGATGACACCTGATCCTTTCCAGTTGACTGGACTCTGGGCTTAGGTAGGGAACCGGTCTTTTTCTTTTGAACCTGGGGTTCTTTAGAAGCGGACTGAGGCAAAGGTTTATTCCGATTGACCTTTTTAACTGGAGCAGTCATCTGGAATGTTCCAGTCTTAACCTCTGGGGATTGAACTGGGAAAATATTGGCCTTAGGAGTTACAGGCTCATCATAAATGGTAATGGGCCTGAATCCCTCTGGTAAACGATCAATTACTGGTATTAATGATGCAACATGAGTATTTCCATCTAAATAAGCACGTTTTTGAGTGGGAAATTGATTTACTCCAACATCATATGGCTTTCTGGTTTCAAGCCATGATTTAATAACCAATTTTTCTTTCTCTAAAATGACTTCAAGATCTTGTTTTTCTTGAATCAGTTGTTCAGTTACCAGAACTTGGGCTTGAAATGCCAGTTCAATATCTTGAAGTTCCTTTAATTTTGATTTTAAAACTGCAATTTCAGAAAAATCTGTTTCTAGACCATTTACACAGTCAGATCTAACAGTTTCAATAAATATTAAATCAGAATTAAGAGCTTCAACAATGTCCAATTTTAGTTCTTGGTCAGTTTCAGTATCATAATCACTAACCTTTTTGATAACAATGTCCACCCATCTTCCAGATGTGACATCTTCCTTCACCAGATGCACTTCGTCTGCCAGAGCCATGTAACAGCAATCTCTTTCTTCTTCTTCATCAACAGATGAATCATCAGAAGGAACCCATTTCTCTTCAGTTGTTGCAATCATGCACTTATTATTTTCCATTTGTTGTGCCATGAGAGCAATTTGAGCCTTAAGCTTTTTATATTTAGATTTATAGCTATCATCAGGCTTTTTATTTGAAGTAAATGGACCAGGCTGGGATACAAACTGACTGGACTTGCAATCTTTCATGAAATGACATTTTCTGCCACACTTAAAGCATCTCAGATTGGTCTTATCAGTAGAAGAACTGGATGCAAATTGTCCAGATGGCCTATTTGCTCTTGCTTTGAAACGGTTAAACGTTTTAGCAATCATTGCAACCAGGTCATCATTTTCAGATTCATCACAGTCTGGAGAGATAAGACTAGATTCTCCAGATTCCATAAATTCAGACACCATCTTCTTCATAGAAAATACATTCTCATAAGATATTAGTGCTGTACCTTGTGGTTCAGTATGACTAACAACAGTAGAACTACTGGAGGCATGGTTATAGGCATCTTGTTCTGCCACAACTCTCTGAGCTTGATTTTCTTCAGTGTATCTGAAAGCTCCACAACTCTCAACTGGTTAATGATGCTCATAAATCTGGTGTAAGTACCAGTGAGAGACTCATTGGGCTGAGCAAAAAATGACTCATACCTCTTGTCTAAGGAGACCTTTCTGGTGACAATGGTGTCATCTCCTCCTTCATACTGGTTCACTAGTTCATCCCACATGGTTTTAGCACTGGGAAAAAGAACTAGTGTGGGAATTAGGGTTTCTGGAACAGCCCCGAGGATCATGTTTTTGAGAAGGGTATCTAGATTTACCAATCTCCTCCCCTCTTCAGACCAATGTTCCTCCCTCTTTTCCCTGCCTCTTCTAGATCTAGTTGGATCAAGAAGAGCATTGAGAGGGGATGTGGGGACATAAGGTCCTTCATTTAAGAATTTCATCATGTTTCTCTCAATTCCAGTGATATGCAATATCATCCTAGCCTTCCACGTACCGAATTCATCACTATTCCCACTGAATTTAGGAACAGGATTGTTTGAGTAGTGCACAAGCACATGTGGAGAAGCAGGAGTAAGAGGAGGAGGTGGTGGATTAGTGTTATTAACAGGTGGTGGTCATTATTTTGATCATTAATATTAGGATCAGGACCATGATTAAAACCTCCTTTTGTATTTTCTGGGGTGGCCATCAAAGAAGCAGATCTAGGCAAGTTTGTTTAGCCTTCTGCTCTGATACCAATTGTGAGGTCCCTGCACTTGTTGTATTTTACACTTCTGGGTTAAACCATCAAGTGCAGGGACCTCACAATTAAAGTTTATATTTTACCTGATTGTACATTTTATGTTATGAGTTTTTTTTAATAATTTAATAATTTTATGTTCTTTTTTTTTAATATATAATCTTTATCTTCCATTTAAAATTATAGTTTATTATCAAATAAAAAAACTAAATTGACCTATATTAATTAGTCTTTTTAGTTTTGTTTATGTTTTGTCTATATCAATTTTTAACATTATCTTTCTCAATTAAGTATAAAGTTACATGAATTTCTAATACTATAATGATTAGTTTTATAATTAATACTATATAGATAAAAGTAGGTTGTTGTAAAGTTGTTTTATTAAAATTTAAAACTATTTCAATGCATGCTATAGAAAATGTCTTAGTAAAGATTTCACATTGCATATATCTTATGGACTATTGAGTAATAGTTAATACCATGATGTGATTCGTCGCTTTATAACATATCAAAATAGGTTTGAGTCAAAACATGTCCTCAAATTGCCGGTCAAAACGGGTTAATCTGGTTATGCCGACCCACAACCATTTTTAATCCAAACTTCTTACAAAATTACTTGTGATTTGTATTATGATAATATATACTTGTATTGTTACAGCAATTCTCATTTGTTTTGGTAAACTGATTTTGAAGGTTTCGAGCATTCGACTACATTTCAGATGACTTTGACCTATCCTGTCCATTTAACCAGAATCTCTATGATGTGAAAACTATACGTGCAATGCTTCAATAGATATGGTAACACCCTATTGATAGTTCGCCATATTGTTGCACTTGATAAACTGACGCCAACGATTAATTGTTGCAAGAGACTTTATTGTTGCCTCGCTAGAAGACTTGAATAGGAACGAATTCATATAGGTAGATGAAGTAATGCTGTAATACCGAGGTACTTTGCACTTGATACAAAAAAGATAATTAAAGTTAATGCATTTAATCATCCTTGTCCCCTGAGCAGCAGTATATGAAGTAGTTACGCTCTTAGACTTCAGTTTTAAACTAACTTGGAATTCAAGACAAAATGAGTCAGTTGGGAGGCTCAACAACTTTAATAAAGGATCAGCTTGAATAAAGAATCAGCTTGAAGTTAGACCAGTTGACTGAAGCATCAGCTTCGAGACGAATAAGCTTTGATGAACGATCAGCTTGAAACATGTAAAAATTGTATGACTTCAGCATGTGTGTAATCTTTGCTGCTAGGATTATAATTTGATCAACTTAAAAAAAAGAAGTCACAATATAATTTGGACTCTTCGGAATTTTTAGGGCATTTTTATAGATTTTAAGAGAATGTAATTAGAAGGTATTTGAAACGAAACATTTTTTCGCGCAGTTTTGGAGATTAAAATTTTGGTAGGCCCAAAAATTCAAGCAATTGGACTGATTATCTTTGGGCTTTTTTGGAAATTTAAACCGACTATATGGTCCTTTTTTTTATTCAAACTCAAAAAACCCAATAGAACAAAATTAACAACATTAAACGATTTTGACTTTTAAAACCAAAAAAGATTAAACAACCCCAGGTTTTACCCGGGTATAATTGTTTTTTAATTTGCTATTTACTTATTTCTAAATTGCATTTATAATTTATAAAATTACAATTACATGTTGGTATATTTATTTAAAAATAAAAAATACTCGTATTTCTATAATTCTTCCTTTTAAGTTAATCCAAACTAATAATTTATAAGTGTTAATGATATATGAAATTAATTTATTGTTATTTAATAGTTAACATACACGTACAGAGAATAATATAAGTCAATAAATTTATTTAATATCGAAGATGATTAATTGAAATTTACTCATTATCCTCTAAGCTGATCCTATTGAACTAAATTAAATAGTATGAAATCTGATTCTTATTATATTATTGTTCCGAGATAAAGGAAAATAAAATTTATTCAAGTAAATTATATAATATCGAAGATGATTAATTGAAATTTACTCATTATCCTCTAAGCTGATCCTATTGAACTAAATTAAATAGTATGAAATCTGATTCTTATTATATTATTGTTCCGAGATAAAGGAAAATAAAATTTATTCAAGTAAATTATATAAATAATTAATTTAATCGATGACAGTAAGTAATTATAACAAATTTGTCAGAAAGCCTCCATTTGCACTGTCTCACTTGCTTTAATTAAAACATAAACTGACAAAATCTACGACTATATACTGCAAATATAATATGTTTGAATATCCCAACTAATAATATAACCGGTCAATTATATCTCAAGCCGAAACAGATCGACTGTTCATTATCCCATCACAAATTTATTTTTTATATATACTAATAATTGGTAAGACAATCACAAAAATAACAATATATTTGTAAATAAGCATTGTTAAGCATTGTTTAGTCAATATATTTTAATTTACTAAAACACTAATTTTAATTTTATAAAATAATTTTATATATAATTCCAATTTTGATTTTGATAAAATGTAATCAATTTGTTTGTATATAAAATATGTCATATTGTATATGTACATCTTTTTGAATTGTTTTTAAGCCCAAATTGCATTTTAACATTTTTAAATAACCCAGCCCAATAAAAGTATCGAAATACTAATTTAATAATTAATGTTTTCATATCCAATCTAATTTTTTCTCCTATATATATATGCCTCTTTACAGGTTAGATTTCATTCTTTAATAATCTTCCACCCTTTCTAACTTATAATTCATCTAAATTCCATTTTATTAAAAAAAATGTATCGTCAAAAATGGAAGCTGATTTTATTATATTAGTTCTATTAATAAAAACTTCAATCATGATTTCACCGTTTAAAAACATCTAGGTATGTTATTATCTTATTTTCTGATTTCTATTATTGTTTATATAAATTTGGGAATTCAGAAGTCTATCCATTCATTAATAGGTCATCATTATAATGTTTAAAATCATTATAATAAAATGCTAATATGCTTTGATTTTTTATTTTTGTAGGTTTATCCCAGATGGCATTGTGAACAACCTGATTTGGGATACATAGTGTACCCTTTTTAGCAAGCATTGTCTTTTATGAATTTGAAACGTGAACTTCAGAATCATGAGGACAAGGCAGACAGCTATTAGGTTTGTTTCACAATGGGATTCAATAAACTTCTAATTTCTTCGTCGAAGTGTTTAAGCAAATAGATTGTGTTTGAAAGTTGCTGGATCTAAGAACCTGCTCAACACTACGATTTACTATACATTTTCTATTAGAGTTTTTCTACGACATTGATAAAGACATACTGATATAAATGATATAGTTAAATAGTTAAATATTTTCAAGTTTAATTAGTTTGATTAAGATAGATTATTTTATTTAATTTATTTTATTTTTGACTAATTAGTTTATATTATTGTTTGATTAGATTAATCTTTTGTAAGTCACTTGATTCATTATTTATATTTATTATTATTTTATTTATTCTTTTAAGTAATGTTTTTGAATTATGAATATTTTATAATTTCAATGGTTTAATCTAATTTTATGTATTATGATGTTTTTACTAATTGATTAAATTGATCGCAGTTATATTAAAAAAAGGCTTAATAAGATCATATTTGTGTAACGATTAATGATTTAAATGTCATTAATATATTAAAATTTATAATGTTTAAGTTTATAAAATTCATTATTAATCAAGTTTACTGTATACATTTTGGTCAATAATCTTCTTCAAGGCATTAATATAGTGTATTATAAATACAAAACATATTAATGATTATATCAGATTAATAGAAGATAATGCGTTATTTAAATCATATATTTTAAAAAAATTGCTATGAAATGAAACTTAGTTTAACCGTTTAACTAAGCTTTTTGAAATTACCTAAGCTGACAAATGTAAAACATATAGTGGTTATTTGTTGTCAATATGCAAATGTTATTCGTAATACAATAACTTTGTCAATAATATTATTATTATTTTTTAAAAGTCAACTATGTTATACATTGTAAGTCCCAACTTGATAGATGGTACTACTGAAGACACCTCAATGTCGATGGTCGAGTTAATTTGCCATATATGCACTGAACTGGAGACGACCAGTTGCAGTGTGTATATACCAAGTTCTAAATAGATTACTTATTTAAATGACAATAAGTAAAGAACAATGCAATAATACAAATAACTTGTAAGATAACTTGATGAGACAATATGTATTTTTCAATGTGTAATTTATTTATTGATGTTAAATAAATTACAAGGTTGATGCGGAACCAAGATAATACAAGAATGTAAATATCCTAACAACCTATGAAATACAATTGATCTACATTCGGAATTTCTTAAGACAATCGAAACACTTAAAGTTGTGAAATGTTCCTTTTAGCGATTGAGAGAATATTGCACAAGTTCACCAAGAATATTGCAGGTTTGCAAAGTGTGAAGTGATGTATGTTTTTCACTTTGTGATTACAAAACACTTGATATTCTTATTGTGCAATGACTTGTATCTATAGGCAAAGTTAAGATTGGAATGTTAACTTTAGCCGTACAAATGTGGTTGGGAGCATTTAAGGAATAACATTTAATTCCTTAAAAAGTAGTGTAAAGTCGTATGATAAAGCAACTTTACACAACCACCTTTATGTACCTTTTATTACTTAAATAATAAGATAAGGCTTATTATCCGGGTAAAGGTACATAAAGCATACAAGTCAATTCCTCATAATCAGTGTAAAGCTTTGTAAGGGCTTTCCACTGATGGTCTCCAGTTTGTAACTGACTAGAATGCCAACTGGGCTTCGCTGCCATTGCCATTCTCTATCTTCCATTTGTTGTCTTCGACTTCAACTGGAATGATTCTTCAACTGGTCAGTTCTCAACTGGAGGAAGTCTTCAGTTGCGTTGACTGTACGGTGCAACTGGACTTCAATATATTTCTGGACAAATCTTCTTGGTCACCAGTTTCACTGGTCTCCAGATGCAACTGGTGATTGGCAAGTGTAAACTGGTGACTGGACAGTTCCAGGTGAACTGGTCCTAACAAATTGCCCCTATTTGTCTAGAAATATAGTCTAAGTCTTTTTCTAGTTCTTGTATCTATACAAGTGTGAACTATAAGACTTGTTCGATTAAAATCTATCTAAGTTCCTAAGGCATTTTTATAGATCAATAAATGCCTTAGGTTTTTTCTTTTAGGTTTGTTAGATTTTAATCTTTTATCTACCTTGTGGTTACAAACTGGTAACTTCATTTATACAAGAAAATGGAATTTATACAAGTTACAGAATGTAAATACAAATTACAAGTAGATAACTGAAGAAAGAACTTAATGAGATGGCCCTTCGCCAGTTCTTCTTCTCTTGGCAACTGAAGAGATAGGCTGAGAGCCTTCAGGGTAAATATTCAACTTTTGCTCAAGATTTTCTTTATGTTGAATTTTGCCCCTTAGAAAGATTGCTCATGCTTTCTCAAACCTATTCTTTTGTGCCTTCGCATCCAAAATATTCACCATCTCCACCCATTCGCTGAACCCATATTGCATAGCACCAGGATTGTCAGTTTTAACCAGTACTATAAGTCACTTGATGTGACTTATAGTACTAGGTTCCAAGCCTATACTTTGTACCTTTTGTTAATAGATAAATCTATTAACCGGATAAAGGTGTAAAGTAAAAGTCTTCCTCGTAATCAGTGTAAAGTGTTGTAAATACTTTACACTGAGATGCTTCAGTCTTCGATCTGGTAGAATCACTCTGATGCTCGCTTCTGAGGTGATTCTCTTCTTCATACTTCAGTCTTTGACTTCAGAATGAATGCTTCAGATTTATCTCGATCTGAACTGAAGTGAAGCTTCAGTGAAGGAATTCTGAGACATCTCAGAATTCTGATAAAACGTCTTCACTAAACTTCAAGCTATTTCTGAACAAATTAAACTTGGTCGATTCTCGACCTAACAAATTCCCCCTATTTGTTCTGAAATAGTGCATGCATCTCAGACTTCTATCTATACATGTTTGTAAGTCTGAAATGCAAGTTTTTGTTTAAGTTGTAAAAAATTTTCTAAGTACATCTTATAGATCATTGATGTCTTAGAATTTTACTTGTGGTTTTCTAACTTAAACTTATCATCTACTTATTTGTTACAATTGCAACATATATATACAAACTGAAATGATAGTTACAAATGCAAATTTTTTACAAGTACATGATAATCTGAGAAGAAAACTACTTCTTGGCAGGCCTTGAACCAGAAGGTGCCTCAGTAGGTTTTCTCTTCAGTGGAGAGTGATCCTTTTTCCCAAACAACCTGCTTTCAATTTCTACCTTGGCTTGCATCTTTTGTTGAATTCTTGCTAACCATGCACCAGTCAACGCAGACTTTGGCTTTCCTTTCAGAATCTGGATCATCTCCCTATGCTCTGAAATCCCAAATTCATGCACTGAAACCTGACTATATTCTTCAGTAGCCCTTCCTTCTCTTTTCACAACCAAATCAAACAGCTTCAATCCATCAGCCTTTGCAACTACCATATCAATGATTTTGGCTGGATGCGATTGATGGTTCATATAGTGATCATACTGAACCTTTTCATGGTTTCGTTGGAGTTCAACAGCATCATCAGAAATTGGTTTGATTGAAGTATGGACAACATCACGAGAATCTTTCTTTGCAGTCCTAGTTCCAGTTCTGGGCTTCGTTGGTGGTCTGAACAACTCTTTCTCTACCTGCAGAACTCCAGCCAGAACCTCTTTCTTCTTTTTGGCCATTTCCATTTCTCTATTCTTCACTAAGTCATCAATGGACATCTTGAAGGTGAGATGGTCCAGCTTTTGTTCCAAAGGCGAGTAGTTCACCCCATATTCATAATCGAGCATTTCTTTAACTGCCTTCTGCACTCTTGGATCATGTTTGATTTTCTGAAATCTTTCCAGTGAGAGACCAAGAGATGCAGCATCAATGTGATCAAGGGTTCCCATACTCTGGTGTTGAACCCTTTCCCTTTCCTTATTCTCATTCCACATGATAAATTGGTTAGAGACTTGCTTCTGCAGAGTCTCTAACTTCTTGCTATCAGCATTTTGATCATGGAGTGGATAGCCTTGTTCATCAACATCTTCTCCAATAGTCAGACCAGAACCCTTAACACTTTTCTTTGGTTCTTCTCCCACTTTGGCCTTGCCTTTTCCTTTGTCCTTCTGAAGTTGTTCCCCCTGAACTGAGGCACTACCAGAAGGTACCTCAGCTTGCTTCTTGGTTGCTTGAATTAATTCTTGAGTACTTGCGAGCAAACCAATAGGCACACCACTACTTCCCCCTTTGGGAATCTCTGAAGGCAGTCTAGCATAGAGATCAATCGTAGATTTAAGTGCCTTCAGTGGTTCCCAACTTTGTTGTTCGAGGCACTCACAAATGCCTTTTGCCATTGTAGCAAACTGAGCCTTTAGTCTGAATGATGAACTAAGGTTCAGTGCTGTTTGATCCTTTAAGTCTTTTAACATCTTTCTGTCTTCTTCAGTGAAAGAAGCAGGGGGAGGAGGAGCAACAACATTATCCTTCTTCAGAATCATTAGAATTTCATCTAATTGCTTTGACTGATTCTGAACTGCACCTTCAAGCTTGGAAACTGAATTTTTAACTTCATGTACAGCCTTTTCCACCTTGTCATTAGTATCTCTGGTTAGTTCAGCAATCATCTTTCTAACCTCTTCTTCAACTTTCTGAGAGACAGACTCTGAAATCTGAGCAGCCAAATTCTGAGATAGCTCAGACTTCAGATCTTCCACAATACCAATACTGATAGAAGCCCCAAGTTCTTTCTCATTAACACTTGGCTTCTGAACCAGCTCACGAACTTCATTTCTAACTACCATAACCTCTCGCTTCAACAGCTCAACACCAGATGTCAAGTTCGCAACCACTGAAGCTTGCACATCTCTCTTTGTCAATCTGAAGGCTTCTCTGATTGCAGAGCTCACCTTATTGCACGTCATAACCAACTCATTTAATTTTCCAACCACTAGTCCTTCATTACCAGCAACTTTGGTCAACTCAGTTCCAAGGAACATCTGAGCACCTTTCATATCAGCCAAGGAACTAGTGTTGGCAGTTAGAGATCTGGTTAAGTCCTCCACCCTAAGAATAAGGCCTTGGACTTCGGTTTGGGTTTTCTCTAACTGTGCTTCCACATTGAAAGGAGGTGGGGGTTGTGCAGAAGCAGGAGCCATAAAAGGTAAACTACCAAGCCCTTTTAATACTTTGTTCATTTGAACATCTATTGGACTCTCAGATTCTGTCTCAGAATCTAAGTCTTTTTCTGATGGGGCATCATAGTTAATCGGTGGTGGTATGTTGTTGAATTTGTGGGTGTAGAAATTGAAGTGAAGGAGTGAAAGAAGGATCGGTTACATATGCGGGAGTAGTGCCTGGTGGAAAGATAGGATTTTGGTGAGATGGTGGTGGTGGTGGTGGAACATAAGGCGCATTATCTTGGATTTCTGGGGGAGGAGGGGCATTTGCGAGGATGGGGGCTGGCTCAGAATCAGATTGATTCGCCTCCAATAAGCCCTCGTCATACTCAAAGTCAGCAAGAGAATCGAGATTCTCCTGAGGTAGCTCATCGTCATCCCAGAAAGCATTCACTTTTGCGATCTGGTCAGATATGCCCTGGTTTGGGTCACTAGTACCCTCACCAGATTCTGGTTCAACAGCTGCAGAAGCAGTTGCATTGTCACCAGATTCAATTATTTCAACCGTAGGTACACTAACGGGTCCCACATTCTTTTGTGGCCCACTTAGTAACCTTTCTGAACCAGCTAGTGTGGCTGAGACAGTTTTAGCAAATACCTGAATCATAGCAGAGGAGAGTTCAGGCTCATTTTCAGTAATTGTTGCCTTTGAGAAGTCTCTACTATATTCTGGTACCGAAGCTTCAGGTCCAGCTTGATCATAAGCTTCTCCAAGTATATCTTTGAAACACAAGCTCAGAAATCTTGGGAAGGCAACATGTAGACTTCTCTTCCCTTTTAACTTTGTAATCAACTGAGAGAAGAGAATCTCAGCAAAGTCCACTTGCATCCCATTCCAGATATAATACCCCATCTCCACTTGGGGTATTGAAAGTTGGTCCAACCCTCCATGGGTGCCACCAAGACTTTCCACTATTTGAGTCCAGAAGAACCTCCAACAAATACCAAAACCAGACATGAAGATGTGTCCAGAGGTCTTCAAGTTTCCATCAGCATCCTCCATATCACCATGACCAGTGGCGACTAGAACCTCCCTAAAATTGACTCCTTTGAGTCTTTTCACAAACACCTGGGGAGGTTCGAGGTAGTTCAGATGAAGGGAAGTTCTGAACCCCTCAAGAGTGATGACACATTTCTTGGTGCCTTCATTGAGAGTAAAGTAGATGGATTGTTCATCCATATTCACCACTGCTGTATACCAGAATTCAAGCAAGTATCGATGATACGTTGCCTGCGGATTAGCGGTCAGCGCATAATGGAAAGGGGACTGCTCCCAAAAATTGTTTAACCTTCCCATTAAGGTTTCAGATTTTACATTCAATTGAGCCAAAAAGTTGCTCATATTGAATCGGATTTGTGATGGAGTGAAGTTCTTTGGCCATTGAGCAGATGTTTTCACATCATTGGAAGGAGTGTATTCGAAGTTTATAAGCGACTTATGAGACATTTTAGATTTTGAATAGAGAGTGAAAATGAAAAGGAATATGAGGAGTTAATGAATTTGAAAGTAAAGATGAGAGAGATTGATGATTAGATAGTAAATGAAAAACGAAGTAAATGAAAGAATGAATAAGGGATTTGTATTTAGGATGGAACAAAAAGGATTTTTCCAATTAAAAACAATTTCTGGGTCACGTCCGCATTTAATGCAGAGACGTTTACCCTACCCTGTACACTTTTTTAGTAAAAGTACTCATTTTCTTCTCTTTTTACGGCGCCACTTGTGTAACACATAAGCATGACCAATCCTAAGTTCAAAACCTAGTATGCAGTATGCCACGTGTACACACAATCGACCAAGTATCAAAGATATTTTGAAAAGATTTTTGTATTTCAGAGATGACTAAACAGATTCTGAGCATGGTCAGTTCCAAGGAGATCTGAACCATCTCAGTCATTAAAATTCAACTGAAATATTTTGATATTCTGAAGTGCTTCAGTTAAATACATTTTTCTGAGCAAAAAGGTTCCCCCTCAAAAAATAATGAAGGTTTATTTTATAATTTGAAAAATGTTTAACATTCCCCTGAAGTGATGATCCATGAATTAATAAGTGCCAAGATAGTATCACTAAGGCGTTCGATAGCTAGGCGAGCAAAAATTGCATGGATCGCTCAGACTGGTGAACCAGATCAGTATCACTGAGGCGTTCATAACAAGATTACCAGTCTAAGGATTTAACATACCCAACTCACTGACTAGATGTTTAAAAGTTTTGACATCTAAAGGTTTTGTAAAAACATCAGCGAGTTGCTTATCAGTGGGAATAAAGTGCAATTCAATATCTCCTTTCAGAATATGATCACGAATGAAATGATACCTGAGATCGATGTGCTTGGTTTTCGAGTGCATCACAGGATTGTGAGATATGGCAATGGCACTAGTGTTATCACAAAAGATTGGAGTCTTTGTGTAAGTAACACCATAATCAGTCAGCTGGTTCTTCATCCATAGAATCTGAGCACAACAACTTGCTGCAGAAATGTACTCAGCTTCTGCAGTGGATAGTGATACTGCAGTCTGTTTCTTACTAGTCCAGCTTACTAATTTGCCACCAAGGAAATGACACCCACCAGTGGTACTTTTCCTGTCTATCTTGCAACCTGCATGATCAGAATCTGAATAACCCATTAGATCTAGACTAGAGCCTTTGGGATACCAAAGACCCAATCTGGGGACACCCTTAAGGTATCTGAAGATCCTTTTAACAGCATTTGCATGTGCTTCTCTGGGATCAGATTGAAATCTAGCACAAAGGCATGTTGCAAACATTATGTCTGGTCTACTTGCAGTTAAATACATTAGTGAACCAACCATACCACGATATTTTGTGTGGTCCACTGGTTTTCCATGTGGATCAGAATCCAAAGTTAATGGAGCAGAAATAGGAGTATCTTTTGATGAGACTGAATCAAATTGATATTTCTTTAATAAATCTCTGACATATTTTTCTTGGTTAATGAAAATACCATCTTCATTTTGTTTTACTTGAAGTCCCAGAAAATATGTCAGTTCTCCCATCATACTCATTTCATACTCAGAAGACATGATTTTTGAAAAATTTTCACACATCTTCTCATTAGTAGAACCAAACACAATGTCATCAACATAAACTTGTACTAAAAGGATATCACTTTTATCATGCAATATGAATAAAGTTTTATCAATTGCACCAAGTTTAAAACCATTTTTAAGAAGATGTTTAGTGAGAGTATCATACCAGGCTCTGGGTGCTTGTCTCAGACCATATAAGGCTTTGTTCAGTCTGTACACCCAATGTGGTTTTTCTTCATTGATGAACCCTGGTGGTTGATGCACATACACAACTTCTTCTAGTTCGCCATTCAAAAAGGCACTTTTGACATCCATTTGATAGACTTTAAATTGATGATGAGCTGCAAAAGCTAAGAATATTCTGATAGCTTCAAGTCTAGCAACTGGTGCAAAAGTTTCATCAAAATCTATTCCCTCTTCTTGTGCATATCCCTTTGCAACAAGTCTTGCTTTGTTTCTTATGATGTGACCATCTTCATCCATCTTGTTTCTGAAGACCCATCTTGTCCTAATTGGTTCCTTCTTCAGGTTACTGGGACAAGGAACGAGTTCCCATACATCGTTTCTTTTAAACTGGTTGAGCTCATCTTGCATGGCTTCAACCCAGCTTGGGTCTTGCATAGCCTCGTCAATCTTCTTGGGTTCAATTAGAGATAAGAAGCTGACGTATAAGCATTGATCGCTTGTGGCTCTTCTGGTCTGAACTGTAACAACCCTCAATTTTCGACTATGACAATTTACTGATATTTATCTAGGTATCTATCCCTAGAGGTTTATCAAGAGAATTGACCTTCTAGACATTTAAGGCATAGTGATACCTTCTCTCTAGTTCAATGGAATGCCCAAAGATAGCTAGTTATCTTAGAAATGCCAAAACATAGGACAATCTCAAAGTGAAGAAATAATGACAATCTTATAAGAATGTAACCATGATCTATCAAGTCAACTTCAAGAATATGTATGGTAACAACAAGTTCATAAGTATTCAATCCAACAAACAAGTCTCTATGTATCCAAAATATAATCAACAACTCAAATATAGAAGGTATATCAAGAAAATTTTATGAAGTTTAGTGCCAATACATATATATAGATATATATACACACGACATACATACATACACGTATATCTTGAAATAGCTAACTTTTGCACATAACACAAATACATATCTATATATGCATGCATACATATATAATTACAAATTCAATACTTGCATAAACAAAACTTACATAATCAAACCATTACTACATAATTTGATCAAGACCACCCTCATTTTGAATCTAGACATCATTTTAGTACCAATTCAAGCTCTTACACCACTACCACTTCTCCTAACCAATCACCACCCTTCCACCACACCTCTTAACCAATAAACTCACTCCATACCCTTTATTTTCTGCCATAGCCACGTTTTTATGCCCCAAGACCAGGCCACTCTCTCTTTTCACACTCAAACACAACACACACACATGCAATGGGTCTCTCTCAACTCTCCCAACTTTCTTTCTTCTTCTTCTCCATTTTCGGATTCTCCAAGGCAAAATGGAGCTTAAAACTAACTAATCTAATGTAATAATAAGTTCCCTTGATCATCCAACAACTAGAGTCATGTATGGTGGAAGCATGGAGTCGATTTGGAGGCAACAAGGTCACGAAATCAGCCCTCTAAGGGGCTGATCGAACAGCAGCAGAAAACAGGAGCAAACAAGTCCCATCTTCTTCTTTCCTTTTGATTCTTGATCATCAATGGGTACCCAACATGTTCCTTTGATTGTTATTCATCTTTTCCTTCATTTTGTAGCTTATTTTCCTTTCTTTTCAAGCTTGTTACAGCCATGAAACACTCCAAGGGCAGCCACGAAATGGAGACCCAACAACACCCACAATCTTGTTATATTCATCTTCAAAGGTTGATAACTTGAACTCTTTTGGTTATCACTTTCTTTACCTTTAAATTTATCACTAAATACATATGGATCTACACATGCATGCACATTTAAAATATTGATTTGAAAGAAATAATTAAGAATGCAAGAGATAATAATGGATTTAGTGTAAAAGTGTTAGATCGTCACATGCATGTTAACATTTGCACTAGTTTTGGTTAATTTTGATTTGGGATTTGAGATGGATGAATGATGACTTTGAATTTGATAAGAAATCTGTATATTTGATGTTAAAATCATAGAAAAAGGAGTATCAAGCATGTTAGTGGTGAAATAAAGTGTAAATTAAGCAAGAATGGTCATTGGTGAGTTGTTTGGACCCAAATAACTTCTGACAGAATCACTCTCCTGTCTTTGGACGGATAAACTGAACATGTGAGGGCCGTTTCAAGCAAAACTTTAAAATTAAAAGTCGTAGATAAAATAGTTAAGTTTAACCTCCAACTGGAATCACTCAAAAATACTAAACCAAACCAAAGATATGATTTTTCTACCAAAAGTGGTCAAAACTGGATTTTTGTCTTAATGTTGAGTCAACTTTGACGATTTTTAATTCCTTAACTAATAGGTTTCAGAAGTTTAAACTTGGTGTGAACTGAGTTCAAAGTGTCCCTAACTTAAAATAAAATTGGGAGATGTTTCTTAAATGTCCATCATAGAAATCATTTATAAAATATCTTGAGTCGCACAGCAGCTCTTGTTCTGACCAGTTTTGGTTTGGTAATTTTTAGAGGTAGTAAACAATGTCTAAAAATTTAGCAAATATTCACATAAATATAGGACACATATATGTCTCTGTATAAAAATCACCAACGTCCAAATAATTCAACTTAACCAATAATGACTACTCAACATTTTATGAAAATAAGTGTTAAAACAGAAAATTCCAAGTAAAAGTTCTTCACAACAAAATAAGCTAAAAGTCACTAGATTGCAACTCTAACCAACTCCAATAATCTCGTAACAAAAAGTATTATAAACCTACTGAGAATATGTCAAATAAAAGTTATAAAACTTAACATGGTTATTAAATGGCAAAGACAAGCCTACAAGTGACTAATTCGGTTCATATAAGCACTAACCGAAAGCTTTAATTTGCAAATATCACACCACCACCACAATCATGACTTAAGACACCAAAATATAATGAACATTTTGTAAATAATGGAATAAGGATGAAAATCCATTTTGAAGCACTTTAATTGCTTGAGAAATGAGGCTAAAATCACCATTTCGGTAAACGATTTTTAATCATAAAACCCTCAAAATAAGCAAGACACGAGAGAGGTTGAATTGATATGATTTTGTATGGATAAAATTTGCCTAAAAGGCCTGATATTTTTGACCAAAATGTTTAGTGATGATTTCTAAGAATTTTCATGAATTATTGAATTTAAATAGTAATTAAAAGACATAAAAATCCATAAATAAATTATGCAAATCAAGAATGAAGTTAAATCATCTTAACCATTGATAAAAATAACTAAAAACTACTGGAGAAAAATAGTTAAAAGGCAAGAGACATGTGTTACATAATTTAAAGATAAATAATTGAGTAAAAATAATTAATTAAAAATTATCATTAAAATAAATGGAAAATACACAAATAAAAGTATAAATCATGAAATTATAAATTAAGGAGCATATATATCAGAAGATAATTCAAATGAAATTATCCATAATTTATAAAGGTAATTATGACACTTAAAAGTATTTTTAAGGAATTATTTAATTAATAAATCAATAAAATGAATAAATAATTAATTAAATAATATTAAATTAAATATATAATTACAAATCAGAAAATATACATAAAATATTAATATTATAAGACCACTAATGTCAAATGTTATTACTAAGCAAAGTATACAATGGAAATCATATAAACCAAATCCAAATTACCAAAATTCCAATAAACGTACAAAAACGTATAATGAGAAAACGACTCTTACCCCCAATCTTTACAACCAAAAAGATGTGAATACGAGCAATACACTTGGATCCCATAATTGATAACAACATAATAAAAGTGGCATTTCTTAGTGATGGCTTAAGATAGGAACTTACGTATATTAGTCCCATCGTAGGGATAGTCTTGGCTTGAAATGCGATTGAGGAATATGACGGATATATGTTCAAGGAAGCGATAGATGGGAAGTACCCATTTTGGATAAGTGAATATAATATGCGGCATATCAAGGTGAGTCATAGCCCCCTTTCAAACTCTTTTATATGTTTTACTTGCGGGGTGAAAAACATGATTAATTAAAATGACTTTCTCTTATGAAATGATTCTTTGAAATAAGGATAATGATATGGGAATTATATTGTATGTTCAACGTGTTATATGTTATATGATGAGCTTGAGTACTGTCAAACGGAGGTCCCCTGTACACTACTATTAACTCATTTGAGGCCTGTAGTTAGAGGGTTGCGCAACTAGGATTTGTCCCCTCATCCACTATTATAGGTAACGGTGGGATGTTTGGTCTGCCTTTGTGGCCACCTACATTTCCAGTCTGGCCTCGCGGTGCTCTAACTACTATATATTTACGGGCGTCTCCATGGCACGACCCTTGGTTATCATTATGCACGTGATTGACAGCATGTGCTTATCATTATCTTATCATTTGGGACTATATATGTTGATTATTGGGACATAACCGGTCTTAGTACTGGCTCAAGATCTATCTCATCAAATTATGTCATGGTAGTCTTACCATTGACCAAGAGGTATTGATATTATATTATGGATGGAAATTGTGGATTGAACATACGGTTTAGGTATTGGACCTTATATGGAATCTTGAAAGTTGTTGAAATTGGCAATATTGAAGTATTGATGACCAAATGATTTTGGTATAATGAATGATTAATCGATCGATATATTTTTCTGCCACGATAAATGTGACAAATGAGAACTTTATAATTTACCTTGGATTTCTCTACTATTTTGAAATGGATATGTAACGAGGTTTACTTGCAAACCTATGCACTCACCAACTACGTTTTCGTAGTTGACACTTTTTCTTCATGCTTTTCAGGAATTAGCCTTTGTCTTGAGGAATTATATGCATCATGATTGTTTGCATTGCACTTTGGAGTCAAAGATCAAACCTTGTGACGGGCAATGGAATCCGCCTTGATCATTGTAGTATATCATCTCATGTAATTGTTATTTGTTTCGTGGACTCAATATCCAAGTATGGTAGACGTATTGTACTCGGAAATTGGTTCACATGCTTGTGCATTGTAAAATTATTCTTGTCAACTAAAGCTATGGTGAATGTTATCTATTATCCTTTGATTTGAATACTCGACTTTCTGTACATCTCATCATTCCGCCGTGGTTGGGGTGTTACATGAACCCCTCTACTGGACTCTCCAATAATTTGCTCGATTGGATGTGCCTTTGTCCATTTAGAGTATTGACCAGGATGAGAAATGATATCAGTGCAAGAACTTCTCTGAGTAACTTCAGGAGGAGCTTCAGAAAATACATTTTCAGCTTCTTCTTCTTCCTGCAGATCATGACTTGCATCATGAAATTCTTCAGGTTGAGGTTGCTCAGTGGAGTCTGATATCATTGGAGAAGCAGCATATACATCTGATCCAATAGTTGGTTCAGAGGGTAGTTTGAAAATAACTGGAGGATAAAATGGAATGTTGCTTGGCTTATTTATTTCTGGTTCTGAACGGAGATGTTCAGAAGCATGTTCAGGTGACTGATCAGTTTCAGCAATGGGATCAGAATCACCAAAACTAATTGGACTTTCTGAGGGTGGTATAGGAATGGAATTTTTAAAGATTGCAGAATTTGATTCATCAAAGGTAACATGAATTGACTCATCAACCTTTTCAAGTCTCTTATTAAAGACTCTAAAGGCCTTGCGATTTGATGAATATCCTAAGAAGTACCCTTCATCAGCTTTTGCATCGAATTTTCCAAGCTGATTAGAGTTATTCAGAATGTATACTGGACACCCAAATACATGGAAGTATCCAATATTAGGCTTTCTATTTCTGAGTACTTCATAGGAGGTCTTCTTATGTCTTTTGACATAAATAGATCTGTTCTGAGTGTAGCAAGCAGTTGCAACAGCTTCAGCCCAGAAATTCTTGGGAAGACCAGATTCATTCAACATACTTCTAGCAGCTTCAATCAGCGTTCGATTCTTTCGTTCTACAACACCATTCTGCTCTGGTGTGTGTGCTGAGGAGAAGTTCTGAGATATGCCAGTTTCAGTGCAGAAGGACTCCAGAGTGGCATTTCTGAATTCAGTGCCATTGTCACTTCTGAGCTGACAAACTTTTCGCTTGTACTTGAGCTCAATTTGTTTGATGAGAGCAATGATTTCAGCAGCAGCTTCACTTTTAGACTTGAGGAAAATCACCCAGCAATATCTTGAATATTCATCTACGATAACAAGGGTGTATTTCTTTCCTGCTCTGGTCTGAACATTCACTGGTCCAAAAAGGTCCATGTGAAGCATGTGAAGAGGTTCAGTTATACTAAAGCTTTGCTTAGTTTTGAATGAAGCTCTTTTCTGCTTACCCATTTCACAACCTGGACATGGCTTGTCTTTATTGAAAGACATAGAGGGTATCCCATCAACAAGTTGTTTTCTTGACAACTTATTAATGTTCTTGAAGTTCAGATGGGATAATCTCTTATGCCATAACCAATTTGTGTCTTCATCAGCCTTTGTGTAGAAACATTGTTCAGAGATAGATGGATTCATATCAATGACATAAATGTTTCCCTTCCTTGGTGCAACCAGTACCACCTTTCCATCTCTATTGAATATGGTGCCTTGTGAAATATCAAATAAAACCTTGAAGCCATCATCACATAGTTGACTGACACTGATCAGGTTATATTTCAAACCGTTCACATATGCAACTCGTGTGAATTTGACTTGACCATTATTCACAACACCATATCCCTCAGTTTTTCCATTACCATCATTTCCAAAAACAATTGAGGGCCCCTCTTGCACCCTATATTCCTCTAGCAGGGTCTGATAACCAGTCATGGTTCGGCCAGCAGCACTGTCCAGAAACCATATGTTCTTCTTTCGGTCTCCCTGCACATAAACAAAAGTTAGTTCTTTTTGGGAACCCATCTATGGATGGGTTCACTTGACTCTCCCTTAGCAGTCTCAGATTTCTTTGGTTTATGGGGAATTGATGGGTCAAAGGGGATTTCAGTCATAATTTCAGATGACAAAAAAATTGTTGGTTTGATGGGGTGCTCAACCTTTTTCTGCTCAGTTTTCTGCTTGATTTGCTTAGAAAAAGGTTTTGCATTTTGTTTTGGTTGAAGAGGAGTGGTTTCAACATTTTTTAAACGTGCATTACAACTCTGCACTTGTCTAGCCAATAGTTGAAATTGACTTTCTAACCTTAACAAAATAGATTCTTCATTAGACACCTGAGCCTTACCAGAATCTGAGGTAGAAGGCTCAGTGGGGGAGATGGTTTTCTTCTTCTTTTGGCCTTTTGGAACCTTAGAAGAAGTCTGGGGGGATGGCTTTTTGGATTTAGCCTTCTTTTCTGAAACAGTTGTCTGAGCTGTTTCAGATTTTCCCTCAGAATGTTCCTTGACCTTATTAGTCACAATTTTTTGTTTGCCAACTTTAGGAAAAATAATTTCCGGTTTCATTTCTTTTGGAAGTGCATCTAAATCAGTGATTATAGATGCCATGTGAAGATCACCAGATTCATATGCTGTTTTTTGTTTGCCAACTTTAGGAAAAATAATTTCCGGTTTCATTTCTTTTGGAAGTGCATCTAAATCAGTGATTATAGATGCCATGTGAAGATCACCAGATTCATATGCTGTTTTTGATTAGCAAAAGTGTTTTTGATTGCAGCATCTGGTTTTGGTGCACTCATCCAAGATTTGATTATTTTTTGTTCCTTTTCAAGGATGGTTTTTAGCTCTTCTTTTTCCAACTCTAAAGTGGCAACCATAGATTGATAACTTTTTAGGGCCAGATGAACATCTTTCAGTTCCTTTAGTCTGGTCTGACTGGCGTTCAGTTCAGAAGTATTGTTTTCAAACATTTTTAGGCTTTCTGAACGCACTGTCTCAACAAATGAGATGTCAGCCTCTAAAAGAACCAAAAGGTCCAGTTTGTGTTCCTCATCTTCTTCATAGACAATATTACTGACCTTTTTCATCACTATATCCACCCAGCGACCAGATTCGACATCGGTTTTGACCAAATGACCTTGGTCTTCTTGTGCCATGAAACACATGTCCCTAACTTCTTCCTCATCATCAGATGATTCATCAGAATCTTCCCACTTTTCAGTTTTGGCAATCATACAACTGTTGCTTGAGTTGTCTTGTGCCAAAAGAGCCATATGTGCCTTCAACTTCTTGTATTTGGCCTTATAGCTGTCATCGGACTTCTGAAAGATAGAATGGTTAGGAGCAGATTGTGATGATGAAGGTTGACTAGATCTGCATTCCTTCATGAAATGTCCTTTCTTGCCGCATTTAAAGCATTCAAGATTGGACTTGTCAATAGAAGCACTGGAAGCAAAAGGTTTGCCAGATCGATTTGATTTGGCCTTAAAACGATTGAACGTTTTAGCCAGCATGGCAACCAGATCATCATTGTCATTCTCATCACAATCATGAGTGACATTAGCAGAGACACCAGTTTTTAACATTTGAGAAACCATCTTCTTCATTGAGTCATAAATATCACTCTCAGAAGATAGTAGAGCAGTGCTATGTGGTTCAGAATACTGAACCGTACCAGAACTGGTAGACACATGGTTCTTGGCATCCTGCTCAGCCAAAGCTCTTTCAGCTTTGTTCTCTTCAGTATACCTAAATGCTCCATAAAGGGAAGCAAGAGTATGACTGTGCAATGTTTTGCCTTGTCTCAAGACCAAGATAAGGTTTTCCCATTTTGAAGGTAAAATGTCACAAAATTTTTCTAACAAAATTTCTTTGTCTTTGGTTACACCCAGGGCTTTCAGTTGGTTGACCAGATTTGTAAATCTGATGTAAGTTTGCGTTAAAAACTCCCCAGGGATAGCAAAGAAAGACTCATATCTTTTGTTTAAAGCAACTTTTCTTGTGACAATTGTCTCATTAGTGCCTTCAAACTGTGTCATTAGTTCCTCCCACATTAATTTAGAATTATCAAGTAAAACAAGAGTGGGCATTAGGGTTTCTGGAACTGCGTATAAAATCATATTTTGTAACTTGGTATCCAGGTCTACAAGTCTATGATCTTCCTCAGACCAATGATCCTTCTCCTTAGGTGACTGCCTAGGAGTCCCATCGGCATTTCTGACAACAGTAGAAGCATTCATAGGGACAAAGGGTCCTTCTCTTAGGATATCTGGTAAATGCCTCTCAACACCAGCAATATACTTAAGCATGCACGCTTTCCATGTTTGAAAGTTTTCACTGTTCCCATCAAACTTGGGAACAGGATTATTTGGAAAGTGTACGTGAACATTGTGTGAGGGTATATTGTTGTTGATGATAGGAGGTGGGTGGCATTATTAGGGTCAGGTCGTTCTTGTTCAAAGTCAGCCATCTATGCAGATCAAAGGTTAATGAATTGATATGAAATTCAACCTTGCTGCTCTGATACCAATTGTGAGTCCCAATATAATATATATGATAATATAATATATATATATATATATATATATATATATATATATATATATATATATATATATATATATATATATATATATATATATATATATATATATATATATATATATATATATATATATATATATATATATATATATATATATATATATATATATATATATATATATATATATATATATATATATATATATATATATATATATATATATATATATATATATATATATATATATATATATATATATATATATATATATATATATATATATATATATATATATATATATATATATATATATATATATATATATATATATATATATATATATATATATATATATATATATATATATATATATATATATATATATATATATATATATATATATATATATATATATATATATATATATATATATATATATATATATATATATATATATATATATATATATATATATATATATATATATATATATATATATATATATATATATATATATATATATATATATATATATATATATATATATATATATATATATATATATATATATATATATATATATATATATATATATATATATATATATATATATATATATATATATATATATATATATATATATATATATATATATATATATATATATATATATATATATATATATATATATATATATATATATATATATATATATATATATATATATATATATATATATATATATATATATATATATATATATATATATATATATATATATATATATATATATATATATATATATATATATATATATATATATATATATATATATATATATATATATATATATATATATATATATATATATATATATATATATATATATATATATATATATATATATATATATATATATATATATATATATATATATATATATATATATATATATATATATATATATATATATATATATATATATATATATATATATATATATATATATATATATATATATATATATATATATATATATATATATATATATATATATATATATATATATATATATATATATATATATATATATATATATATATATATATATATATATATATATATATATATATATATATATATATATATATATATATATATATAGATGTGGATAACAAGAAACAATTGACAATAGAATAATGCAAGAACAAATGGCAGAAACTATATAAAGATATATATATAAATATAATCAAGTATGTAGCATTGAGACACGTTGTTTTCTAATGTATTTGATTTATTGATGTATAAACAAATACAAGGATTGTTGCGGAACAAAGATAAACACCAAAGTGTAAGTATTTAAACAATCCCGAAATACAAGTGATCTAATTGACTTGGAAATACTCGTAAGTTTACTTAGAGTATATCTCACAAGTTGCAATGCAAAGTTTCAAGCATTTTGCAAGTTGTGAGAAGACTTTGTATTTATAGACCAAGTCCATGATGACATGGACAAGATCGTACAAATGTGGTTGTGAGCATTTAAGGAATTAAACCATAATTCCTTACATGCTGCACTTGGAAGAGTATATAAGTCACTTGATGTGACTTATAGTACTAGGTTCCAAGCCTATACTTTGTACCTTTTGTTAATAGATAAATCTATTAACCGGATAAAGGTGTAAAGTAAAAGTCTTCCTCGTAATCAGTGTAAAGTGTTGTAAATACTTTACACTGAGATGCTTCAGTCTTCGATCTGGTAGAATCACTCTGATGCTCGCTTCTGAGGTGATTCTCTTCTTCATACTTCAGTCTTTGACTTCAGAATGAATGCTTCAGATTTATCTCGATCTGAACTGAAGTGAAGCTTCAGTGAAGGAATTCTGAGACATCTCAGAATTCTGATAAAACGTCTTCACTAAACTTCAAGCTATTTCTGAACAAATTAAACTTGGTCGATTCTCGACCTAACACTCTCCAAGTCCAGTTACATCTAGGCCAGGTTTTTCAATCAATTCCTTAACCTGCCTTTCAATCTCTTTCAAATCAACTTCTGAAGTTCTAACAGTGTTTCCTAGCAAGTTGGAGATTGAGGTTGTAACCTTGGAGTGAGTTAGGTCAAAGGCTTCCTTTAAAGTACCAGCCAGATTGTTGCAGCCAGTGACCAACTCATTTAGCTTTTTAAGCACCAAGTCTTCATTAGATGAAAACTTGTTTATCCCAGATCAACCACTTTGATGTTTGTCAGGTGATCCTTGTGGTATCTGGAGAATGACTTGGTGTTTTTGTCAAGTGTCTTCTGAATCTCCTCCACCCTGGTTAGAAGGTTTTGGAGATCGGCTTGAAGTGAGACAACTTGACTGTCCAGTGACAAAGGAGAAGGTGTCACTGGACCAGCAGCAGTTACTACTGGAGCAACTGGAGGAGGCAAACTTAAGGAAGTCTCCCAGTTGTCAAACCAGCAGTTGAAGATATAATAGGAGTGGTGGATGAAGAAAGGAATGGAAAATCAAAGTGTTGTTCATGCTAAGAATGCTCAGGTGTGAACAACGGCGTCGGTGGGGGTGGCATTTCTCGAGCAAATGAGAATTGCCCAGTTGGTGAAGGAGCGGTATATGTTGGGAAAGATATATCAGTAGGCACATTTTCTTGGGAGGGTGAAAGTGAAATTGATGCGTCTGGAAGGGAGACTGGAGATGAAGGGTCTTGAGCTTGTACAGAAGCATCAAGAATCTCCAAGTCTATTTCAGTACCTTCAGAATCCGAAGATTCTATAAGGATTTCCTCGTCATTAACATTCATGTCCAGATCCATGAATGTAACTAAGGGCTGACCAGTTTCCTGGTCAGTCTCCAGATGACCTTCCCCAGTTTCCTGGATGGGTACATCTGTTGGAGGATCAGATACCGAAGTATCTTCACCACGGATAGATGTAATTGGGGTTGCTTCAGTTATGGTTGCTCTATCCTCAACCACAACATTAGACGAACTGGAGGGTCCCTCATTATTTTGAGGCCCACCCAG
>CM067168.1:136649373-136650852 GCA_034093135.1 Erigeron breviscapus | reverse complement strand
AAGGATTCATACTTCTTGTTCAAGGCAACTTTTCTAGTGACAATAGTGTCATCACCTCCTTCAAACTGAATAACTAATTCATCCCACATAGATTTTGCACTGGGGAACAACACAAGTGTTGGAATTAGATCTTCAGGAACAGCCCCAAGGATCATGTTCTTGAGTCTGGTGTCCAGATCAACAAGTCTACGATCCTCATCAGACCAATGGTCTTCAGGCTTTTCTCTAGAACCTCTTCTTCCGGTTGGATCAAGAAGAGGACTAACCCCAAGAGACATGGGTATATATGGTCCATCCTTAAGGATTTTCAACATATACCTCTCAATTCCACCAAAATGCAAAAGCATTCTAGCCTTCCATGTACCGAAAGTCTCACTGTTTCCATCGAATTTGGGAACAGGAGTGTTAGAGTAGTGTACATGGACGTGGTTTGGGTAGAAGGAGGAGGAGGATTAGTATTAACATTTTGAAAAGGTTGGGCATTATTATTCAAAGGGATTTCACCTTGACCAGAACCATCTCCACCTTTAGTAGTGTTCATCTTAGCAGATCTAGGCAAGTTTATTAGCCTTCTGCTCTGATACCACTTGTAAGTCCCAACTTGATAGATGGTACTACTGAAGACACCTCAATGTCGATGGTGGAGTTACTTTGCAATATATGCACTGAACTGGAGACGACCAGTTGCAGTGTGTATATACCAAGTTCTAGATAGATTACTTATTAAGTGACAATAAGTAAAGAACAGTGCAATAATACAAATAACTTGTAAGATAACTTGATGAGACAATATGTATTTTTCAATGTGTAATTTATTTATTGATGTTAAATAAATTACAAGGTTGATGCGGAACCAAGATAATACAAGAATGTAAATATCCTAACAACCTATGAAATACAATTGATCTACACTCGGAATTTCTCAAGACAATCGAATAACTTAAAGTTGTGAAATGTTCCTTTTAGCGATTGAGAGAATATTGCACAAGTTCACCAAGAATATAGCAGGTTTGCAAAGTGAATTCTATCGAAGTGTATTCGAAGAAGTCTGAAATGTGTTTTCACTCTGTGATTACAAAACACTTAATATTCTTGGTTGTGCAATGACTTGTATTTATAGGCAAAGTTAACATTGGAATGTTAACTTTAGCCGTACAAATGTAGTTGGGAGCATTTAAGGAATAGCATTTAATTCCTTAAAAAAGCAGTGTAAAGTCGTATGATAAAGCAACTTTACACAACCACCTTTATGTACCTTTATTACTTAAATAATAAGATAAGGCTTATTATCCGGGTAAAGGTACATAAAGCATACAAGTCAATTCCTCGTAATCAGTGTAAAGCTTTGTAAGGGCTTTCCACTGATGGTCTCCAGTTTGTAACTGACTAGAATGCCAACTGGGCTTTGCTGCCATTGCCATTCTCTATCTTCCATTTGTTGTCTTCGACTTCAACTGGAATGATTCTTCAACTTGGTCA
>CM067168.1:136639373-136644373 GCA_034093135.1 Erigeron breviscapus | reverse complement strand
AATCGTTTCGTTGAATTTTACAACTATAATTTTGATTTATATTTAATTATATTTATTTAGTTGGAATAATAAATTCATAAATTCATCTTAATATAATTAATATAATAAAACATACATGTGATGCAATCTTATAATAGATAAAATATATTTTTTATATAAAAATATCAGCTAAATACTTAGAGAAAATATGATCGACACGTATATTATTTATAATTATTAATGTATTATAAAATTGAGTTTAAAATTGCGAAATGATTAATCCTCCTAACTAAATAGCCTAAAAATCCTCCTAACAATTGAATCATGGCATTTGGAAAAATTAGGGTACAAGATCAGGAAACAGAATTAGTGCACACTACATGTCAATTTCAAATAGTTTTATGAGGAATTTTAGGCTAATATTTATCAGGATTTATCATTTTACTTTACAAATTTAATTTACAAAGAAATTATTATTAACTAAACTCATATGCCGAAAATATTAATAATACTTTTTTATGCTAATAGTTATAAAATGCGTTCAGCACGAAAGATGTATAAAATGCATTCAGCATGAAAGATGTATGTTAGGACCAGTTCACCTGGAACTGTCCAGTCACCAGTTTACACTTGCCAGTCACCAGTTGCATCTGGAGACCAGTGAAACTGGTGACCAAGAAGATTTGTCCAGAAATATATTGAAGTCCAGTTGCACCGTACAGTCAACGCAACTGAAGACTTCCTCCAGTTGAGAACTGACCAGTTGAAGAATCATTCCAGTTGAAGTCGAAGACAACAAATGGAAGATAGAGAATGGCAATGGCAGCGAAGCCCAGTTGGCATTCTAGTCAGTTACAAACTGGAGACCATCAGTGGAAAGCCCTTACAAAGCTTTACACTGATTACGAGGAATTGACTTGTATGCTTTATGTACCTTTACCCGGATAATAAGCCTTATCTTATTATTTAAGTAATAAAAGGTACATAAAGGTGGTTGTGTAAAGTTGCTTTATCATACGACTTTACACTGCTTTTTAAGGAATTAAATGCTTATCCTTAAATGCTCCCAACCACATTTGTACGGCTAAAGTTAACATTCCAATGTTAACTTTGCCTATAAATACAAGTCATTGCACAACAAGAATATCAAGTGTTTTGTAATCACAAAGTGAAAACATACATCACTTCACACTTTGCAAACCTGCAATATTCTTGGTGAACTTGTGCAATATTCTCTCAATCGCTAAAAGGAACATTTCACAACTTTAAGTGTTTCGATTGTCTTGAGAAATTCCGAGTGTAGATCAATTGTATTTCATAGGTTGTTAGGATATTTACATTCTTGTATTATCTTGGTTCCGCATCAACCTTGTAATTTAATTAACATCAATAAATAAATTACACATTGAAAAATACATATTGTCTCATCAAGTTATCTTACAAGTTATTTGTATTATTGCATTGTTCTTTACTTATTGTCATTTAAATAAGTAATCTATCTAGAACTTGGTATATACACACTGCAATTGGTCGTCTCCAGTTCAGTGCATATATTGCAAAGTAACTCCACCATCGACATTGAGGTGTCTTTAGTAGTACCATCTATCAAAGTTGGGACTTACAAGTGGTATCAGAGCAGAAGGCTAATAAACTTGCCTAGATCTGCTAAGATGAACACTACTGAAGGTGGAGATGGTTCTGGTCAAGGTGAAATTCCTATGAATAATAATGCCCAACCTTTTCAAAATGTTAATACTAATCCTCCTCCTCCTTCTACCCCAAACCACATCCATGTACACTACTCTAACACTCCTGTTCCCAAATTCAATGGAAACAGTAAGACTTTCGGTACATGAAAGGCTAGAATGCTTTTGCATTTTGGTGTATTGAGAGGTATATGTTGAAAATCCTTAAGGATAGACCATATATACCCATGTCTCTTGGGGCTAGTCCTCTTCTTAATCCAACTGGAAGAAGAGGTTTAAGAGAAAAGCCTGAAGACCATTGGTCTGATGAGGATCGTAGACTTGTTGATCTAGATACCAGACTCAAGAACATGATCCTTGGGGCTGTTCCTGAAGATCTAATTCCAACACTTGTGTTGTTCCCCAGTCCAAAATCTATGTGGGATGAATTAGTTATTCAGTTTGAAGGAGGTGATGACACTATTGTCACTAGAAAAGTTGCCTTGAACAAGAAGTATGAATCCTTCTTTGCCTTGCCCAATGAAAGTCTAACTGGTACAAACACCAGATTTTCTAGCCTCATTAATCAGCTGAGAGGCTTGGGTATAGAGAAGGATAAGGATATTCTTCTTGAGAAGTTTTGTGATATTCTTCCTTCCAAATGGGAAAACATGGTTCTTGTCTTGAGACAAGGTAAAACCTTGCACAGCCATACTCTTGCATCGCTCTATGGAGCCTTCAGATTCACTGAAGATAATAATGCTGCAAGACTGGTGGCTGAGCAAGATGCCATGAACCATGCTCAGAGTTCCAAGGTTGCTAGTGTACCTGAGCGACCTTGTGCTGCTTTAATGTCTGTAGAGAGTGTCCAGGCACACTCGATGAAGGAGATGTTAAATAGTTACTTGAACTCTGGCCTGACCACTGAAAATAGTGATGGTTGTAATGAAACTGACGATGATGATCTGGTCGCCATGATTGCTAAAACCTTTAACAGGTTTAAGCATAAATCTAAAAGATTTAATGGCCCCAACAATGCTTCCAGCTCCAGCTCTCTGGATAAAACCAATCTTACCTGCTATAAGTGTGGTAAGAAAGGTCACTTTATGAAGGAATGCAGATCTAGTCAGTTGAACAACAAAACTGGCCCCCCTGTCCCTAATTTCAATCGGCCTGATGATAGGTACAAAGCAAAATACAAGAAGCTTAAGGCCCACATTGCCCTCCTGTCCATGGAAAGGAAAAGGATCAGTGCTTAATGGCACAAACTGAGGGAAAATGGGAGTACTCTGATGATTCATCAGTTGATGAAGAAGAGGAAAGGGACATGTGTTTCATGGCCTTGGAAAATCAACAGCAGCAGCACGTGGCAAAAGAAGATGTCATCACTGGAAGATGGTTGGACATCATCTTGAAAATGGTATGTGATTATGATCACCAGATTGACCCTGAACTAAAAGTTGACCTGACTGAATCATTAAGTGGTGATTTAGCTTTTCTGGAAACTGTAAGAGCTGATAGTGAAAGATATCTTGACACTATCTTAATTGAACTGAACATTGTTAAACCACAACTGAATGATTTACAAAGTGTCCAGTTGGCTCTCAAGGAGTCAGTTTAAAGATTGAGGCTTTAGAACTTGATAATCAAAAACTATTTTCTGATCTTGAAAAAGAACAAAAGATTATCAAGTCACGGGTAAAAGCATCTGGTAAAAACTATGATGCATTTTCAAGAACTATCGATGCCCAGAAAAATGCATGGAAATCTGGAGATCTGGAGATGGCAGCTCTCATACCAGATCTTCATGCATTGCCTCCAGCTCTCAAGGTTGAAACACCTTATGATCAACCTGAAGCTGTTGAAACTGAAACCTCTGAGACCACCCCCATTGAGGTTAAAACTGGAGCCAAACAGGCTAAAGCTCCAGTCAAAAAGGCCACTGGTAACAAGCCTTTACCTCAAAAGTCTAAGGTGCCCAAGACCCGACAGACTAAAGCTCCATTGAACCAAGGTCCAAGGTTCAACTGCCTGAAGAAAATAATATTTTGGTTAATCTGGAAAGTCAACTCCAACTTTTGTCTCGGCAGGTTCAGAGTTGTACTGCCCGGATTAGCAATCTGGAAGGAGGTTTATTACCTCCAGTTTTCAAACAAAATATTAAACCACTCCCTTCAATACCTAAACTAAATAATGTTCCATCTGGAACAAAATCTGGTAAAAATAAGGGGAGTAAGTATCAAATACCAATCGTTTTTACTCCTGCACCTGGAGCTGGTGAAAAAGCTCCAGATGCAACCTCCAGTTCATCACCACAACAATCTACTGTGACTTCTGTAGAGAAGTCCAGCGAACCCATCAAGAAAAGATGGGTTCACAAAAAGAACTAATGATTTTTGTCTGTGTGTAGGGCGATCGAAAGAAGAATATCTGGTATCTGGACAGCGCTGCTGGCCGGACTATGACCAGATGTAAGCCCCTACTGGAAGAGTTCACTGTCCAAGATGGACCGACAGTGACGTTTGGTAACGATCAATCTGGAAAGACTGAAGGATATGGTGTGCTCAATAATGGACAAGGCGAATTCAAAAGAGTTGCATTTGTGAATGGTTTGAAATACAACCTGATCAGTGTCAGCCAACTTTGTGATGATGGCTTCAGAGTTTTGTTCGATATTGCTCAAGGCACCATATTTAACAAGGATTGGAAAGTGGTGATGATTGCACCAAGAAAAAGAAATGTGTACATCATGGATATGGAACCAGCTCCAAAAGAGCAATGTTTCTATACCAAAGCTGATGAGGACACCAACTGGCTATGGCATAAAAGATTATCCCATCTTAATTTCAAGAAATATAACAAGTTGTCTCGCAAACAACTGGTTGATGGGATACCTCAAATTTCTTTCAATAAAGAAAAGCCATGTCCAGGGTGTGAGATGGGCAAGCAGAAAAGAGCCAGTTTCAAAACTAGGCAAAATTTAGCATCACTGAACCTCTTCACATGCTACATATGGATCTCTTTGGTCCAGTGAATGTTCAAACTAGAGCTGGAAAGAAGTACACTCTAGTTGTGGTTTGATGAATTCACCAGATACTGCTGGGTGGTATTCATCAGATCCAAAAGTGATGCACCTGCTGAAATCATCTCTCTCATTAAAAGAATTAAGCTCAAGTATACTCAGATTAACAATCCTTCTTGCATTGGCCCTGAAATTCGTCATTTCTTCATATTTTGCTTTCGCTTAGCCATTTGAACCATTTCTTCAGTATCACTGGATACACCACTCTGTTTTCCTTCAGTGGACTGGTGTTCTTGTTTATTGATTCTCAGAGT
>CM067168.1:136611340-136638373 GCA_034093135.1 Erigeron breviscapus | reverse complement strand
CCATCGAACTTAACACAGAGAGGAACCTTGAAAAGGGGATACACACACCTCTGGTGCCCTTCAGCTTTTGGACCAGGCTTCTATACAAGATATCTGCAAAGTCCACTCTCAATCCGTTCCACAAGCAGTAAGCCATTTCTACTTGTGAGGAGTTAATCTGGTCAAGTCCACCAGAACTCCCACCCATGCTCTCCACCAGGTGGATGAAAAAATACCTCCATGAAGGTGTAAGACCCTTCATGATCATCGCACCCTTCGTTTTCAACACCCCATTGTCCAAGCACTCCTTGTGTCCCATTTCAAGAAGTACTTGACGAAAATTTATATTTGGGGTAAGACGACTGGAGATTCACCCTCTCTCCAGTAATTGAGGCGTAAGGCATCCCTCAATACATCAGCGGTCAAGGTACACTGGATTGTTCCATCCTTTAAAGTGAAACTGATGGAGGAACAATCAGAAGAAAGACTGGCAGTGTACCAGAACTCACACAAGTAGTTGTGAAACAACTTGCGTGGGTTAAGAGAGAATGATGGTCCTATTGGAGAATCCTTTAAAAACTTTTGGATTCTTCCAATAAGGGTATTGGACCCTTGAGATCCTCATAAGCTTGCCATCGGATTATTTGGATTTAGTTTGATGACAGAGGCATTACTAGGAGCACCAGATGCCGGTTTGACATCTGGTGAAGGAGCATATGGAACAGTCAAGAGATTTACATCTCTTGAACGAGATGATTAGGTGCCATTGAAAATGAAATTGAAATTTGGGATTTAGGGTTCTTGATTTGTGAAGCAGAGAGAAGAATGAAGCAATTTTGATGATTGGGAAGTAAATGAAAGAATGTAGAAGAGAAGTAAATGAGTTCGGAGTAAATAAGGGTATTTATAAGGGATTCAAGATCCCAATGAAATACCAAAAATCATATTTTAATAAACAAAATCCCTTTTGAAGATATTATCACAAAGTTAGTTTGAATTTTGAAATAAAATCATAATTTTCCATGTCAACATTAAATGCTACCATGTCAGCATTAAATGCTACGACGGCTTATCTTACCCACGCGCCCACTCACTTTTTGTTTTCCCAATACAAACAGTTTTCAAGTACTAAAATGGCTTGAAACACGTCAGATCACGATACCAAGTGGTTTAAAACACTCGAGTATCATCACGTGTCACACATATTGACCAAGTATTTCTAACGTTATAAAAATAAGACAAGACTGAACCTGGTCACTGGAGGATCAGTCCAGTACCAGTTTCCAACTGGAGAGTTCTCCAGTTGCATTTTCAAACAAAAACGAATTTTAGTCAGAAAATTATTTTGAGTCTTTCCCCTAAAATGATGATCCAGAAATCAATTAGTGCCAAGATATTATCACAAAGGCGTTCGATAGCCTGGCGAGCAAAGATTATCTGGACCTCCTCAACTGGAGAACTTCATCAGTGTCACTGACGCGTTCAATAACAAAGAAAGCTCCAGTTTTAAGGATTTAACATTCCCAGTTCGCTGATGAGATGTTTAAAGGTTTTCTCATCGAGAGGTTTTGTAAAAACATCAGCTAACTGTTTGTCAGTGGGGATGAAATAAATTTCAATGTCTCCTTTCATAACATGATCACGAATGAAATGATACCTGATGTCAATATGCTTTGTTTTGGAGTGCATCACTGGGTTGTGAGATATAGCAATTGCACTGGTGTTGTCACAAAAGATTGGGGTCCTTGTATACTTTTGACCATAATCTAGTAACTGGTTCTTGATCCAGAGAATCTGGGCACAGCAACTGGCCGCAGAAATGTACTCTGCCTCAGCAGTGGACATAGAGACTGAAGTCTGCTTCTTGCTGGTCCAACTTACCAGTTTTCCTCCAAGGAAATGACAACCACCAGTTGTTGATTTTCTATCTATCTTACAACCTGCATGATCAGAATCTGAATAACCCATTAGATCTAATCCTGAGCCTTTGGGGTACCAAAGACCAAGATTAGGATACCCTTTCAGGTATCTAAAGATACGCTTTACAGCGTGCAAATGTGATTCTTTAGGGTTAGCCTGAAACCTGGCACATAAACATGTTGCAAACATTATATCTGGTCGACTGGCAGTTAAGTACATCAGTGAACCAACCATACCTCTATAGTCAGTTATGTTAACTGGTTTGCCAGTTGGGTCAGAGTCCAAATTTAATGGTGCTGCAATAGGTGTGTTTTTCGATGGGATTGAATCATATTTGTATTTTCTTAACAAATCTCTGACATATTTTCCTTGGTTTATGAAAATTCCATTTTCAGTTTGCTTAATCTGAAGACCTAAGAAAAATGTTAATTCACCCATTAAACTCATCTCATACTCAGATGACATGATTTTAGAAAACTTTTTACACATTGCATCATCAGTTGAACCAAATATAATGTCATCAACATAAATTTGTACCAATAAGATATTACCTCTTTCTTTCAAGATAAACAAGGTATTATCTATTGCACCTCTTTGAAAGCCATTTTAAGAAGATGTTTAGTTAAAGTATCATACCAGGCTCTTGGGGCTTGTCTTAGACCATACAATGCTTTGTTCAGTCTATAAACCCAATGAGAATGCTTCTCATCAAAGAAACCTGGAGTCTGCTTAACATAAACTTCTTCTTCCAATGTTCCATTAAGGAACGCACTTTTGACATCCATCTGGAAGACCTTGAACTGCAGATGGGCTGCATAAGCCAAAAATATTCTTATGGCTTCAAGTCTTGCAACTGGAGCAAAAGTTTCATCAAAGTCAACGCCCTCTGCTTGACAATAACCCTGGGCAACTAGTCTGGCCTTGTTTCTTACAACATGGCCATCTTCATCCATTTTGTTTCGGTAGACCCATCTGGTACCAATAGGTTCTTTCTTTAACCCTGGTGGACAAGGAACAAGCTCCCAAACATTGTTCCTTTCAAACTGAAGGAGCTCTTCTTGCATAGCTTCCACCCAGCTTGGGTCTGCCATAGCCTCGTCAATCTTCTTTGGTTCAATTAAAGATAAGAAGGTGACGTTTAAGCATTGCTCACTGGTGGCTCTTCTAGTCTGAACCCCACTTTTTGGATCTCCCACAATCTGTTCAATTGGATGTGCTCGAGTCCATCTAGTGTATTGACTAGGCTGGTGAACTACAATATCAGTGCAAGTCACCTGGCGATCTTCTTCAGTTGCAACAGCTTCTGGAGAAGGATCAGTCCAAACAACTTCTACATCCTCATCAGAGTCAATGAGGTCTCGATTGACATCATGAAATTCTTCATTAGAAGGCATTTCATGAAGAACTGAGAAGTAGGTGTTTGAACTGGTGCTGATATTGGAGTGGCACGTACATCAGATCCAATCACCAATTCTTGTGGTAAGTTGAAATTGATGGAGGGATAGAATGATGTGTCACTGGTGCTTTTCTTCTTCTTAACTGGTTCCAATTTGTTGTAACTGGAAACATCTTTTGGTGAAACAACTGACGGATGAACTTGGTCAGTTTCACCAAAATTGATTGGAACTACTGAAGTAGTATCAAGGCTTGGTCTCTTGTTGATTGCTTCAGTTGATTCATCGAATGTGACATGAATTGTCTCATAAACCTTTTGGAGTCTATAATTATAAACTCTAAAGGCCTTTCGAATATCTGAATAACCTAGAAATACTCCTTCATCAGCTTTTGCATCAAACTTTCCAAGCTGACTGGAATCGTTTAAGATATAAACTGGACAACCAAATACATGGAAATATCCAATATTTGGTTTACGATTCCTGAGTACTTCATAGGCAGTCTTCTTATGTATCTTGATATAGACTGACCGGTTTTGGGTGTGACAAGCAGTTGCAACTGCCTCAGCCCAAAAACTGGTGGGAAGACCAGATTCAGATAGCATGCTTCTGGCTGCTTCTATCAGTGTACGATTCTTTCTTTCAACAACTCCATTTTGCTCTGGATAGTGAACTGATGAGAAGTTTTGAGAGATGCCAGTGTCATCACTTCGCAACTGACAAACTTTTCGAGTATACTTGAGCTCAATTCTTTTGATGAGAGAGATGATTTCAGCAGGTGCATCACTTTTGGATCTGATGAATACCACCCAGCAGTATCTGGTGAATTCATCAACCACAACTAGAGTGTACTTCTTTCCAGCTCTAGTTTGAACATTCACTGGACCAAAGAGATCCATATGTAGCATGTGAAGAGGTTCAGTGATGCTAAAATTTTGCCTAGTTTTGAAAGTGGCTCTTTTCTGCTTGCCCATCTCACACCCTGGACATGGTTTTTCTTTATTGAAAGAAATTTGAGGTATCCCATCAACCAGTTGTTTGCGAGATAACTTGTTGATATTCTTAAAATTAAGATGGGATAATAGTTTTTGATTATCAAGTTCCAAAGCCTCAATCTTTAAAACTGACTCCTTGAAAGCCAACTGGACACTTTGTAAATCATTCAGTTGTGGTTTAACAATGTTCAGTTCAATTAAGATAGTGTCAAGATATCTTTCACTATCAGCTCTTACAGTTTCCACAAAAGCTAAATCACCACTTAATGATTCAGCCAGATCCAGTTTCAGTTCAGGGTCAATCTGGTGATCATAATCACATACCTTTTTCAAAATGATGTCCACCCATCTTCCAGTGATGACATCTTCTTTTTCCACGTGCTGCTGCTGTTGATCTTCCAAGGCCATGAAACACATGTCCCTTTCCTCTTCTTCATCAACTGATGAATCATCAGAGTACTCCCATTTTCCCTCAGTTTGTGCCATTAAGCACTGTTCCTTTTCCTTTTTCATGGACAGGAGGGCAATCTGGGTCTTAAGCTTCTTGTATTTTGCTTTGTAGCTATCATCAGGCCGATTGAAATTAGGGACAGGGGGGGCCAGTTTGGTTGTTCAACTGACTAGATCTGCATTCCTTCATAAAGTGACCTTTCTTACCACACTTATAGCAGGTAAGATTGGTTTTATCCAGAGAGCTGGAGCTGGAAGCATTGTTGGGGCCATTAAATCTTTTAGATTTATGCTTAAACCTGTTAAAGGTTTTAGCAATCATGGCGACCATATCATCATCGTCAGTTTCATTATAACCATCACTGTTTTCAGTGGTCAGGCCAGAGTTCAAGAAACTGTTTAACATCTCCTTCATCGAGTGTGCCTGGACACTCTCTGTAGACATTAAGGCAGCACAAGGTCGCTCAGGTACACTAGCAACCTTGGAACTCTGAGCATGGTTCATGGCATCTTGCTCAGCCACCAGTCTTGCAGCATTATTATCTTCAGTGAATCTGAAGGATCCATAGAGCGATGCAAGAGTATGGCTGTGCAAGGTTTTACCTTGTCTCAAGACAAGAACCATGTTTTCCTATTTGGAAGGAAGAATATCACAAAACTTCTCAAGAAGAATATTCTTATCCTTCTCTACACCCAAGCCTCTCAGCTGATTAATGAGGCTAGAAAATCTGGTGTATGTACCAGTTAGACTTTCATTGGGCAAGGCAAAGAAGGATTCATACTTCTTATTCAAGGCAACTTTTCTAGTGACAATAGTATCATCACCTCCTTCAAACTGAATAACTAATTCGTCCCACATAGATTTTGCACTGGGGAACAGCATAAGTGTTGGAATTAGATCTTCAGGAACAGCCCCAAGGATCATGTTCTTGAGTCTGGTGTCCAGATTAACAAGTCTACGTACCTCATCAGACCAATGGTCTTTGGGCTTTTCTCTTGAACCTCTTCTTCCAGTTGGATCAAGAACAGGACTAACCCCAAGAGACATGGGTATATATGGTCCATCCTTAAGGATTTTCAACATATACCTATCAATACCACCAAAATGCAAAAGCATTCTAGCCTTCCATGTACCGAAAGTCTCACTGTTTCCATCGAATTTGGGAACAGGAGTGTTAGAGTAGTGTACATGGACGTGGTTTGGGGTAGTAGGAGGAGGAGGATTAGTATTAATATTTTGAAAAGGTTGGGCATTATTATTCATAGGGATTTCACCTTGACCAGAACCATCTCCACCTTCAGTAGTGTTCATCTTAGCAGATCTAGGCAAGTTTATTAGCCTTCTGCTCTGATACCACTTGTAAGTCCCAACTCAATAGATGGTAGTACTGAAGACACCTTTATGTCGATGGTGGAGTTACTTTGCAATATATGCACTGAACTGGAGACGACCAGTTGCAGTGTGTATATACCAAGTTCTAGATAGATTACTTATGTAAATGACAATAAGTAAAGAACAATGCAATAATACAAATAACTTGTAAAGTAACTTGATGAGACAATATGTAATTTTCAATGTGTAATTTATTTATTGATGTTAAACAAATTACAAGGTTGTTACAGAACCAAGATAATACAAAGAATGTAAATATCCTAACAACCTATGAAATACAATTGATCTACACTCCGAATTTTTCAAGACAATCGAAACACTTAAAGTTGTGAAATGTTCCTTTTAGTGATTGAGAGAATATTGCACAAGTTCACCAAGAATATTGCAGGTTTGCAAAGTGTGAATTCTATCGAAGAGTATTCGAAGAAGTAATATTCATCTGCTGATGAAGAAGAAGAAAGAGATTGCTGTTACATGGCTCTGGCAGACGAAGAACACCTGGTGAAGGAAGATGTCACATCTGGACGATGGGTAGACATTGTTATCAAAAAGGTTAGTGATTATGATTCTGAAACTGACCAAGAATTAAAACTGGACATAGCTGAAGCTCTTAATGCTGATTTAATTTTTGTTGAAACTGTTAGATCTGACTGTGTAAATGGTCTAGAAACAGATTTTTCTGAAATAACTGTTTTAAAATCAAAATTAAAAGAACATCAAGACATTGAACTGGCATTTCAAGCCCAGGTTCTGGTAACTGAACAACTGATTCAAGAAAAACAAGATCTTGAAGTCATTCTAGAGAAAGAAAAACTGGTGATTAAATCATGGCTTGAAACCAGAAAGCCATATGATGCAGGAGTAAATCAATTTCCCACTCAAAAACGAGCTTATTTAGATGGAAATACTCATGTTGCATCATTAATCCCAGTAATTGATCGATTACCAGAGGGATTCAGGCCCACCACTGTTTATGAAGAGACTGTAACTCCCAAGGCCAATATTTTCCCAGTTCAATCCCCAGAGGTTAAGACTGGAGCATTCCAGATGACTGCTCCAGTTAAAAAGGTTTATCAGAATAAACCTTTGCCTCAGACCAATCCCCTACCTAAGCCTAGAACTGGAAAGGCTCAGGTTTCATCTGATGAAAATGTTTTGTCAAGGTTAGAGAGCCAGATTCAACTACTGAATCGTCAATTTCAAAGTTTTAATGCAAGATTAAACTTTATTTAGGGTACTTCATCTGGCCCTAGACAAAATACAAAACCTTTTGCAAAGAAAGAAAAATATATTTCTCCAGTTGAGAAAAAGAAAAAGGTTTCAAAACTATCAATCCCAGTGGTCTTTTCAACTAAGACCACTGTTGAAGAAAGTGAACTAAACCAGATTGCCCTAGGGACCTATAAGGGAGGGTCCAGTGAACCCATCAGTCGATGGGTTCCCAAATCTAACTGATAATATCTGGTGGATGTGCAGGGCGATCGAAAGAAATATGTAACATCCCAAACTTTTTAATTAACGGTTGACTTGAGTCGTTAAGTCAACGTAAAGTGTTCGTTAAGTTTAGGGTGGATTAACGCTTATATGTAGTTAAAGTGTTTTATGTGTGAGACTTGAATGTCTTATTAATTGATGTAGAAATATGTTTAAAGAAGAAGTTATGTGCCTTTTAGAGGTGTTCAAAGTGTTAATCAAGTTGTATATAGTTCATAGAGGTGTTTTGGGCTAATAATATGACTTTACGAAGTTTAGGGACCAGTTTTGACATGGTGTGAAAGTCAAAAACGGGATTAGGGTCAACGAGGGAGTCATTAGTTTATCAAATCAGATCTAATAACTTTTCTCCCAAGCCCTAGCCACCCCTTTGATCCCCTATCAAATTCCTAAGCCGAAAATCCTTCAAAACGTGTGATTCAAGTGAAGTTTGATCAAGATCTCTCATCCTTGCTTTCATCTACAGGTAATATAGACGATTTCCCTTTGATTTGTAATCATAAGAGTCGATCATATGGATCTTACTTCTGGTCTCTAGGGTTGAGATTGATTTGATTATGTTTCATTGTCGATTATTGGGGTTTTCGGGTAATTTAATATATTGTAATTGTATCCTCTTGTTCCTGAACAAGTGATCATGTGAAATCATTATATGAGTCATATTTTGGGTGCATATGAGGTTCATAGGTCGTGGTGGTTGCTATGGTCATCTGATGGTCGAAAATTGCTTGCAAAACTAAGGGTTTACTAGATCTGAAAAATTAGTAACATTGCAAAAATCATATATCTTTCAATTAGAAGAGTTATAAGATGAATCTTATATTTTTGAAAAGGTCTATGTGTCCTCTTGATTTGATATGAACAATGTTTCTTTTGATTTTGCCCAGATATGGGTGAAAAATGTCAATTTCCAGAAGTGGTCGGATTTAAGACGAATTATGTAGGTCTGTTTTGCAGACGCCATAACTAAATCATTAGAGATCTTCAAGAGTCAAACTTTATATTTCTGGAAAGGTCTTTGAATTCCCTACATTCCTTAAGAACTAAGTTTTGAATCATTTGGTCGTCTTGAGGTCGAAAAGTCGCCTGCAAGTGAAGGGCGCGAGTCAGTCTTTAGACCAGCACTCCATATGCGGCGCATATAACCTATGTACGGCGCATATCGGGGCCTGGGAGGTTTCTGGGTGATTTTTGAAGCAAATATGCGACGCATATTCAAAGCATGCGCCACATAAAGGGTCTGTGAGCCCGTTTGAGGTCCGAAACAAGCGTTTAAGGGTCCTATAAGTGTACCTAAGTTAATGTATGGTCTTATAACCTTATTAGGTTGGGTTTATACAGGTTTAATGACTATGAACTCGAGATAGGTTCGGGATCACAAACAAGATACATTAACGTTGGTTATTGATCGTCACGAGGTAAGATACACTACTTTGACACGCTGAGGGTTCAACGAAAAGATGGTTTCAAATAATAACTTCCCAACTTATATCTTGAATTGCTTGTGGGTATTCGGGGTTACACGGGAGGTGATATGGGTTATGTAGTTGACCATTGAGACCTGAAATGCAGTCCCAAATGAAGTATAATGTAGTGTATGTTATGATATAAAGTATAATGTAGTGTTATGTTATGAAGTGATATGCAGTAGCTTGTGATGCTTTGAGATGTAGTATATGTTGTTGATTGTTGATATGTGCATGATTGTATGGCTTGCTCAACTAGTACACTAGACTCGTTAAGTTGCCATGACACGTGCACGTTTAAGGGCCCAAAACGTAAAAGCAGTAAACGTAGTAAATGTTTAGGTAATGCAGTCACCTAAACTAAATAATGCAGGATCGAGCTCGTTAAACTGTGATGCAGGAAAGTGTTAAGCTTAACCCGTTCTTGCCCTAGCCCGGCTAAGTGCGTTGACGTAGGTTGCTTGGGTGGCTCCTTGCAACATGGTCATTGAGATGCAGTTGAGTAATACGAGGGGTCTGACCCGCCCTCATTTGTCTTGTGCATACGGATTACTCGGGGATTGGCTTGCCATTCCTTAACGACGTTTGATGTCCAACTGAACGCCCCCTTTCGCTAGCCCTCCTCTGCACCCTCTTTCTTTCCATCTGTGCCCCACCAGCACCCACAAAAACCACCAACCCCCAAACCCCCCCTCCTTGTATTCCTTAACGACGTTTGATGTTCAACTGAATGGTTGTCATCTAGTCGGGTGTAACTTATGTTACACATTGACGCAGTTAAAATGTAGTAAAGCAGTTAAAACGTAGTAATGCAGTTAAAATGTAGTTACGCAGTTAAAAGTAGTAATGCAGTTATGTGGTTATATGTGTGTAATGCAGAATGAAGGATAGGCACATTTAGGGTGTTTCATCCTATTATGTAGTTTTGATGATGTGATATGCTTGATGTGTGTTGTGCCTTAATGACGTTGATTAAATCCACAATGTTTGAAATGGATAAATGTTTTATAACTTGAGTGTTATCTTACTTAGCTAATTCGTTAGTTAACACTTGTCTTTTGAAACGTGTTGCTCCCTCAGGTTTAGCGTAGCTGAGGTAGTTGATGAAGAAGAGCGAGGAATGGGTAGATATCTTGCTGATGACCTTAGCTACCCATAGTTGTTGCACATTTTTAGACTCTTGCTTATGTTTTGGAATTTATGTAGTTTGCATGTTATGTAGTCGGTTGTTTTGTGTTGGGCAGCCGTCGGGTTTCTATTTAAACTTGTTTTGACGATATGACCGAGTAACACCAATGATTAAAGAAACCAAACAGATTTTAATTGGTTTGGACTTTCAAAGTTTACTTCCGCTTTGTTATAACGCCGTTAGGCGAAATTTTTGGAAACCCGTATTTTTAAATGAAGGGTGTTACAAGTTGGTATCAGAGAAATGGTTTAAGTGAACCAATGACTATAAGTGTGCCATAGGAATTGGACTTAAACCGATAGATGACAAGTTAGGCTTAAGTAGGTATGCTTAGCTTTGAGATGAAATGCCTTAGGACGGATTTGGGATGAGTGAGAGTGTAGGAATAAGGCTATATGATGATTGTTTATTGATATGTGAATATGTGTTTTAGCCTTTATTCTTCCGTTTCTCGCTTCTCCGTTGCTAAGTTATGCTATTGCTACGATAGACGGTCCTCGAGGTGATCTTCTATTCCTCTAACTGAATTTGATAAACTTGTGCTTTATATTATGTGAGAAGTTGTTGAGATGGACAAAGGTTGGAGGATTAGGTGAGATGGTGATAAGGACCGCAAAGGATATGAGATGTTGTATGTGTGCTGAAAATCATGTGAATTGGAATTGATGGGAAAAGAGGCGATACACAAATGTGGTAACGAACATGCATGTGAAAGGATACAATTACAATTATGGTCCGGAACATAATTGCAAGTGTATCACGATGCGAGTGTGTTTGTATGGCCATGCTTGTGTTGACCGGTGTACAAAGTAATGAAGCTGGAGAGATTTCTATGTAGTGAATCTTTATGTGTCGAGAGTAAACATCGTGTAACAACTTTAATGACGTTGATGCCTCGTGTGTGTGGAAATGTGTGAAGATCGGTGAAAAGTTATAGCCGGTTAAATATTTATGATAATTATGAAGTACATGAAGTTAAATGAAGTCTAAAGGTACGTGAGGAATGAGAATGGTTGGTAGACAATGTTGTTGAGTCTACTAGTTCAAAGGACATGGACTTGAAGTTGACAATTAGAGTTAATGCTGGATATTTGAAGGGTGATAAATAGGTGATGCACAGAAGGGTTACCGGGTACACGTATGGAAGGATACAGTTACAATTCCGGTCGCGAACGTAATTGTAAATGTATCATGCCATGTGTGTGTTTGTGAGACTGTGTCTGTGTTGATCCGACTGAAGAGAAGATGGGAAAGATGGAATCACTGGTTGGTGGCTTAATTAACCATGTGAAGAGTAGACATGTATCTATGGATTAAAGAATGATGAAGCTGAAGCAAGTAAAGAAGATAACGCTATGGATGATTGAACCTTTTAACCATGAAGCTCTTCCATTCGATGAACACCATGTTATGATGTGAGGTTACCTTTGAGCTGCGAAGTCTTAAAGTTGTGCTTGGGTGTAAGGAAGACGCTTAGATTTTGTTTGAAATTATCTTTCCTGGTCATAGATGGTATGCGGCGCATATTCTGAGTTTTTAAGTGTATGCGGGGCATGTGCAAATGCATGAAAGTTACTGTTCAGAAATGCTCGAGTTATGAGGCGCATGCACCATCCATGCGGTGTATATTTTGGTCTGTTTTGGATTTACAACTCGCTCAGTTTAGATTTCGTTACGGGATGATATACGACGATTGGAACGAGTATTCACAGCTGGAGATTCTTCCTTATATTGCATGAATGTGTGGTGAACTAACACGTGAACCTTTTTAGCAGTTCTATCGCTTACTGCCTTCGCCGGTATGACGTGAAGGTGTTGTTGATATCCTATATTTGTACAAGATTTTATGTTTGGCCGCTTCTCAAAGATAATGATTTTTTTTCCCTTATGAAAAGTTAAGAGGTTGGATGACGGAGTTAACTATGGATCCTTAAATCACAAGAAGTAGAAGTTTTTCAGGAGCATTCGGTTCCGAATTGATCATGTTTCTCGCCTATGTGATTTACTTATGTAAGGGAAAGGTTGTGTATTTCTAAAGTCGAGGTCACTCGTAGTTTTGAGATGTTCTATTAATGTTCTCGGTTTCATTGCGATCATGAGGTCAAACCTTCTGTTGATGTGTGACGAGTGCTACTTTTATTCAAAGACACCTTTCGTTTTGTTCTCACTTATAGGAAGAATTTAATGTTTTCGATTGTGGTATGTATTTCCTTCGATAAGATGGGTTTATGATTGGTACTACCATATGATGAAGTTGATGATGAAAGTCCCGTTTAAGTTAATTATACGCTCATTATGACTCTATTGAGTTTCTTGAAGTCCTGCATGTTAACGAATGTTCCTTACCATGTCGTGAACTTAAGGGATAAAGTTTAAAGTTTCTCTAGACCGTTCAGTCATTACATTCGGTGATGACATTATTATCTATTCTAAGTATGACGAAGAACATCATGTTGTGTAAGGAACGTTACTACGATTTTCTATAAGTAGAGGCCTAATTTTAAATTCGCCCAAAGTGAGTAAAAGTTAAAGTAGAAGCTGACGTGTAGAATTGAAAGGAACAAGGTTCCATTTAATGTTTAATTCCATGACTATAAGGTTAGGGTAAGCAATTGTCTACAATGAGCCAGTCCAAGGTGATGTTTCTAGAGACAAAGATGTTGGTATTATGTGGGTGGATTCTGAAAATTCATAAATAACCAGCGTGGAACTATAAGTCTAAAAGTAAGATTTCGGTATTCGAGAACGAAATGACTAAAAGTTGTACTTGAGGAAGTTTATGAACCGTGGTGACATGCTCATTTGGATGCTGCCTGAAGTGTGATACAACCTATTATGATACGAGGTGTAGTAAATTTTATATGTTGACGTGTGATTGGGTTAAAAGCCAAGACTAGACACCGAAAGTTTGGTAGCAATACAAAGAGTTTAACGATCCTTTAACGAAAGTGAGGAGTCATGTCACCGTGGACTAAGAGACAAAGTTGCGTGGGAAGCGAAAGTTAATGATAAGACATGAGCAGTTAGTAGGAAAGTTGTCCAAGAATGCTTATTTAGTTTTGTGAGCTATTACATCGTTTCCTTGGACATGAAAGAAAAGATGTGTGATCAAGAAGTGCTCTTAAAGTGTGAAAGTAAATGGTGGAATGTTTTGAATCGAGACGGCCATTATATGAAAATTTTTAAAGATGTTTGACAAAGTATGAGGAAAATGGTGAACTCTAGTGATGCCTATCACTCTTAGATTGATGGGAAAGAGATTGAATGAGTTAGAAACTTGGTAACACCATATGATGGCGTGATGGTGCCTCGAGATTTATTGTTGTGTTCATAGGCAACAATGATTATGCCATATGTGTTGGATGTCATTTCATGATACGACAAGTTATTGAAGGGAAATCGTGCTAGATGTAATGCTAGTGCGTAAAATGTGGGAAATCGTGCTAGATGTAATGCTAGTGCGTAAAATGTGGGAAATCGTGCTAGATGTAATGCTAGTGCGTAAAATGTGGGAAATCGTGCTAGATGTAATGCTAGTGCGTAAAATGTGGGAAATCGTGCTAGATGTAATGCTAGTGCGTAAAATGTGGGAAATCGTGCTAGATGTAATGCTAGTGCGTAAAATGTGGGAAATCGTGCTAGATGTAATGCTAGTGCGTAAAATGTGGGAAATCGTGCTAGATGTAATGCTAGTGCGTAAAATGTGGGAAATCGTGCTAGATGTAATGCTAGTGCGTAAAATGTGGGAAATCGTGCTAGATGTAATGCTAGTGCGTAAAATGTGGGAAATCGTGCTAGATGTAATGCTAGTGCGTAAAATGTGGGAAATCGTGCTAGATGTAATGCTAGTGCGTAAAATGTGGGAAATCGTGCTAGATGTAATGCTAGTGCGTAAAATGTGGGAAATCGTGCTAGATGTAATGCTAGTGCGTAAAATGTGGGAAATCGTGCTAGATGTAATGCTAGTGCGTAAAATGTGGGAAATCGTGCTAGATGTAATGCTAGTGCGTAAAATGTGGGAAATCGTGCTAGATGTAATGCTAGTGCGTAAAATGTGGGAAATCGTGCTAGATGTAATGCTAGTGCGTAAAATGTGGGAAATCGTGCTAGATGTAATGCTAGTGCGTAAAATGTGGGAAATCGTGCTAGATGTAATGCTAGTGCGTAAAATGTGGGAAATCGTGCTAGATGTAATGCTAGTGCGTAAAATGTGGGAAATCGTGCTAGATGTAATGCTAGTGCGTAAAATGTGGGAAATCGTGCTAGATGTAATGCTAGTGCGTAAAATGTGGGAAATCGTGCTAGATGTAATGCTAGTGCGTAAAATGTGGGAAATCGTGCTAGATGTAATGCTAGTGCGTAAAATGTGGGAAATCGTGCTAGATGTAATGCTAGTGCGTAAAATGTGGGAAATCGTGCTAGATGTAATGCTAGTGCGTAAAATGTGGGAAATCGTGCTAGATGTAATGCTAGTGCGTAAAATGTGGGAAATCGTGCTAGATGTAATGCTAGTGCGTAAAATGTGGGAAATCGTGCTAGATGTAATGCTAGTGCGTAAAATGTGGGAAATCGTGCTAGATGTAATGCTAGTGCGTAAAATGTGGGAAATCGTGCTAGATGTAATGCTAGTGCGTAAAATGTGGGAAATCGTGCTAGATGTAATGCTAGTGCGTAAAATGTGGGAAATCGTGCTAGATGTAATGCTAGTGCGTAAAATGTGGGAAATCGTGCTAGATGTAATGCTAGTGCGTAAAATGTGGGAAATCGTGCTAGATGTAATGCTAGTGCGTAAAATGTGGGAAATCGTGCTAGATGTAATGCTAGTGCGTAAAATGTGGGAAATCGTGCTAGATGTAATGCTAGTGCGTAAAATGTGGGAAATCGTGCTAGATGTAATGCTAGTGCGTAAAATGTGGGAAATCGTGCTAGATGTAATGCTAGTGCGTAAAATGTGGGAAATCGTGCTAGATGTAATGCTAGTGCGTAAAATGTGGGAAATCGTGCTAGATGTAATGCTAGTGCGTAAAATGTGGGAAATCGTGCTAGATGTAATGCTAGTGCGTAAAATGTGGGAAATCGTGCTAGATGTAATGCTAGTGCGTAAAATGTGGGAAATCGTGCTAGATGTAATGCTAGTGCGTAAAATGTGGGAAATCGTGCTAGATGTAATGCTAGTGCGTAAAATGTGGGAAATCGTGCTAGATGTAATGCTAGTGCGTAAAATGTGGGAAATCGTGCTAGATGTAATGCTAGTGCGTAAAATGTGGGAAATCGTGCTAGATGTAATGCTAGTGCGTAAAATGTGGGAAATCGTGCTAGATGTAATGCTAGTGCGTAAAATGTGGGAAATCGTGCTAGATGTAATGCTAGTGCGTAAAATGTGGGAAATCGTGCTAGATGTAAAGCTAGTGCGTAAATGGGGGAGTCATTAGTTTATCAAATCAGATCTAATAACTTTTCTCCCAAGCCCTAGCCACCCCTTTGATCCCCTATCAAATTTCTAAGCCGAAAATCCTTCAAAACGTGTGATTCAAGTGAAGTTTGATCAAGATCTCTCATCCTTGCTTTCATTTACAGGTAATATAGACGATTTCCCTTTGATTTGTGATCATAAGAGTCGATCATATGGATCTTACTTCTGGTCTCTAGGTTGAGATTGATTTGATTATGTTTCATTGTCGATTATTGGGGTTTTCGGGTAATTTAATGTATTGTAATTGTATCCTCTTGTTCCTGAAACAAGTGATCATGTGAAATCATTATATGAGTCATATTTTGGGTGCATATGAGGTTCATAGGTCGTGGTGGTTGCTATGGTCATCTGATGGTCGAAAATTGCTTGCAAAACTAAGGGTTTACTAGATCTGAAAAATTAGTAATATTGCGAAAATCATATCTCTTTCAATTAGAAGAGTTATAAGATGAATCTTATATTTTTGAAAAGGTCTATGTGTCCTCTTGATTCGATATGAACAATGTTTCTTTTGATTTTGCTCAGATATAGGTGAAAAATGTTAATTTCCAGAAGTGGTCGGATTTAAGACGAATTGTGTAGGTCAGTTTTGCAGAAGCCATAAATAAATCATTAGAGATCTTCAAGAGTCAAACTTTATATTTCTGGAAAGGTCTTTGAATTCCCTACATTCCTTAAGAACTAAGTTTTGACTCATTTGGTCGTCTTGAGGTCGAAAAGTCGCCTGCAAGTGAAGGGCGCGAGTCAGTCTTTAGACCAGCACTCCATATGCGGCGCATATAACCTATGTGCGGCGCATATCGGGGCCTGGGAGGTTTCTGGGTGGTTTTTGAAGAAAATATGGGATGCATATTCAAAGCATGCGCCACATAAAGGGTCTGTGAGCCCGTTTGAGGTCCGAAACAAGCGTTTAAGGGTCCTATAAGTGTACCTAAGTTAATGTATGGTCTTATAACCTTATTAGGTTGGGTTTATACAGGTTTAATGACTATGAACTCGAGATAGGTTGCCGGGATCACAAACAAGATACATTAACGTTGCTTATTGATCGTCACGAGGTAAGATACACTACTTGACACGCTGAGGGTTCAACGAAAAGATGGTTTCAAATAATAACTTCCCAACTTATATCTTGAATTGCTTGTGGGTATTCGGGGTTACACAGGAGGTGATATGGGTTATGTAGTTGACCATTGAAACCTGAAATGCAGTCCCAAATGAAGTATAATGTAGTGTATGTTATGATATGAAGTATAATGTCGTGTTATGTTATGAAGTGATATGCAGTAGCTTGTGATGCTTTGAGATGTAGTATATGTTGTTGACTGTTGATATGTGCATGATTGTATGGCTTGCTCATCTAGTTCACTAGACTTGTTAAGTTTCCATGACACGTGCACGTTTAAGGGCCCAAAACGTAAAAGCAGTAAACGTAGTAAATGTTTAGGTAATGCAGTCACCTAAACTAAATAATGCAGGATCGAGCTCGTTAAACTTTGATGCAGGAAAGTGTTAAGCTTAACCCGTACTTGCCCTAGCCCGTCTAAGTGCGTTGACGTAGGTTGCTTGGGTGGCTCCTTGCAACATGGTCATTGAGATGCAGTTGAGTAATACGAGGGGTCTGACCCGCCCTCATTTGTCTTGTGCATACGGATTACTCGGGGATTGGCTTGCCATTCCTTAACGACGTTTGATGTTCAACTGAATGGTTGTCATCTAGTCGGGTGTAACTTATGTTACACATTGACGCAGTTAAAATGTAGTAAAGCAGTTAAAACGTAGTAATTCAGTTAAAATGTAGTTACGCAGTTAAAAGTAGTAATGCAGTTATGTGGTTATATGTGTGTAATGTAGAATGAAGGATAGGCACATTTAGGGTGTTTCATCCTATTATGTAGTTTTGATGATGTGATATGCTTGACGTGTGTTGTGGCTTAATGACGTTGATTAAATCCACAATGTTTGAAATGGATAAATGTTTTATAACTTGAGTGTTATCTTACTTGCTAACACTTGTCTTTTGAAATGTGTTGCTCCCTCAGGTTTAGCGTAGCTGAGGTAGTTGATGAAGAAGAGCGAGGAATGGGTAGATAGCTTGCTGATGACCTTAGCTACCCATAATTGTTGCACATTTTTAGACTCTTGCTTATGTTTTGGAATTTATGTAGTTTGCATGTTATGTAGTCGGTTGTTTTGTGTTGGGTAGCCGTCGGGTTTCTATTTAAACTTGTTTTGACGATATGACCGAGTGTAAGTCCCAACTCAATAGATGGTACTATTGAAGACACCTCTATGTCGATGGTGGAGTTACTTTGCAATATATGCACTGAACTGGAGACGACCAGTTGCAGTGAGTATATACCAAGTTCTAGATAGATTACTTATTTAAATGACAATAAGTAAAGAACAATGCAATAATACAAATAACTTGTAAACTAAATTGATGAGACAATATGTAATTTTCAATGTGTAATTTATTTATTGATGTTAAATAAATTACAAGGTTGTTGCGGTGTGAGTCCCTCGATAGCTACAGATCGCTCTCGAGATCGTCTATTGTTATGTCGTGAGTGCGGAATCCTCACGAGATAACTAGTTTGATTAGTTATCGAATATATTGCTAATTATAAGTATATAATCAGCCGTATGTAACCTATCTTCGTTTTCTAAATGTTAGAAACGAACTTAGTCGCTAGAGATGTGTGTGAGTTGAACCAATTTTTCAATTTAGGGTTTCCATTCATATATATATGTTTCTGATCGATATTGGGCCTGCTGGGCTTTGTTCTTACGAACTTAGCAGCCCAGCCCATATAACGAAGATTATCTTCGTTTGTTCCTAACGAAGATTATCTTCGTTAGTACTTACTTCCATCAGCATCTATGCCTAGTTATTTTCCAAGTATTTCATGTACAAGGAACCTAACATATATTATGTTTGTACTTGTATAACACACATAACAAACATCATATATAAACAACATATATATAACACCAAAACATGTAATCGATCATTACCAAAACATGAAGTCCATAATCTATCAATTACACATATATAAATAAGACATAAAGTAACATAATGTCTTAACCTAAAAGTCTAATTAAATCTAAGTTGCTGTTGTCACATCAACATGCATCAACAAACTCCCCCTTGACAGCAGCATCTTCGATTTCTTCAGTCTTCAAAAAAAAACTTTATCATCCATCAAATAACAATCGTTTGCTATTTGCATGGATATTTTCGTGTAAGCAGACTTGGAGAATCTTACGATATCGACCCTCTTCATTCTTCCAAAATGGTAAAAATGAACATTCAGTATCGTATAATTTTCTCTGATCATTTCTTGAGAAGTTAACCAACTGCATTGGATCATACATCCTTCTCAACAACATCTTCTTCTTCGAGTCTGCATACATCTTGGCTTCACCAGAATTCCGATCAATCTCCCAATTATCCATCTTATCCAAGACATCTTGTGCCCACTTCTTGGCAGGAACTTTGATCATACACTTGATATCATGTTGAATATACTCAACGCTTTTATCTGGCTTAACCACCTTCTTCTTCCGTCTTGGTTCAATATGAAACTTTGGTTTCTCTGAACCTTTTATATTCAATCTCAACTTGAAATCTTCATGAAGATTCTTACCAACCACATCAGCAAGACCATAACCACTTGGATTGATAATCCAATTATTTCCGAGTTCATGTAAATCTTCTTCACACAAGCTTCTGAAGTGTCTCTCACGCCACGCTAAATACTGACAACCTTCTGGTCTTTTAAGAACGAACAGCTTCAATTCTTCATCATAGAACCAACTCCAGATTATCGTCTTATATTTTGCAGCATCTTTATCTGAGATGTGAGTCCAATATATAATGGGTTTCATAGTATCCCATGTGAATATATATTCATTAATTCTTTGCCCAGGCACAAGTCGATCAATCTCTTGCAGTGGATCATCTTCTCTGAGAGGAACTGGATAATCATTTGGATCAAAAGGTCTTGTCAAGTTAATTTCCCAGTGGAAAGGAATCAATGCATCATCAACCTTAGCATATTCCACAAAGTTTAAAACTTTAGCGGTGCTACTAATTGAAGCTTGAAGCATTCTTTCCTTAACTTCTTTTCTCTTTAACTCTAACACTTTTCTTTCTTCTATAGATGGATCTTCAGGAATTGAGTCCCAAACATCATCAAACCCATAAGGTTTCTTGAATATGTTTAGATCTGGTTCAGGAACAAACTCACCTTCCTCAAGTTCATCACCATCAAGGAATAATTCTGCATCATCTGTATCATCTATTAAGATTACACAAAATGAACACCAGAATACAATGAATAATCATGATAATAATAAAGATGAAATATAATTGCATTGAAATAAGATAGATTACATTTACATGTCGTAAACTTATTACATGCACCTAATATACACTTTATCAATCTTTATCAGAATCATAAGTTGAATCAGAATCAGAATCAGAATCAGATTCCAAGGCTGTTTGCCTTTGAATCTGAATCAGAATCAGAATCAGAATCAGAATCAGAATCAGAATCAGAATCAGAATCAGAATCAGAATCAGAATCAGAATCAGAATCAGAATCAGAATCAGAATCAGAATCAGAATCAGAATCAGAATCAGAATCAGAATCAGAATCAGAATCAGAATCAGAATCAGAATCAGAATCAGAATCAGAATCAGAATCAGAATCAGAATCAGAATCAGAATCAGAATCAGAATCAGAATCAGAATCAGAATCAGAATCAGAATCAGAATCAGAATCAGAATCAGAATCAGAATCAGAATCAGAATCAGAATCAGAATCAGAATCAGAATCAGAATCAGAATCAGAATCAGAATCAGAATCAGAATCAGAATCAGAATCAGAATCAGAATCAGAATCAGAATCAGAATCAGAATCAGAATCAGAATCAGAATCAGAATCAGAATCAGAATCAGAATCAGAATCAGAATCAGAATCAGAATCAGAATCAGAATCAGAATCAGAATCAGAATCAGAATCAGAATCAGAATCAGAATCAGAATCAGAATCAGAATCAGAATCAGAATCAGAATCAGAATCAGAATCAGAATCAGAATCAGAATCAGAATCAGAATCAGAATCAGAATCAGAATCAGAATCAGAATCAGAATCAGAATCAGAATCAGAATCAGAATCAGAATCAGAATCAGAATCAGAATCAAGTTCGTAAAAAGAATCTGTACGAAAATAGGGCTTAAGTTCGTTAGTTAACAATAAACGAAGATAGCATGCTAAAATAAAAACATAACTAAGTTCGTTAGTTAACAATAACTCCTAAATTCGTTAGTTGGAAACAGAGACTAAATTCGAAAGCATTGCTCAGAACCTAAGTTCGTAGACACTGAACGAAGAATAAGTTCGTAAAAAGAATCTGTACGAAAATAGGGCTTAAGTTCGTTAGTTAACAATAAACGAAGATAGCATGCTAAAATAAAAACATAACTAAGTTCGTTAGTTAACAATAAACGAAGATAGCATGCTAAAATAAAAACATAACTAAGTTCGTTAGTTAACAATAAACGAAGATAGCATGCTAAAATAAAAACATAACTAAGTTCGTTAGTTAACAATAAACGAAGATAGCATGCTAAAATAAAAACATAACTAAGTTCGTTAGTTAACAATAAACGAAGATAGCATGCTAAAATAAAAACATAACTAAGTTCGTTAGTTAACAATAAACGAAGATAGCATGCTAAAATAAAAACATAACTAAGTTCGTTAGTTAACAATAAACGAAGATAGCATGCTAAAATAAAAACATAACTAAGTTCGTTAGTTAACAATAAACGAAGATAGCATGCTAAAATAAAAACATAACTAAGTTCGTTAGTTAACAATAAACGAAGATAGCATGCTAAAATAAAAACATAACTAAGTTCGTTAGTTAACAATAAACGAAGATAGCATGCTAAAATAAAAACATAACTAAGTTCGTTAGTTAACAATAAACGAAGATAGCATGCTAAAATAAAAACATAACTAAGTTCGTTAGTTAACAATAAACGAAGATAGCATGCTAAAATAAAAACATAACTAAGTTCGTTAGTTAACAATAAACGAAGATAGCATGCTAAAATAAAAACATAACTAAGTTCGTTAGTTAACAATAAACGAAAATAGTTTTGCTAACTTCGTTAGAGGACTTTGAAAGTTCCAGATACAGCTAAGTTCGGGAGAAATCATTTCAAGCTCAGGAAATTTCCAGATTTTCCATCACGAAATTTTCCACGACGTGACTGTTTACCTAATCCTGTACATAGCAAAAACTCGTTAAAAGCAACTTGTTCATGCCTTGTACCAAGAAGTTCCATCAACCAAAATCATCATCATAATGTAAGTATTTGACAAACATTATAATCTTGAATAAAAAGAACCCCAAAGTGTAAAACCAACCATCAACAAACCTGAAAATAATCAATTGTCATATTAACAGCGTTACCAATCATGACCATGATACGGAGAACATTTGTATCAAGTAATTGAAGCATAACCCACTTCGATTTAACAGACGAATTAAAGATTCAATGGGTTAAAATCTCAAAACGAAATTAAACCCTAAAAATCTAAATTTTTATAAAAACCGATTAAGTTCTTGCAAAAATTGGGCAAAATAACCAGTTAGAATTGGGGATTTGTGAATGAGAATACTCGATAATATACCTGAATCACTAATTGCAACACTAATCGAAACAACAAGCAGAAGATCGAGTGAAATCAAGTGATTTGAGTGATAATAGGGAAGGGGTTTTAGCAGAAGAAGAGGATTAAATTCGTTTTCTTGAATAATTATGAAAGTGTAAAAAAAAAAAAAAAAAAAAAACAAAAAAAAAAAAAAAAAAAAAAAAAAAAAAAAAAAAAAAAAAAAAAAAAAAAAAAAAAAAAAAAAAAAAAAAAAAAAAAAAAAAAAAAAAAAAAAAAAAAAAAAAAAAAAAAAAAAAAAAAAAAAAAAAAAAAAAAAAAAAAAAAAAAAAAAAAAAAAAAAAAAAAAAAAAAAAAAAAAAAAAAAAAAAAAAAAAAAAAAAAAAAAAAAAAAAAAAAAAAAAAAAAAAAAAAAAAAAAAAAAAAAAAAAAAAAAAAAAAAAAAAAAAAAAAAAAAAAAAAAAAAAAAAAAAAAAAAAAAAAAAAAAAAAAAAAAAAAAAAAAAAAAAAAAAAAAAAAAAAAAAAAAAAAAAAAAAAAAAAAAAAAAAAAAAAAAAAAAAAAAAAAAAAAAAAAAAAAAAAAAAAAAAAAAAAAAAAAAAAAAAAAAAAAAAAAAAAAAAAAAAAAAAAAAAAAAAAAAAAAAAAAAAAAAAAAAAAAAAAAAAAAAAAAAAAAAAAAAAAAAAAAAAAAAAAAAAAAAAAAAAAAAAAAAAAAAAAAAAAAAAAAAAAAAAAAAAAAAAAAAAAAAAAAAAAAAAAAAAAAAAAAAAAAAAAAAAAAAAAAAAAAAAAAAAAAAAAAAAAAAAAAAAAAAAAAAAAAAAAAAAAAAAAAAAAAAAAAAAAAAAAAAAAAAAAAAAAAAAAAAAAAAAAAAAAAAAAAAAAAAAAAAAAAAAAAAAAAAAAAAAAAAAAAAAAAAAAAAAAAAAAAAAAAAAAAAAAAAAAAAAAAAAAAAAAAAAAAAAAAAAAAAAAAAAAAAAAAAAAAAAAAAAAAAAAAAAAAAAAAAAAAAAAAAAAAAAAAAAAAAAAAAAAAAAAAAAAAAAAAAAAAAAAAAAAAAAAAAAAAAAAAAAAAAAAAAAAAAAAAAAAAAAAAAAAAAAAAAAAAAAAAAAAAAAAAAAAAAAAAAAAAAAAAAAAAAAAAAAAAAAAAAAAAAAAAAAAAAAAAAAAAAAAAAAAAAAAAAAAAAAAAAAAAAAAAAAAAAAAAAAAAAAAAAAAAAAAAAAAAAAAAAAAAAAAAAAAAAAAAAAAAAAAAAAAAAAAAAAAAAAAAAAAAAAAAAAAAAAAAAAAAAAAAAAAAAAAAAAAAAAAAAAAAAAAAAAAAAAAAAAAAAAAAAAAAAAAAAAAAAAAAAAAAAAAAAAAAAAAAAAAAAAAAAAAAAAAAAAAAAAAAAAAAAAAAAAAAAAAAAAAAAAAAAAAAAAAAAAAAAAAAAAAAAAAAAAAAAAAAAAAAAAAAAAAAAAAAAAAAAAAAAAAAAAAAAAAAAAAAAAAAAAAAAAAAAAAAAAAAAAAAAAAAAAAAAAAAAAAAAAAAAAAAAAAAAAAAAAAAAAAAAAAAAAAAAAAAAAAAAAAAAAAAAAAAAAAAAAAAAAAAAAAAAAAAAAAAAAAAAAAAAAAAAAAAAAAAAAAAAAAAAAAAAAAAAAAAAAAAAAAAAAAAAAAAAAAAAAAAAAAAAAAAAAAAAAAAAAAAAAAAAAAAAAAAAAAAAAAAAAAAAAAAAAAAAAAAAAAAAAAAACAAACAAACAATGAATAGTCCAAAAATCCAATGAAGAACTTTGTAAGGTTTCCGAAATCATGTCATAAGTCAAGATACGAAAATCAAAAGAAACAAGTATCAAATCTGATTATTTTCACTAAATACATGAATTGTAAAGTAAATAAATACTCCAAAAGCAAGTTCATGTATTCTTTCTTCACGTGCTCATATCTGCATCACAATATTGTCACTTCACACCAAATATGTTGTCTCCACAATATCATCCGTATGAATAACACTGAATTTGCAAAAATCAGCACTCCAACTTTATCTTCTTAACCTGAACACTACACACTTACTAAAAACTCATTAACGCATTAAGAGCAAAAGCATAATAATGCAGTAAATTCAAGCTAAAAACACACAGAATTGGGGTTAACAGATACGAAATAACAAAGATTCTAACAAAAGATCAAGGGAGGTCATTCCATTGTCAAACCCTAAAATGTCACCAAGGTATTAATTGAATTCGTAACTAGTAACAACTTAAACTTGTGAGATTTCAAATAACTTTGACTTTTCACATAACACTTAAAAGATCATTTTCTAAACTTAAACAAATTAATGTCCATATCAGAAAATCTTCTTTTGTACAAATCACATAACCTCATCAAGAATTCACATGAATGAATTCAGCAAAACATATACTCATCAGAATTTAAGTAGGATCTCTCGTGCAATAAGAACTTATGAAAATACTATTTTGACTCAATAAAATGGAAAATAAATCAGAATAAAAATTACAGAATAAAAAACTAATCTAAACACTAGTTAACTTAATTTATTCATTATTCACATATTACTTGGTTACTACTGATCAGATCAGATTAGCATTTACATAAGCCCAAAATTTGAGAAATGAATTCATTTATTATTAAGTTATGAACAGTGATCCAAAAACGATTACCAATATGTTTGTCCTCTTAAACACTCGGTACTTCCAGTCTCCTTTTTGGTTTGTGGCACTTTCGTATTACTTGAGCCAAGGACAGTCACCATGTAACCTAGTAAGTTACTCATGCCACAATTTTAGTTTGCGAACTTATGTGCCCCATATTCAGATACACTCTCACAATCGAAACAAGCACTAAGAGTAAGACATTTGGTGAGTAAAGTGAGAAAGTCTTTAAGAATCAAGTCAGCGGTGACAGGTCGGTGATTCCTCACGCGTAAAGCGACTTAACTTGACTCACGTACGGAAATATACTCAACATTGCATAATGCCAAGTACTTGCATATTTGTGACATTATTTTTTAAAGCACTTATGAAAACCCGTGACTTTCGATGAGACCCGTGTAGCGAACTTTCTGACAACCTATCCCAAGTTGGAAGCTTTAGGTAGGCTAGGTATACAAAGACACCCCAAGGACTTACTTGTTCGAATCTCAAAGGCCACATTAGCTTCATATTTTCAACAGATTTATTTGATATTTGTATATCTTGTCACAAATATACATCCAAAAAAGCAATACATACACATATATGTACCCGAGACCTTCTTTATAAAGACCAAATATACATAATTATAATGCAAGATCTTTCATAAGATTTAAAGGACTTGTCTATTTTAAGAACAAGCATTCTCAGCCATGTATCTGAATACGTTTCCCATAAGAACATTGTAGACATTTAAGTTCAGATTTAAAAGGAAACCTTGGTACTTTGTGTCTATCGATATATCATATAATGGTATCACTGAACTGAGCATTTTAAAGTACAATTAAGTAGGCTTAAAAGCTAAAGTATCGTCACGTCTAATCATGTAGTGCAGTAACCTTACTTTATTTATTATATATATATATATATATATATTTTTTTTTTTATTTTTTTATTTTTTTTTATGACACTATCTATATACGACTTAAACTACTAAGACTCGAAAAGAAAATTTAAGTTCTTTGAGAGAAACTACTCGGCATTCTTCATACCATTGAGTTGATATAACAACTCATGACGAGGTCTATCAAAAGCTTTAGTGTATAGATCAGCAAGGTTATCATCAGTAATAACCTTTTCTAAATGAATAAGCTTTTTCTCAAAACAATCACGTAAAAAGTGATGCTTTATATCTATGTGCTTGGTGACTTTAAAGTTTTTCGGATTCTTAGTAATATCTATGGCAGACTTATTATCGATACAAATAGGAGAGTCTGAGATATCCATACCATAGTCGCGCAATTGTTGTTGTATCTAAAGTACCTGAGAACAACATTGACCAGCAGCTATGTACTCTGCTTCACAGGTAGACTATGCAACAGATGTCTGCTTCTTGCACTGCCACGATATAATTCTCCCCCCTAAAAGCTGACATCCACCTGACGTTGATTTCCTATCCGAACTGCAGCCACCATAATCCGAATCAGTATAAGCTTTGAATTCAAAGGAACCATGCATGGGATACCAAAAAACTAGACGAGGCTTGGCCTTCACATAACGAAGAATCCTTTTCGCAGCTTTCAAATGTAACTCTTTCGGATTAGCCTGATATCTAGCACACATACAAACAGCAAAGGTAATGTCTGGACGTGAAGCCGTCAGATACATCAAGGAACCAATGATAGCCCGATATTGAGTTGCATCGACGTCTGGATCATTAGTCTTATCAGGACACAGCCCATGATTAGTCTGAATGGGAGTAATAGCATCTTTAGCATCGGTCATACGAAACCTAGTAAGAAGATCTTGAACATACTTGGTCTGATGAATAAAGAACCCATCCTTCAGTTGATCCACCTGTAGTCCAAGGAAGAAAGTTAATTCCCCCATAGCACTCATTTCGAACTTAGCCTTCATGCTATGCTCAAATTCCTTGCACATATTCTCATCAGATGAACCAAA
>CM067168.1:136563687-136600534 GCA_034093135.1 Erigeron breviscapus | reverse complement strand
TGACAAGCATCCAGAATCTCTCTAGTCTCGGCTCCAGCAACACATCTTCTCACCATCCCATCTGCACAAACACGAAACAAATACGGGCTATCCCAAAAATAGTGTTTGGCATCTGAAATGAGCTTCTTCTTCTGTTGATGCGTGAAGTCATTGGGAATCTCACCTGGAATGTCGGTAGTCTTCCAAGCAAAAGCCCGCTTATGGGCTCTAAGCACAGCAAGAAGGAGTCCTTTCTCGTCACCCGAGAGTGAAGACGAGATGACAACTGGTAAGGATGATTCACCTGCTAAGTATGCATACTCCAAATGGGCAGGCAGCGGCTTAAGCTCTAAGTCTGTAGGTGGTACATCAACTGAATTAGGTACCAATGAGCTTCCATCAGCAACTACCTCCTTAAAACTCTCATCAACTAGAGGTGTCTCATCCAAACTAAAAGCCATAACTTCAGCAAACAAATCATCATCATCAATACCTGAATCATGTACATCCGAAACAACCACATTAGGCATAGAAGGAGGGTCATAAGATTTACCTGTACGGGTTGTAATGGCTTTGGCCTCCTCATGGCGAGCTGGAGGCGGTGTGTACTTCTGCCCCTGATTGGGTCCTTGATTCGGTCCCATGCTAAATTGAGGCTTAGGATTCTGTTGAGTAGTGCTAGGTAAAGTACCTTGTGGCCTAGAAAGGGCAGCCATCCTACTCTCAAGATCCTTGAAGTTCACACATTGATTCTTCATGTTTATCTCAACCTTGCCATCAATTCTATCTAACCTCTCATTCAACGCCTTGGTATCATCCCGAATAATTTGTATGCTCTTGTTGGTTTCGGCTTGATTATTTACCAATTGCTTCATCATTTCCCTCAACTCGGCATTAGGATCGGCATTAGAGGAAGAAGAACCGGATCCTTGTCCTTGTTGAGGTTGTTGTTGAGGTTGACTTTGGAAATTGTCCCTTTGCCATCGATTTCCTGAAAAACGAGAGTTGTTAGTAGGAAAAGAAGAGTTATAAGTGGGATTACCTGAAGGACGGTTTTGGTAACCGGTATTGCGTTGGTAGCTTCCTTGTTGTTGGTTTTGGATGTAGTTAACATCTTCGGGTCCCCGACTTGGACAATCTTCCGAATAATGCATATTCCCACAATAGTCACATCCATCGGCAACAACCTTCACATCCCTTTCAATGGCCCCAAATCGACTCTCTTGCATGGCAAAGCCCTTTTCCATGCGCTCCGATAGCGCTCTAATCTCTCCTATCATCCCGAATAATTTGTATGCTCTTGTTGGTTTCGGCTTGATTATTTACCAATTGCTTCATCATTTCCCTCAACTCGGCATTAGGATCGGCATTAGAGGAAGAAGAACCGGATCCTTGTCCTTGTTGAGGTTGTTGTTGAGGTTGACTTTGGAAATTGTCCCTTTGCCATCGATTTCCTGAAAAACGAGAGTTGTTAGTAGGAAAAGAAGAGTTATAAGTGGGATTACCTGAAGGACGGTTTTGGTAACCGGTATTGCGTTGGTAGCTTCCTTGTTGTTGGTTTTGGATGTAGTTAACATCTTCGGGTCCCCGACTTGGACAATCTTCCGAATAATGCATATTCCCACAATAGTCACATCCATCGGCAACAACCTTCACATCCCTTTCAATGGCCCCAAATCGACTCTCTTGCATGGCAAAGCCCTTTTCCATGCGCTCCGATAGCGCTCTAATCTCTCCTATCATCCCGAATAATTTGTATGCTCTTGTTGGTTTCGGCTTGATTATTTACCAATTGCTTCATCATTTCCCTCAACTCGGCATTAGGATCGGCATTAGAGGAAGAAGAACCGGATCCTTGTCCTTGTTGAGGTTGTTGTTGAGGTTGACTTTGGAAATTGTCCCTTTGCCATCGATTTCCTGAAAAACGAGAGTTGTTAGTAGGAAAAGAAGAGTTATAAGTGGGATTACCTGAAGGACGGTTTTGGTAACCGGTATTGCGTTGGTAGCTTCCTTGTTGTTGGTTTTGGATGTAGTTAACATCTTCGGGTCCCCGACTTGGACAATCTTCCGAATAATGCATATTCCCACAATAGTCACATCCATCGGCAACAACCTTCACATCCCTTTCAATGGCCCCAAATCGACTCTCTTGCATGGCAAAGCCCTTTTCCATGCGCTCCGATAGCGCTCTAATCTCTCCTATCATCCCGAATAATTTGTATGCTCTTGTTGGTTTCGGCTTGATTATTTACCAATTGCTTCATCATTTCCCTCAACTCGGCATTAGGATCGGCATTAGAGGAAGAAGAACCGGATCCTTGTCCTTGTTGAGGTTGTTGTTGAGGTTGACTTTGGAAATTGTCCCTTTGCCATCGATTTCCTGAAAAACGAGAGTTGTTAGTAGGAAAAGAAGAGTTATAAGTGGGATTACCTGAAGGACGGTTTTGGTAACCGGTATTGCGTTGGTAGCTTCCTTGTTGTTGGTTTTGGATGTAGTTAACATCTTCGGGTCCCCGACTTGGACAATCTTCCGAATAATGCATATTCCCACAATAGTCACATCCATCGGCAACAACCTTCACATCCCTTTCAATGGCCCCAAATCGACTCTCTTGCATGGCAAAGCCCTTTTCCATGCGCTCCGATAGCGCTCTAATCTCTCCTATCATCCCCGAATCATGACTAGCTTCGACCTTCGCAACTCGGCCTTGGCTAGTACCCTTCTTCAATCTTCTTTCATTCTTTAAAAACCGATCATCATCCATGTTGGCATTATCCTTGGCCATGGACTCTAAGATTTCGAAACCCTCATTTGGTGTGATCTTATTGAACCCACCACCAAAAGCATAACCTAGCTCACGTTTGGACTTCTTATCGAGCCCATCAAAGAATAGCTCGACATATTGCTCTCTAGTCATATTATGACCCGGGCAATTTCTCAACATCTCTTTAAATCGGATCCACGCATCAACAACATCTTCATCTTCGTCTTGTGCAAACGACCTTATCAAGTTTTCCAACTTTCTTTGGGTTCTAAGTGAGTAGAACTCACCAATAAAGGCTTGCTTAAGTTGGTCCCAAGTCGTAATGCAATTTTCCGGAAGGTCATTGAACCAATCAAGAGCATCGCCGGTAATAGACATTGGAAATGTCTCGAGTTTTACGGCATTCATTTGATTCTGCCCGTATTGGTATAACCTAGCCAACTTCTCAAATCTTTCTAGATGTTGATACGGATCCCACTTCCTCTTACCATCAAATTGTTGTTCCTCAATGCTCTTAAGATGATTACCCTTTAGGTTGAAGTCATGAGCAATTTGAGGAGGTCTAATAGGACTACCCCGGTTTGCGGGAATAGTGCGAACCCTTTCGCCATACCGTATATCATTTGGGTCCCTGTCTTCGTCTGCCATTTTCTCCTCTACCTTAACTTCAAGATCAAAAAATTCGTCCAAATTAAACCCCTCCTCGTCTGAATCAGGAGTAGGCTTAGCAATGGGTGAGAATGGTGTTGGTGTTGTGAGGTTAGATCTACGTCTAGATGGTGTTCTCAACGGACTATTAAGAGGTAAACCAGAAGACCTCAAGTTCATCAACTAGAAATAGACCTGCAAAACACAACTAACCAAACACGTCAACTGCACCTGTGATAAGATAAGAAAAGAAAAACTAAACTATTAAAGCAAATAACTTCCTCACGCGTGAGGAAGGATCAAAAAATTCGTCCAAATTAAACCCCTCCTCGTCTGAATCAGGAGTAGGCTTAGCAATGGGTGAGAATGGTGTTGGTGTTGTGAGGTTAGATCTACGTCTAGATGGTGTTCTCAACGGACTATTAAGAGGTAAACCAGAAGACCTCAAGTTCATCAACTAGAAATAGACCTGCAAAACACAACTAACCAAACACGTCAACTGCACCTGTGATAAGATAAGAAAAGAAAAACTAAACTATTAAAGCAAATAACTTCCTCACGCGTGAGGAAGGATCAAAAAATTCGTCCAAATTAAACCCCTCCTCGTCTGAATCAGGAGTAGGCTTAGCAATGGGTGAGAATGGTTGTTGTTGAGGTTGACTTTGGAAATTGTCCCTTTGCCATCGATTTCCTGAAAAACGAGAGTTGTTAGTAGGAAAAGAAGAGTTATAAGTGGGATTACCTGAAGGACGGTTTTGGTAACCGGTATTGCGTTGGTAGCTTCCTTGTTGTTGGTTTTGGATGTAGTTAACATCTTCGGGTCCCCGACTTGGACAATCTTCCGAATAATGCATATTCCCACAATAGTCACATCCATCGGCAACAACCTTCACATCCCTTTCAATGGCCCCAAATCGACTCTCTTGCATGGCAAAGCCCTTTTCCATGCGCTCCGATAGCGCTCTAATCTCTCCTATCATCCCCGAATCATGACTAGCTTCGACCTTCGCAACTCGGCCTTGGCTAGTACCCTTCTTCAATCTTCTTTCATTCTTTAAAAACCGATCATCATCCATGTTGGCATTATCCTTGGCCATGGACTCTAAGATTTCGAAACCCTCATTTGGTGTGATCTTATTGAACCCACCACCAAAAGCATAACCTAGCTCACGTTTGGACTTCTTATCGAGCCCATCAAAGAATAGCTCGACATATTGCTCTCTAGTCATATTATGACCCGGGCAATTTCTCAACATCTCTTTAAATCGGATCCACGCATCAACAACATCTTCATCTTCGTCTTGTGCAAACGACCTTATCAAGTTTTCCAACTTTCTTTGGGTTCTAAGTGAGTAGAACTCACCAATAAAGGCTTGCTTAAGTTGGTCCCAAGTCGTAATGCAATTTTCCGGAAGGTCATTGAACCAATCAAGAGCATCGCCGGTAATAGACATTGGAAATGTCTCGAGTTTTACGGCATTCATTTGATTCTGCCCGTATTGGTATAACCTAGCCAACTTCTCAAATCTTTCTAGATGTTGATACGGATCCCACTTCCTCTTACCATCAAATTGTTGTTCCTCAATGCTCTTAAGATGATTACCCTTTAGGTTGAAGTCATGAGCAATTTGAGGAGGTCTAATAGGACTACCCCGGTTTGCGGGAATAGTGCGAACCCTTTCGCCATACCGTATATCATCTTCGGGTCCCCGACTTGGACAATCTTCCGAATAATGCATATTCCCACAATAGTCACATCCATCGGCAACAACCTTCACATCCCTTTCAATGGCCCCAAATCGACTCTCTTGCATGGCAAAGCCCTTTTCCATGCGCTCCGATAGCGCTCTAATCTCTCCTATCATCCCCGAATCATGACTAGCTTCGACCTTCGCAACTCGGCCTTGGCTAGTACCCTTCTTCAATCTTCTTTCATTCTTTAAAAACCGATCATCATCCATGTTGGCATTATCCTTGGCCATGGACTCTAAGATTTCGAAACCCTCATTTGGTGTGATCTTATTGAACCCACCACCAAAAGCATAACCTAGCTCACGTTTGGACTTCTTATCGAGCCCATCAAAGAATAGCTCGACATATTGCTCTCTAGTCATATTATGACCCGGGCAATTTCTCAACATCTCTTTAAATCGGATCCACGCATCAACAACATCTTCATCTTCGTCTTGTGCAAACGACCTTATCAAGTTTTCCAACTTTCTTTGGGTTCTAAGTGAGTAGAACTCACCAATAAAGGCTTGCTTAAGTTGGTCCCAAGTCGTAATGCAATTTTCCGGAAGGTCATTGAACCAATCAAGAGCATCGCCGGTAATAGACATTGGAAATGTCTCGAGTTTTACGGCATTCATTTGATTCTGCCCGTATTGGTATAACCTAGCCAACTTCTCAAATCTTTCTAGATGTTGATACGGATCCCACTTCCTCTTACCATCAAATTGTTGTTCCTCAATGCTCTTAAGATGATTACCCTTTAGGTTGAAGTCATGAGCAATTTGAGGAGGTCTAATAGGACTACCCCGGTTTGCGGGAATAGTGCGAACCCTTTCGCCATACCGTATATCATTTGGGTCCCTGTCTTCGTCTGCCATTTTCTCCTCTACCTTAACTTCAAGATCAAAAAATTCGTCCAAATTAAACCCCTCCTCGTCTGAATCAGGAGTAGGCTTAGCAATGGGTGAGAATGGTGTTGGTGTTGTGAGGTTAGATCTACGTCTAGATGGTGTTCTCAACGGACTATTAAGAGGTAAACCAGAAGACCTCAAGTTCATCAACTAGAAATAGACCTGCAAAACACAACTAACCAAACACGTCAACTGCACCTGTGATAAGATAAGAAAAGAAAAACTAAACTATTAAAGCAAATAACTTCCTCACGCGTGAGGAAGGATCAAACCACTAAATTAACAACTAAAACAGCGCACAATCCCCGGCAGCGGCGCCAAAAACTTGATGTGCTAAATCGAGTTTAAAATTTATAAACAAGAAATACCTAAAAACTCACTACTACACACTATCGGGCAGTGGACCCGATCGTATGCAATATAGTAAAAAGGTAAGTCCAGGTTCGTTCGCGGGGATTGGTTCGAATTAATTGTTTAGTAAAGGGGTTTGGAAAAAGGGTGTTACTTTGATTCTCACTCTGACAATAACTTTAAAAGACAAATGCGTATAAGTAAAGGTAAGTCTCAAACAATAATGGTAAATATCATCCACCTTGACTCCGCTAGACTTCAGACATGATTGCTTTCAGTTAAGACCAAATTCGTTAAGAGTTGACACGATAAACGTGAGAGAATGAAATGCTCGCGTGGTACCACCAACCGCTCACAAGTCACCCAAACACCTAACTGCTAGTTTAATTACCCAAGCCGGTACCACCAACGCCTAGACAATCTTACCAACACTTAGCTTGTTTGATTACCAAATTACCAATTGCGCCTATGTGAATTAAAACGTGGTACCACCAACCGTTTCTAAACACGTTGACAAAATGACTCCTTTTATTAATTTGACATTCACTATCATACCATGAACTAGTGATAATCGCTCATAGACAAGCGACCGTTAGAAAATCACATATGCATTCGACTAGTACCACTAACGAAGAACACACATGCCACCAATATCAAATTAATACAAATAAAGGAATTAAATCATCAAGATCACGACACAACGATAATTGAAATCAACTCTTTGAATTAAAATATAAAGCAATCACATCATTCGTCTAGTTTCATCAAGGTGGACAATAGAAGAATTAGCCACTCATGACCAAATTGAAATTACAATAAGAATCAAGAAAGAACATAAAGTACCAATTGTTTGACGAAATGGAAATTGCAAGACAGTAAGTAGATACGATCTAGATGGGTGCACGTGAATCTTCAATGAATCGAAGACGATTAGATCTTGAATTGACCCTTGAAGAATTCCTTGAAGTGCAGCTCCTAGAAAGATATTTTGATAGATTGGAATTTAGGTCATTTTTCTTATTTATACCTCCCTTCTTTTGGTGCAAAAGCTGCCCAAAACCCTTCAGATCCGACCATTCACTGCGGCGCAGTGGGCATGCAATGCCCCCACTGCGTCGCAGTGTATTCTCACTGGTCTCGAACTGCTCTTTCCACCCTGATGACTGCGGCGCAGTGGGGTCATTACACGCCCACTGCGTCGCAGTGTATTCTCACTGGTCTCGAACTACTCTTTCCACCCTGATGACTGCGGCGCAGTGGTCCAGTCCACCACCACTGCGTCGCAGTGTATTCTCACTGGTCTCGAACTGCTCTTTCCACCCTGATGACTGCGGCGCAGTGGGGTCATTACACGCCCACTGCGTCGCAGTGATATCTTACTGGTCACAAGTCTCCATGCCATATAGATGACTGCGGCGCAGTGGTATGTGATTACTCCCACTGCGTCGCAGTGTATTCTCACTGGTCTCGAACTACTCTTTCCACCCTGATGACTGCGGCGCAGTGGTCCATGATACCCCACTGCGTCGCAGTGTATTCTCACTGGTCTCGAACTACTCTTTCCACCCTGATGACTGCGGCGCAGTGGTCCAGATACCCCACTGCGTCGCAGTGTATTCTCACTGGTCTCGAACTACTCTTTCCACCCTGATGACTGCGGCGCAGTGGTCCAATCCACCACCACTGCGTCGCAGTGTATTCTCACTGGTCTCGAACTGCTCTTTCCACCCTGATGACTGCGGCGCAGTGGTCCAGTCCACCACCACTGCGTCGCAGTGTATTCTCACTGGTCTCGAACTGCTCTTTCCACCCTGATGACTGCGGCGCAGTGGGCACATGCACACGCCACTGCGTCGCAGTGTATTCTCACTGGTCTCGAACTGCTCTTTCCACCCTGATGACTGCGGCGCAGTGGGGGAGGTGCATACCCCACTGCGTCGCAGTGTATTCTCACTGGTCTCGAACTACTCTTTCCACCCTGATGACTGCGGCGCAGTGGTCCAATCCACCACCACTGCGTCGCAGTGTATTCTCACTGGTCTCGAACTGCTCTTTCCACCCTGATGACTGCGGCGCAGTGGGCGAGATACCCCACTGCGTCGCAGTGTATTCTCACTGGTCTCGAACTACTCTTTCCACCCTGATGACTGCGGCGCAGTGGTCCAATCCACCACCACTGCGTCGCAGTGTATTCTCACTGGTCTCGAACTGCTCTTTCCACCCTGATGACTGCGGCGCAGTGGTCCAATCCACCACCACTGCGTCGCAGTGTATTCTCACTGGTCTCGAACTGCTCTTTCCACCCTGATGACTGCGGCGCAGTGGTCGAGTCCACCACCACTGCGTCGCAGTGTATTCTCACTGGTCTCGAACTGCTCTTTCCACCCTGATGACTGCGGCGCAGTGGAGATCCACCCCACTGCGTCGCAGTGTATTCTCACTGGTCTCGAACTACTCTTTCCACCCTGATGACTGCGGCGCAGTGGTCCAGTCCACCACCACTGCGTCGCAGTGTATTCTCACTGGTCTCGAACTGCTCTTTCCACCCTGATGACTGCGGCGCAGTGGTCCATGATACCCCACTGCGTCGCAGTGTATTCTCACTGGTCTCGAACTACTCTTTCCACCCTGATGACTGCGGCGCAGTGGTCCAGATACCCCACTGCGTCGCAGTGTATTCTCACTGGTCTCGAACTACTCTTTCCACCCTGATGACTGCGGCGCAGTGGACCAACCACCCACTGCGTCGCAGTGTATTCTCACTGGTCTCGAACTACTCTTTCCACCCTGATGACTGCGGCGCAGTGGATGCAACTCCCACTGCGTCGCTGTGTGATGGCAACCGGTCAAGAGGCTGCCACGACTGCATGTCCTTGCACTCTTTAAAAATCCCACACATCATTCTGAAGGACCTCCAAAGGTGGTTGGTTTCTTTAGACTGGGCCAAGACATTTGCAATGACTTTGTCTTGACCAGTTTTCAATTCATTCAAAACCTTTGATTCTTCATCAATGCCAGCAACCACCTTTTCCTTCATATCATCATCCCTCTTCTTCAAATTCTCCACTTCATTGGTCAGTTTATTCAATGTTTCAGTATGAAGAGATACTTGGGTGCTCAAACCTTCAATGTTGCCCCTCAACTGGTTGATCTCACTGGTAAGTGGGGCCAGATCAACCTGAGGAGTGGCCAGCTTGGTGATCTCAGATATCACCCTTTCAACCAAACGCTCTTCCCTAGCACCCAACGTATCCTCTATCTTTTGACCAACTGAAGATACCAACTGCTCTCCAAGGCCAGTTAAATCTAGGCCAGGTCTTTCAATTAGTTCCTTGACCTGCCTTTCAATCTCCTTCAAATCTACTTCAGAAGTTCTGACAGTGTTGGTAAGTAGACTTGAGATAGAACTGGTGACCTTGGAGTGAGTTAGGTCAAAGGCTTCCTTCAATGTACCTGCCAGATTGTTACTGCCAGTGACCAACTCATTCAATTTATGAAACACCAAGTCCTCATTTGATGAGAACTTGTTTATCCCCAGATCAACCACCTTGATATTTGTCAATGAGTCTTTGTGGTATCTGGAGAAGGACTTGGTGTTCTTATCAAGTGTCTTCTGAATCTCCTCCACCCTGGTAAGAAGGTTTTAGAGATCGGATTGTATAGAGACAACTTGACTGTCCAGTGACAAAGGAGAAGGTGTCACTGGACCACGAGCAGTTACTACTGGAGCAACTGGAGGAGGCAAACTAATGGAAGTCTCCCCAGTTGTCAGGCCAGCAGTTGAATATATAGGAGGAGTGGTAGAAGAAGAAAGGATTGGAAATACAATGTGTTGTTCATGCTGAGAAAGCTCAGGTGTGAACAACGGCGACGGTGGTGGGGGCATTTCTCGAGCAAAGGAGAATTGCCCAGTTGGTAAAGGAGCGGTATATATTGGTAAGGAAATATTTGTAGGCACATTTTGCTCAGATGGTGAAAGTTAAATTGATGCGTCTGGAGGGCAGACTGGAGATGAAGGGTCTTGTGCTTGTACAGAAGCATCAAGAATCTCCAAGTCTGTTTCAGTACCTTCTGAATCCGAAGATTCAATAAGGATTTCCTCGTCGTTAACACCCATGTCCAGATCCATGAATGTGACAGAGGGCTGACCAGTTACCTGGTCAGGCTCCAGATGACCTTCCCCAGTTTCCTGGATGGGTACATCTGTTGGTGGATCAGATACCGAAGTATCGTCACCAGGGATAGATGTGATTGGAGTTGCTTCAGTTATGGTAGCTCTATCCTCTACCACAACATTAGACACACTGGAGGGTCCCTCATTGTTTTGAGGCCCGCCCAGTTGCCTTTCTGACTCACCTACCAGAGGTGCATCAGTTGAAGCGAATGCCAGCTGCATTCTTTCAGGAATTTCAACCTCACCAGCTTCAGATACTAGTGAGTCTAGATTCCTAAGCATATCTGGAGCATTGAATGGTGAATTTGTATCATTGTATGCTTCCCTGCCCAGAATTTGCTTAAAACAGAGTGAGAGGAACCTTGCCTTGAAAAGGGGATACATACACCCCTTGAGCCCTTCAGTTTTTGTACCAGGCTTCTGTACAAAATGTCTGCAAAATCCACCCTCAAACCGTTCCACAAGCAGTAAGCCATCTCTGCTTGTGAGGAGTTGATCTGGTCAAGTCCACCAGAACTCCCACCCATACTTTCCACCAGGTGGATGAAAAAATACCTCCATGAAGGGGTAAGACCCTTCATGGTCATCGCACCTTTTGTCTTGAGCACCCCATTCTCCAAGCACTCTTTGTGTCCCATTTCCAGGAGCACTTGGCGAAAATTTATGCTAGGGGGCAAGACGACTGGAGATTCATTCTCTCTCCAGTAGTTAAGGCGTAAGGCATCCCTTAACACGTCAGAGGTCAAGGTACACTGGATTGTTCCATCCTTTAAAGTGAAACTGATGGAGGAACAATCAGAAGAAAGAACAGCAGTGTACCAAAACTCACACAAGTAGTTGTGAAACAACTTGCGTGGGTTTAGAGAGAACGAGGGTCCTATTGGAGAATTCTTTAAAAACTTTCGAATTCTACCAATAAGGGTATTGGACCCTTGATTTCCTCGTAGGCTGGCCATAGGATTATTTGGATTTAGTTTTATGGCAGCACTATAAGGAGCACCAGGTGCCTGTGAGACATCTGGCGAGGGATTATATGGAACAGTCAAGAGATTTACATCTCTCGAACGGGATGATCTAGGAGCCATAGAATGAAACTGAAATTTAGGATTTAGGGTTTTAGATTTGTGAAGCAAAGAGAAGAATGAAGCAATGTTTATGATTGGAAGTAAATGAAGAGAATGAAAAAGAAAGTAAATGAGTTTTGGAGTAAATAAGGGTATTTATAAGGGGATTCAAGATCCCAATGTAAAACCAAAAATCATATTTTATTAAACCAAATCAATTTGAAGATATTTTGACAAAATGATTTTGAATTTTGAGATAAAAATATAATTTTCCATGTAAGCATTAAATGTTTCCATGTCAGCATTAAATGCTACGACGGCTTACTTTACCCATGACCCCACACACTTTTTGTTTTCCCAACACAAACAGTTGTCAAGTACTTAAAATGGTTCCAAACACGTCAGATCACGATATCAAGTGGTTTAAAACACTCGAGTATCATCACGTGTCACACATATTGACCAGGTATTTGTAACGTTATAAAAATTTAGACAAAGACTGAACCTGGTAACTGGAGGATCAGTCCAGTACCAGTTTCCAACTGAAGAGTTCTCCAGTTGCATTTTCAAACAAAAACGAATTTTAGTCAGAAAATTATTTTGAGTCTTTCCCCCTAAAATGATGATCCAGTAATCAATTAGTGCCAAGATAGTATCACAAAGGCGTTCGATAGCCTGGCGAGCAAAGATTATCTGGACCTCCTCAACTGGAGAACTTCATCAGTGTCACTGACGCGTTCAATAACAAAGAAAGCTCCAGTTAAGGGTTCAACATTCCCAGTTCGCTGATGAGATGTTTAAAGGTTTTCTCATCGAGAGGTTTAGTAAAAACATCAGCTAACTGTTTGTCAGTGGGGATGAAATGAATTTCAATATCACCTTTCATAACATGATCTCTAATGAAATGATACCTGATATCAATATGCTTTGTTTTTGAGTGCATCACTGGATTGTGAGAGATAGCAATTGCACTGGTGTTGTCACAAAAGATTGGGGTCTTGGTATACTTCTGACCATAATCTAGTAACTGGTTTTTGATCCAGAGAATCTGGGCACAACAACTGGCCGCAGAAATGTACTCTGCCTCAGCAGTGGACATAGAGACTGAAGTCTGCTTCTTGCTGGTCCAACTCACCAGTTTTCCTCCAAGGAAATGACAACCACCAGTTGTGGATTTTCTATCAATCTTACAACCTGCATGATCAGAATCTGAATAACCCATTAGATCTAATCCTGAGCCTTTGGGGTACCAAAGACCAAGATTAGGACACCCTTTCAGGTATCTAAAGATACGCTTTACAGCGTGCAAATGTGATTCTTTAGGGTTAGCCTGAAACCTGGCACATAAACATGTTGCAAACATTATATCTGGTCGACTGGCAGTTAAGTACATCAGTGAACCAACCATACCTCTATAGTCAGTTATGTTAACTGGTTTGCCAGTTGGGTCAGAGTCCAAATTCAATGGTGCTGCAATAGGTGTGTTTTTCGATGGGATTGAATCATATTTGTATTTTCTTAACAAATCTCTGACATATTTTCCTTGGTTTATGAAAATTCCATTTTCAGTTTGCTTAATCTGAAGACCTAAGAAAAATGTTAATTCACCCATTAAACTCATCTCATATTCAGATGACATGATTTTAGAAAACTTTTTACACATTGCATCATCAGTTGAACCAAAAATAATGTCATCAACATAAATTTGTACCAATAAGATATTACCTCTTTCTTTCAAGATAAACAAGGTATTATCTATTGCACCTCTTTGAAAGCCATTTTTAAGAAGATGTTTAGTTAAAGTATCATACCAGGCTCTTGGGGCTTGTCTTAGACCATACAAAGCTTTGTTCAGTCTATAAACCCAATGAGGATGCTTCTCATCGATGAAACCTGGAGTCTGCTTAACATAAACTTCTTCTTCCAATGTTCCATTAAGGAACGCACTTTTGACATCCATCTGGAAGACCTTGAACTGCAGATGGGCTGCATAAGCCAAGAATATTCTAATGGCTTCAAGTCTTGCAACTGGAGCAAAAGTCTCATCAAAGTCAACGCCCTCTGCTTGACAATAACCCTGGGCAACTAGTCTGGCCTTGTTTCTTACAACATGGCCATCTTCATCCATTTTATTTCGGTAGACCCATCTGGTACCAATAGGTTCTTTCTTTAACCCTGGTGGACAAGGAACAAGCTCCCAAACATTGTTCCTTTCAAACTGGAGGAGCTCTTCTTGCATAGCTTCCACCCAGCTTGGGTCTGCCATAGCCTCGTCAATCTTCTTTGGTTCAATTAAAGATAAGAAGGTGACGTTTAAGCATTGCTCACTGGTGGCTCTTCTAGTCTGAACCCCACTAGTTGGATTACCCACAATCTGTTCAATTGGGTGGGCTTTAGTCCATCTAGTGTATTGACTAGGCTGGTGAACTACAATATCAGTGCAAGTCACCTGGCGATCTTCTTCAGTTGCAGCAGCATCTGGAGAAGGATCAGTCCAAACAACTTCTACATCCTCATCAGAGTCAATGAGGTCTCGATTGGCATCATGAAATTCCTCAGTTGAAGGTATTTCATGAGTAACTGGAGAAGTAGGTGCTTGAACTGGTGCTGATATTGGAGTGGCACGTACATCTGATCCAATCACCAATTCTTGTGGTAAGTTAAAATTGATGGAGGGATAAAATGATGTGTCACTGGTGCTTTTCTTCTTCTTGACTGGTTCCAGTTTGTTGTAACTGGAAGCATCTTCTGGTGAAACAACTGACCGATGAACTTGGTCAGTTTCACCAAAGTTGATTGGAATGACTGGAGAAATATCAAGGCTTGGTCTCTTGTTGATTGCTTCAGTTGATTCATCGAATGTGACATGAATTGTCTCATGCACCTTTTGGAGTCTATAATTATAAACTCTAAAGGCCTTTCGAATATCTGAATAGCCTAAAAATACCCCTTCATCAGCTTTTGCATCAAACTTTCCAAGCTGACTGGAATCGTTCAGTATATAAACTGGACAACCAAATACATGGAAATATCCAATATTTGGTTTACGATTCCTGAGTACTTCGTAGGCAGTCTTCTTATGTCTCTTGATGTAGACTGACCGGTTTTGGGTGTGACAAGCAGTTGCAACTGCCTCAGCCCAAAAACTGGTGGGAAGACCAGATTCAGATAGCATGCTTCTGGCCGCTTCTATCAGTGTACGATTCTTTCTTTCAACAACTCCATTTTGCTCTGGAGAGTGAACTGATGAGAAGTTTTGAGAAATGCCAGTGTCAGTGCAAAATGTTTCAAGTACCTTGTTTTGGAATTCAGTACCATTATCACTTCGCAACTGACAAACTTTTCGAGTGTACTTGAGCTCAATTCTTTTGATAAGCGAGATGATTTCAGCAGGTGCATCACTTTTGGATCTGATGAATACCACCCAGCAATATCTGGTGAATTCATCAACCACAACTAGAGTGTATTTCTTTCCAGCTCTAGTTTGAACATTCACTGGACCAAAAAGATCCATATGAAGCATGTGAAGAGGTTCAGTGATGCTAAAATTTTGCCTAGTTTTGAAACTGGCTCTCTTCTGCTTACCCATCTCGCACCCTGGACATGGCTTTTCCTTATTGAAGGAAATCTGGGGTATCCCATCAACCAGTTGTTTGCGAGACAACTTGTTAATGTTCTTGAAATTAAGGTGGGATAACCTTTTATGCCATAACCAGTTGGTGTCCTCATCAGCTTTGGTATAGAAACATTGCTCTTTTGGAGCTGGTTCCATATCCATGATGTACACATTCCCTTTTCTTGGTGCAATCATCACCACTTTCCAATCCTTGTTAAATATGGTGCCTTGTGCAATATCGAACAATACTCTGAAGCCATCATCGCAAAGTTGGCTTACACTGATCAAGTTATATTTCAAACCATTCACAAATGCAACTCTTTTGAATTCGACTTGTCCATTATTGAGCACACCATATCCTTCAGTCTTTCCAGATTGATCGTTACCAAACGTCACTGTCGGTCCATCTTGGACAGTGAACTCTTCCAGTAGGGGCTTACATCCGGTCATAGTCCGGCCAGCAGCGCTGTCCAGATACCAGATATTTTTCTTTCGATCGCCCTACACACACACAAAAATCATTAGTTATTTTTGTGAACCCATCTTTTCTTGATGGGTCCACTGGACTTCTCTACAGAAGCCACAGTTGATTGTTGAGGTGTTGAACTGGAGGCTACATCTGGAGCATTATCACCAGCTCCAGGTGCAGAAGTAAAAACGATTGGTATTTGATACTTACTCACCTTAAGTTTACCAGATTTTGTTCCTGATGGAACATTCTTTTGTTTAGGTACAGAAGGGAGTGATTTAATATTTTGTTTTAAAACTGGAGGTGGTGAACCTCCTTCCAGATTGTTAATCCGGGCAGTGCAACTCTGAACCTGCCGAGACAAAAGTTGGAGTTGCCTTTCCAGATTAACCAAAATATTGTTTTGTTCAGGCAGTTGAACCTTGGACATTGGTTCAACTGGAGATTTAGTCTGTCGGGTCTTGGGCTCCTTAGACTTATGAGGTAAAGGCTTGTTAACAGTGGCCTTTTTGACTGGAGCTTTAGCCTGTTTGGCTCCAGTTTTAACCTCAATGGGGGTGGTCTCATTGGTTTCAGTTTCAACAGCTTCAGGTTGATCATAAGGTGTTTCAACCTGGAGAGCTGGAGGCAATGCATGAAGATCTGGTATAAGAGCTGCCATCTCCAGATCTTCAGATTTCCATGCATTTTTCTGGGCATCGATAGTTCTTGAAAATGCATCATAGTTTTTGCCAGATGCTTTTACCCAGGACTTGATAATCTTTTGAGCTTTTTCAAAATCACAAGACAGTTTTTGATTATCAAGTTCTAAAGCCTCAATCTTTAAAACTGACTCCTTGAGAGCCAACTGGACACTTTGCAAATCATTCAGTTGTGGTTTGACATTGTTCAGTTCAATTAAGATAGTGTCTAAATATCTTTCACTATCAGCTCTAACAGTTTCTACAAATGCCAAATCACCACTTAATGATTCAGCCAGGTCCAGTTTTAATTCAGGGTCAACCTGGTGATCATAATCACATACCTTTTTCAGTATGATGTCCACCCATCTTCCAGAGATGACATCATCTTTCACCACATGCTGCTGTTGTTGATCTTCCAAGGCCATGAAACACATGTCCCTTTCCTCTTCTTCATCATCAGATGAGTCATCAGAGTACTCCCATTTTCCCTCAGTTTGTGCAATTAAGCACTGATCCTTTTCCTTTTGCATGGACAGGAGGGCAATCTGGGCCTTAAGCTGCTTGTATTTAGCTTTGTAGCTATCATCAGGCCGATTGTAATTAGGGACAGAGGGGCCAGTTTGGTTATTCAACTGACTAGATCTGCATTCCTTCATAAAATGACCTTTCTTGCCACACTTATAGCATGTAAGATTGGTCTTATCCAGAGAGCTGGAGGCAATGCATGAAGATCTGGTATAAGAGCTGCCATCTCCAGATCTTCAGATTTCCATGCATTTTTCTGGGCATCGATAGTTCTTGAAAATGCATCATAGTTTTTGCCAGATGCTTTTACCCAGGACTTGATAATCTTTTGAGCTTTTTCAAAATCACAAGACAGTTTTTGATTATCAAGTTCTAAAGCCTCAATCTTTAAAACTGACTCCTTGAGAGCCAACTGGACACTTTGCAAATCATTCAGTTGTGGTTTGACATTGTTCAGTTCAATTAAGATAGTGTCTAAATATCTTTCACTATCAGCTCTAACAGTTTCTACAAATGCCAAATCACCACTTAATGATTCAGCCAGGTCCAGTTTTAATTCAGGGTCAACCTGGTGATCATAATCACATACCTTTTTCAGTATGATGTCCACCCATCTTCCAGAGATGACATCATCTTTCACCACATGCTGCTGTTGTTGATCTTCCAAGGCCATGAAACACATGTCCCTTTCCTCTTCTTCATCATCAGATGAGTCATCAGAGTACTCCCATTTTCCCTCAGTTTGTGCAATTAAGCACTGATCCTTTTCCTTTTGCATGGACAGGAGGGCAATCTGGGCCTTAAGCTGCTTGTATTTAGCTTTGTAGCTATCATTAGGCCGATTGAAATTTGGGACAGAGGGGCCAGTTTGGTTATTCAACTGACTAGATCTGCATTCCTTCATAAAATGACCTTTCTTGCCACACTTATAGCATGTAAGATTGGTCTTATCCAGAGAGCTGGAGCTGGAAGCATTGTTGGGGCCATTAAATCTTTTAGATTTATGCTTAAACCTATTAAAGGTTTTAGCAATCATGGCGACCAGATCATCATCGTCAGTTTCATCATAACCTTCACTGTTTTCAGTGGTCAGCCCAGAGTTTAAGAAACTGTTCAACATCTCCTTCATCGAGTGTGCCTGGACACTCTCAGCAGACATTAAAGCAGCACAAGGTCGCTCAATTGTATTAGCAACCTTGGGACTCTGAGCATGGTTCATGGCATCTTGCTCAGCCACAAGTCTTGCAGCATTATTATCTTCAGTGAATCTGAAGGCTCCATAGAGCGATGCAAGAGTGTGAGTGTGCAATGTTTTACCTTGTCTCAAGACAAGAACCATGTTTTCCCATTTGGAAGGAAGAATATCACAAAACTTCTCAAGAAGAATATCCTTATCCTTCTCTACACCCAAACCTCTCAACTGATTGATGAGGCTAGAAAATCTGGTATAAGAGCTGCCATCTCCAGATCTTCAGATTTCCATGCATTTTTCTGGGCATCGATAGTTCTTGAAAATGCATCATAGTTTTTGCCAGATGCTTTTACCCAGGACTTGATAATCTTTTGAGCTTTTTCAAAATCACAAGACAGTTTTTGATTATCAAGTTCTAAAGCCTCAATCTTTAAAACTGACTCCTTGAGAGCCAACTGGACACTTTGCAAATCATTCAGTTGTGGTTTGACATTGTTCAGTTCAATTAAGATAGTGTCTAAATATCTTTCACTATCAGCTCTAACAGTTTCTACAAATGCCAAATCACCACTTAATGATTCAGCCAGGTCCAGTTTTAATTCAGGGTCAACCTGGTGATCATAATCACATACCTTTTTCAGTATGATGTCCACCCATCTTCCAGAGATGACATCATCTTTCACCACATGCTGCTGTTGTTGATCTTCCAAGGCCATGAAACACATGTCCCTTTCCTCTTCTTCATCATCAGATGAGTCATCAGAGTACTCCCATTTTCCCTCAGTTTGTGCAATTAAGCACTGATCCTTTTCCTTTTGCATGGACAGGAGGGCAATCTGGGCCTTAAGCTGCTTGTATTTAGCTTTGTAGCTATCATTAGGCCGATTGAAATTTGGGACAGAGGGGCCAGTTTGGTTATTCAACTGACTAGATCTGCATTCCTTCATAAAATGACCTTTCTTGCCACACTTATAGCATGTAAGATTGGTCTTATCCAGAGAGCTGGAGCTGGAAGCATTGTTGGGGCCATTAAATCTTTTAGATTTATGCTTAAACCTATTAAAGGTTTTAGCAATCATGGCGACCAGATCATCATCGTCAGTTTCATCATAACCTTCACTGTTTTCAGTGGTCAGCCCAGAGTTTAAGAAACTGTTCAACATCTCCTTCATCGAGTGTGCCTGGACACTCTCAGCAGACATTAAAGCAGCACAAGGTCGCTCAATTGTATTAGCAACCTTGGGACTCTGAGCATGGTTCATGGCATCTTGCTCAGCCACAAGTCTTGCAGCATTATTATCTTCAGTGAATCTGAAGGCTCCATAGAGCGATGCAAGAGTGTGAGTGTGCAATGTTTTACCTTGTCTCAAGACAAGAACCATGTTTTCCCATTTGGAAGGAAGAATATCACAAAACTTCTCAAGAAGAATATCCTTATCCTTCTCTACACCCAAACCTCTCAACTGATTGATGAGGCTAGAAAATCTGGTGTATGTACCAGTTAAACTTTCATTGGGCAAGGCAAAGAAGGATTCATACTTCTTGTTCAAGGCAACTTTTCTGGTGACAATTGTGTCATCACCTCCTTCAAATTGAATCACTAATTCATCCCACATAGACTTGGCACTGGGAAACAACACAAGTGTTGGAATTAGGTCTTCAGGGACAGCCCCAAGGATCATGTTTTTCAGTCTGGTGTCCAAGTCCACCAGTCTGCGATCCTCATCAGACCAATGGTCTTCTGGCTTTTCCCTTGAGCCTCTTCTTCCAGTTGGATCAAGAAGAGGACTCACCCCAATAGACATAGGTATATATGGTCCATCCTTAAGGATTTTCAACATATACCTCTCAATACCACCAAAATGCAACAGCATTCTAGCTTTCCATGTACCAAAAGTCTCACTGTTTCCATCAAATTTTGGAACAGGAGTGTTAGAGTAATGTACATGGACGTGGTTTGGGGTAGAAGGAGGAGGAGGGTTGGTGTTAACGTTTTGAAAAGGTTGTGCATTAGTGTTCGATGGGTTTTCACCTGAACCAGAACCATCTCCACCTTCAGTAGTGTTCATCTTTGCAGATCTAGGCAAGTTTATTAGCCTTCTGCTCTGATACCACTTGTAAGTCCCAACTTGTTAGATGGTACTACTGAAGACACCTCTATGTCGATGGTGGAGTTACTTTGCAATATACTTACTGAACTGGAGACGACCAGTTGCAGTGGTATATACCAAGTTCTAGATAGATTACTTATAAAAGACAATAAGTAAAGAACAATGCAATAATACAAATAACTTGTAAACAATCTTGATGAGACAATATGTAGTTTTCAAAGTGTAATTTATTTATTGATATTAAACAAATTACAAGGTTGATGCGGAACCAAGATAATACACGAATGTAAATATCCTAACAACCTATGAAATACAATTGATCTATACTCGGAATTTCTCTTCAACAATCGAAACACTTAAAGTAGTGAAATGTTCCTTTTAGCGATTGAGAGAATATTGCACAAGTTCACCAAGAATATTGCAGGTTTGCAAAGTATGAAGTTATCCGTTTGTTTGTGAAGTAACTTGAATTCTTGGTTGTGCAATGACTTGTATTTATAGGCAAAGTTAACATTGGGATGTTAACTTTAGCCGTACAAATGTGGTTGGAAGCATTTAAGGAATAGCATTTAATTCCTTAAAAAGTGTTGTAAAGTCGCATGTTAAACTGACTTTACACAACCACCTTTATGTACCTTTTAATACTTAAATAATAAGATAAGGCTTATTATCCGGGTAAAGGTACATAAAGTATACAAGTCAATTCCTCGTAATCAGTGTAAAGCTTTGTAAGGGCTTTCCACTGATGGTCTCCAGTTTGTAACTGACTAGAATGTCAACTGGGCTTCGCTGCCATTGTCATTCTCTTTCTTCCATTTGTTGTCTTCGACTTCAACTGGAATGTTTCTTCAACTTGGTCAGTTCTCAACTGGAGGAAGTCTTCAGTTGCGTTAACTGTACGGTGCAACTGGACTTCAATATATTTCTCGACAAATCTTCTTGGTCACCAGTTTACTGGTCACCAGATGCAACTGGTGAACTGGTCAGTGTGAACTGGTGACTGGCCAGTTCCAGGTGAACTGGTCCTAACAAAATGACCTTTTCTGCCATACTTAAAGCATGTCAGATTGGTCTTATCAGTAGAAGAACTGGATGCAAATTGTCCAGATGGCCTATTTGCTCTTGCTTTGAAACTGTTAAATGTTTTAGCAATCATTGCAACAAGGTCATCATCTTCAGATTCATCACAGTCTGGAGAGATTTGACTAGATTCTCCAGAGTCCATGAGTCCAGACACCATCTTCTTCATAGAAAATACATTCTCAGAGGATATTAGTGATGTACCTTGTGGTTCAGTATGACTAACCACAGTAGGACTACTAGAGGCATGGTTATAAGCATCTTGTTCTGCCACAACTCTCTGAGCTTGATTTTCTTTAGTGTATCTGAAAGCTCCATATATAGTTGAAAGAGTGTGTGTGTGCAGAGTTTTACCTTGTCGTAAGACCAGGATCATGTGAGACCATTTGGTGGGTAGAATATCACAAAATTTCTCCAGAAGTATATCCTTGTCTTTCTCAACCCCCAGTCCTCTCAACTGGTTTATGATACTCATAAATCTGGTGTAAGTACCAGTGAGAGACTCATTGGGCTGAGCAAAAAATGACTCATACCTCTTGTTTAAGGAGACTTTTCTGGTGACAATGGTGTCATCTCCTCCTTCAAACTGGTTCAATAGTTCATCCCACATGGTTTTAGCACTGGGAAAAGAACTAGTGTGGGAATTAGGGTTTCTGGAACAGCCCCGAGGATCATGTTTTTGAGAAGGGTATCTAGATTTACCAATCTCCTCTCATCTTCAGACCAATGTTCTTCCCTCTTTTCCCGACCTCTTCTAGATCCTGTTGGATCAAGAAGAGCATTGAGAGGTGATGTGGGGACATAAGGTCCTTCATTTAAGATTTTCATCATATTTCTCTCAATACCAGTGATATGCAATATCATCCTAGCCTTCCACGTACCAAATTCATCGCTATTCCCACTGAATTTAGGAACAGGGTTATTTGAGTAGTGCACATGCACATGTAGAGAAGCAGGAGTAGGAGGAGGAGGTGGTGGATTAGTGTTAACATGTGGTTCATTATTTTGATCGTTGATATTAGGATCATGACCATGATGGAAACCTCCTTGTGTATTTTCTGGGGTGGCCATCAAAGAAACAGATCTAGGCAATGTTTAGCCTTTTGCTCTGATACCAAATGTGAGTCCCAAACTCTCTAGATGGTTAACCCAAAGTATAAAATACAACAAGTCTAATAAGCACTAGATTGGACTAGTATTACATGAATATAAATGCAAGTATGTTAGAAATATAAATGTAGTAGTTGATTTGTGTACCTTATGTTAATTTGTACTTATATTGTAAACTTGGTACAATGGAAGGGGATATAGTGTAAATAGCTCATATGTATATAAACCCCCTCCATTATGTTAATTGTAACTTTTACACCATAATACAATCTAATCTTTCCCTGACTTCTCTCTACTCTCTCTCTACTTTCTCTCACTAGAAACCTCCATTAACACACACATTTACACACACAAAAGCTCGAATTCTATTCTTAACAATTGGTATCAGAGCACAATCAGAGTATCTGAACGATCCAAAAGCTTATTACAAGCTTAGTTTGTGCTTAATTTTCAAATTCGAGTTGTTTTTCTGAAAGGTTCATTTGCAAAGCTCACTGTTTCAGTGATTACTGCAAATTAAGTGTGTTTATGTTCTAATTTTGTTCACCGATCGATTCAATATCAGTATATCTTCCTTCTCTATCAATTTCAGAAGCTAATTTCATCATTTGAGTTGTTTTTGATCGAGCTCTACAAATCGCATGTTCGTGAGGGTTTGATTTCCAGTTGAAATTAGTATCTAATTTGTTTGAGGATTTGTGCGCATTGATGTTCTGAACATTTTGATATAAAATTCGAGTTCTAATTCGCAAAAATGAAGAAGATATCGAAGATGTTCTTTCTTCTCTGCAAATAAGGGTTTGACTGAACGAAGAAGATAACCTAACCGACTATTTTGTCGTGTTGTGGTTACTCGCATTTGCAGAAGTCTTTGGCTAAAGTGTGATTCTTACTTGTACTATTTGTAGAGCAAGTTGCTCGGCAAATACGTGTTTCAGAAATTTGACTAAGTACTAGAACTTCACTTGTACTATTTGCAGAGCTTATTGCTCGGCAAATAGTTGTTTCAAGAAATTTGGTTAAGTGTTCTGGTCACTTGTTCTATTTGCAGAGATTTTTGCTCGGCAAATAGGTGTTTCAAGGATTTGAAGGGTTGAAGCTAATTGTGCTATTTGCAGAGCTCTTTGCTCGGCAAATAGTTGTTTTTGAGAATTCTTGATTTGAGACTGGTGCTACTTGCATTGTTTGCAGAAGTTTAAGCTCGGCAAACAAGTCTTTGTGCTATTTGCAGAGATATTTGCTCGGCAAATAGTTGAAATTGATTCTTCGACCAAGTGACTTTATAAGTTGTACTGTTTGCAGAGAATTAAGCTCGGCATTCAGTTGTTTTTGTGTATTGATCTAAGTACTTGGGTTACGACTTGGTCACTTTCACCATTTGCAGAGAACTAAGCTCGGCATCCAGTTGAAGTTGATTGACTTGTAAATTACACTGTTTGCAGAGGTTTTAGCTCTGCATTTAGTTGTTTTTAAGAATCTCAAATCAAAATTTTTCAAGAAAATTTCTCAAAACCATTTTTCATCAATATTCCTCGAGTGGGTTGAAAAATCAAAATTTTGAAATTTTGAAATTTCTTACTTGTTCTATTTGCAGAGATTTAAGCTCTGCATTTAGTTGAAATTGAAAATTTTCAAATTTTTCTAAGTCTTTCAATTGCTTGAAATGGCTTCAAGGGAAGCTTTAGCACTTGGTTCTGAAGGAAGACCACCTGTCTTGTTTAGAGGATCTTATCCTCAATGGAAGAAAAGGTTTCTGAACTGGATAGACAGCAGAAGAATGGAAAACTGCTGAGAAAATCTTACAAAGATGGTCCTGAAATTCCAAAGAACCCAATTAATGGAGAAGTGTTACCTGAAGAGAGTTGGAACACATATCAGAGAAGCAGAGTTGAGGCTGTCCAAAGTGCAATTGCCTTTCTTTATCAAGCACTTCCTGATGACATTTACTGCAATGTTGATTCCTATGAGACAGGAAAAGACATTTGGGATGAAGTGGAAAAGCAGATGGAAGGATCAGATGTATCAAACACCATTAGGTTGTCGACTGTTCTAAACATGTATGAAACATTCAAACAACAAAAAGGTGAACCATTGAATGAGGTGTACATCAGATTCTGCAATGTCATCAATGAGCTGAGAAAGAATGATGTGAAGAGAACCAATATGGAACTGAACATCAAATTTATCAAGAATCTGGAAGAGGAATGGCAAGTGTATGGAACCCAACTCAACCAACAATCAGACTTCGGAAAACTAACCATTCACACTCTATTTGAAAAACTACAACTTAATGTTGAGGATGTTCAGAGAATTCAGAAGAAGAAAGAAGAGAGTGTACATTCAGATCCATTGGCCTTGATTGCTGAAAAGAAGACTTCAAGACTGTCAAGACACAGTTTTGTTGAAGTTCAAATTGATTCTGATTCGAGTGAGATGAGTGATTCTGATCTAGATGAGAAGCAAAAAGAGATGTACAAGGAACTCGCTTACTTCACCGAGGCTTTCAAGAAGAAACCAACAAACAATCAGCTTAGGACTTCATCAGTCTCTTCGTATGCAAAAAATGCGAATGCTCCTAAGTTTGATCAGAAGAAAGAGTTTGTTGGCGGTGAGAAGAAATATGAAAATCAGAAGAAGTTTGAGAAGAAGGTAATGGAGAGAAGAAATGAAGACAAGAAGTGCTATAACTGTGGTCTTACTGGACATTTTGCAATAAATTGCACTAAACCTCGACAGAAGAACTCCGAGTACTACAAATACAAACTTTTGCTGGCAAGACAGGAGGAAAGCGGAATTGCTCTTCTCGCTGAGGATGACAAATGGTTACATCTTTCTGACGAGGAGACAGACGAACTTGCAGCAAATGTGTGCTTTATGACAAAGATCAAGAAGTCAAAGGAGTTGGAGGAAAATAAAGAAAGCTCTTCTGAAGTCGAGGATGAGGTAATCTCTTTTCCCAAATCAATGTTAAAACATTATATGGATATGTCTGATACTGCAAGGAAAGATTGCAGGGAGTTGAGTAAAAAGAATTTAAAGTTAAAGAAAGATTTGGAGGACAAAGAAAAAGATTTTCAAATTAAAATTGATTCACTTCAAAAAGATGTTGATAATTTGAAATCTGAAAAAGCAGCAGTCTCTTTTACTCAAAACTCCAAACTGCATCTTGAGAAACAAGAACTTGAGACCAAAGTTCTTGAACTGAGCAAGACTGTCAGACAACTTCAAGTTGAAAAGACCAATGAGATGTTTCGAGCAAATGCATTGGCTGAGGACATTGAGTCTTTAAATGTGCAATTGAAAGAATCTATCCCGGATGTGACGGAATTTGAAAACAAAATTTCTGACCTAAAATATGAATGTTGCATAAAAGATTCTCTTAAACAAAAACTTGATAAAGAAAATGATGAGCTGAAGCTGAAATCAAGTCTTATCAAGAAAAGTTGTATAAGATCAATCGTTCATATCAACAAGTCTTTTTAAATAGGCCAAGAAATTCAGGAACAATATTCACATCAGGGTTGGGTTATAACAATCCAAAATGTTTGCTCGAAGCATAAGAAGAAGTCCCAACATTATACAACGAGTCTTATTTGAGATGTGGGATGACAGACCAATTTGTGAGACCGACTGATCGTGATTATGAGGCTGATGATTTTCTAGAAAAGGGTGCAAAGGTCTATTTTAACTATGCGTTAATGGATGAGTCATATGACTTCTTTGCTAACTCTACACAGAAGACAATCAAAGACAATCATGAGGCTGTCATACCCGAAATTCTTGAGTGTTTTACTGAAAAACCTTTGGAAAATACTATTCCTATTCCAAAACCTGAAAATTTGAGACCTTATGTTCCACAAATAGTTTTGGAAAAGGTAATAGAGGATTTGCAAAAGTCACTTGATGAAAAGCAATCTTTGATAGATAATCTGCAAACTCAAAATCACTATGTCAAAGACCCACCCAAGAATCATGAAAATGATTGTGATCACCCCGATTGTCCTGTTTGTGAAGTTATGGCCACTCCATCTACACCAAACCAATCTATGTGTCAAAATGAGAAAACTTCACAAACTGCATGTTCAATTTGTGAAATCATGAATGCATCTGTGCAAACTGAGAGTCTAGTAGTACATGTCTCTGTTCAAACTGATGGTGATTTAGATGATGTTCATGATGTTGATGATTATTTCTTCCCGATTACTTCTGAAATTGAGACTTTTACCAAGTTTTCTGAGGGAACTTTATCGTACTTGAATGACATTGATGCTTTCAAACAAAAGTTTGAAAAAGAAAGAGAACAGAGATTGAATGTGCTAAAGGAACTTAATGATTTAAAAGTTGAATTCGAATTTCAGAAAATAGCACTTCAATTTCACAAAGAAAAAGAAAAAGCATCAATTCCACTCAAGAGAAGTCCATGTCCAATGAAGAAAAGTGAAGTCAGTGTGAAATTGGAAACTGATGAAATGTCAACATTTTTGGAAGAAAATCATGATTTTGAACCTGAATTTGAGAAACTTTTTGTTCAAAAGGAGGAAAAACTTGATTTGAATCTAAAGAAGAATCCAAAGTCACACTCTTCAAAACTTTCAGCATTCGATAAGTTCCAAAGACCAAAGACCAACCAACAATCAAAGACCAATCCTTCACCCAAGACTGATTCAAAACCAACAACTAAACCATCACCAAAGAATGTTTCGAAACCGAAGTTCAATCAATCATCAAAGAAGGATTCAGGTCATAATTCAAAGAAAGTTCCCACAGTTCAAAAGACTTCTAGACAACCAAAGATGTATAAGGTCAAATCTGAACCTCAATCTCAAAAAGAAGTCAAAACAAGCAGTGGTCCGAAGATTGTTAAGATTCAAACTTTCTCATTAAGTAACAAACAATCACAGCAGGTTAGGTATTCTAGTTTCCCTAGGTATTCTCAGCAGAATCCTAAGTGCACTTTACAGAGGATTAGAGATACTTTAACAGGCATGACTAAATACAAAGACCAGTATGGTTGGCTGTCACCTAATAACATAAAGAAAGTGAATAGGACCACAGAAACCATCAAGAAGAAACCTGTTCAGAACATAAATACTAAATTAGTTTCTAACTCTAAGAATGTTCGTGTTTCAGGTGACTTGTGCATGAAAAGTAGCAGTAAATGGATTCCAAAAGATAGATTCTTGCATGCTACTAGAAAACTCAAACTTGATGGAAACACTACCCATGTCAAACAAGTATGGATTGTCCGTAGATCAAATACATTAGATAATGTTACTACATCTAGGACTAGTCCTGCTTGTATCAAAACTTGTGTATAACCCATTACATTTCTTTGTCTGTAATTCGTATGTGTGTTTTGAACAATTTTGTGTGTTTGTTTATTGTTTGAATAAAAAGTTTCCTTGTGCGTTATTTTGCTTGATGTTTATTTTAATGTGTACTTGCATGTTATCCTTCTAACCTGCAAGGACCCAATCTACATGGGTACCTAAAACATATTTCTTGTCCTTGCAGGAATACCTCATTTGTGTTTGGTATGTTGACTCGGGATGTTCACGTCATATGACTGGAAACAAGTCTATTCTTTCGAACTTTGTTGAAAAGTTCATGGGAACCGTCAGATTCGGAAATGATCATATCGCTCCTATTCTTGGTTACGGAGACATTGTTAAAAATGGTGTCACTATAAAGAGAGTTTCCTATGTTGAAGGATTAGGACACAATCTTTTCAGTGTTGGACAATTTTGTGACAATGATCTTCAAGTATTATTCAGGAGATATGAATGCAAATTGCAGACTGAAGATGGTGTGGATATTCTTACTGGAACAAGAGACAATAACTTGTTCACTATTGATCTCAACAACATTCCATCCAATTCTTCAGAGATTTGTTTACTTTCAAAAGCAACTGCACAAAACTCTTGGTTATGGCATCGCCGTCTTTCTCATCTTAATTTTCAAACAATTAATGCTCTCGTGGATAAACAACTTGTTGAAGGACTTCCTGATTACAAGTATGAAAGTGAACATGTTTGTCCAGCTTGTGCAATTGGAAAGATGAAGAAAGCTTCACACAAACCAAAGAAGTTTCTAAGTACAGAAGGTCCTTTGCACCTTATACATATGGATTTGTGTGGCCCAATGAAGGTTCAAAGTATCCATGGCAAGCGATATATTCTTGTGATTGTCGATGATTATTCTCGTTACACTTGGGTATTCTTTCTTCATGCAAAGAGTGACACTCCGACTGCAATTATTGATTTCATAAAGAAGACCCAAGTAAATCTTAAATCATCAGTCAGAATTGTTCGCTCAGACAATGGAACTGAATTCAAGAATTCAACGATTGATTCTTTCTTCAAGTCCATGGGTATTACTCATCAATTTTCTGCTGTCAGGACACCTCAACAGAATGGAGTAGTTGAACGTCGTAATCGAACTCTTGTTGAAGCAGCTAGAACAATGCTTGTGTATTCTAAGTTGCCTCCGAATCTATGGGCTGAAGCTGTTGCTACTGCATGTTTCACTCAAAATAGATCTATCATCAACAAGAGGTTTGATAAAACTCCGTATGAGGTCATCAACAATAGAAAGCCCAATGTGAACTTCCTGCACATTTTTGGATGTGTATGTTATGTTCTCAATGATCGAGATAATCTGGGCAAATTTGAACAAAAAGGCGATGAGGCATATTTTATCGGTTATTCGAGAGAATCGATAGCATATCGTGTATATAACCGAAGAACCAAGAGAATTGACGAGAGTATGAATGTGAGATTTGATGAACTCTCGGGAATGGTTCTTGAACAACACAGTTCAAGACCCGAACTTCAATGTCCACAAGCTTCCGCAACAAAGACTGCTTCGAATGTCAAATCATCATTCTCTACTCCAACAACACAAGATTTGGATATCTTGTTCGAAGAATTTTTCCAAGTTTCGAAGAAAGTTCCTGAATCTGATGGACAAACTACTGAACAATCCAGTTCAAATTCAGAAGAGTTGAATCCTAATGAGTCTTCACCAACATAATCATCAGATGCTACTTCATCATCTGATTCTCCTACACCTACTGATTATTCAGAGTTACATACTCAATCTCATGTTATCTCACAAGTGACAAATCCATCAACCAATCCAGAAGATTATGATAAAGATGACTTTGTTGAACCAACTGCTACTTCATTTGAACAATTGACAGAACAACATACTCCTGATTTTATTGATTCTGAAGAATCTGGTGATCCAATTGACCCAATTCCTCACACAACCAAATGGACTAGAGCTCATCCGATTTCTCAAGTCATTGGTAATCCAACAACTGGAGTTCAGACAAGATCCGCTTCTGCGAATGAATGTATGTTTGTGAATTTTCTGAGCAATGTTGAACCAAAAACAGTGAATGAAGCTCTAAGTTGTCCAGATTGGGTGAAAGCAATGCAAGAAGAACTTAATCAGTTCGAACGTCTAGAGGTGTGGAAATTGGTTCCCAATCCTTACAAGAACAAGGAGCCAATTAAGACCAAATGGATCTTCAAGAACAAAAAGGATGAAACTGGAGTTGTTGTACGCAACAAAGCACGATTGGTTGCAAAGGGATATTGCCAACAAGATGGAATTGACTACGATGAGACATCACACAAATGGATGTCAAAACTGCCTTTTTGAATGGAATTCTCAAAGAAGAAGTGTATGTTGAACAACCAGAAGGTTTTGTGAATTCCAAACATCCGGACTATGTTTACAGGTTAGATAAGGCTTTATATGGTCTGAAACAAGCGCCTCGTGCATGGTATGATGCTCTATCCTCTTATCTTGTGAAATCTGGTTTTAGCAAAGGTTCGATTGACACTACCTTGTTTATCAAACGACAAGGGAGTGACATTATTCTAATCCAGATTTATGTTGACGACATAATTTTCGGGTCAACTAATCCTAAATACTGCAAGAATTTCTCTGCTTTAATGATCAAGAAATTTGAAATGAGCATGATGGGTGAATTGAACTTTTTCCTTGGTCTTCAAGTAAAACAGTTGTCAAATGGTACCTTTATCTGTCAATCTAAGTACATTCTTGACATGTTGAAAAAGTTTGATATGATGGATTGTCAAACAATTGGGACACCCATGGAAGCTCGAACAAAGATTAATGCTGACTTAAATGGAAAATCTTTTGATCAAAAGAAATATCGCAGTATGATAGGGTCACTCATGTATTTGACTGCAAGTCGCCCGGATATTATGTTCGCCACATGCATGTGTGCCAGGTACCAGGCCAATCCCAAGGAAAGTCATTTCCAGGCCGTTAAACGGATCTTCCGATACCTGAAAGGCACAGTGAACCTTGGTCTCTGGTATCCAAGGGATACCGGGTTTCAGTTAATTGCATATTCGGATGCTGACCATGCAGGTTGTAAGCTTGATCGAAAGAGTACTTCTGGGAATGTACAGTTTCTAGGGGATAGATTGGTTAGTTGGTCTTCAAAGAAACAGAATTGTGTATCCACATCTACTGCAGAAGCTGAATACGTTGCTGCAGCAAGTTGTTGTTCACAAGTTCTTTGGATGAAGACACAGTTGACTGATTATGGATTTCAGTTCAACAGGATTCCCATCTACTGTGACTCTAAGAGTGCGATTGCTATTTCTTGCAATCCTGTACAGCACACAAAGACCAAGCACATAGATGTTCGGTACCATTTTCTTAAAGATCATGTCGAGAAAGGTAACATCGAACTCTATTTTGTCCCAACAGACTACCAACTTGCAGACCTTTTCACCAAGCCTTTGGATGAAAACAGGTTCAATTTTCTGAAAACCAAGTTGGGAATGCTTGATTTACAAACTTAAATGCTTTCATGCCATGTATTCTATATTCATTTTCTGTTTCAAACATTGATGTGATTTACTTGTTATTACATGCAATGTTTGAGGGGGAGAAAAAGGGTAGAATGCATGATTTTAGGGGGAGTTTGTAAATTTAGTATAGTCTAATATGCTTAATTTGAGGGGGAGTGTGCAAATGTATATGAATTTTTTTTGTTTTATTTGTTTTTGTGTGTTTGTTTTTAAATGAAAAACCAAATATAAAATTAGAAATCTTTAAAAAAAAAAAATAAATAAATATTTTCTTTTGTTAATTTTTTGTTTTTTTTGTTGTTTAGTGTTTTTTTTTTTTTTTTTTTTTTTTTTTTTTTTACTTTTAAGTTTGTTTCAAGTTTTTTTTGTTTTGTTTGATGTTTTTTAAAACCCAAAAGGTTGTTTAAGCCCAATACCAAAATGAGCCCAAGTGTATTGTTAGCCCAAGACCAGTCAAAATCCGGGTTGTCTCGCGGGTCAAACCCAGACCCGCGACCCGTTTTTGTGATTTAAATAGAAAGTGGGCGGGTCAATCTAATCACCTTCAAATTTAAATCAAAATATCTAATTATTTTCTCTCAAACCCGATCAAACATCACATCAATCAATCATAATTTTTTCTTTTAAGTCATAATAATCAAAGGAAGAAAAACAAGTGAACTCATTTCCGGTCTATATCATATCCATTCTTCGATCATATCAACAGTTTTGAGGTAATGATTCTTGTTTATATTTTGATCTCCAACTGTTTGATAAAATGCATGAATGAACTGTTTTGATTTTTATGCATGATATGATGTTTTGATTCATGTTTTGAGTATGTTAGATGCATGATTAGGTATTTTACTTGTTGTTTATCCGTTTTGTTTTCCTTAATCTGTTTGAGTTTTAATATTTCTGGATTTGATTTGATGATGGGCTCGGTAAACTGATGAGTTCGTGATGAAATGAACCATTTGCAGAGCAATTTGCTCAGCAAACAGTGTTTTTGTACAAAACTTGTACCAAGTCCTAAAACTACTTGATGCAGAGCATTTTGCTCGGCATTCAAGCCTTTTTGTTTTTCAAAATTTTTCCAAGTCTTAAAACCATCTGTTTGCAGAGCAATTTGCTCGGCAAACAATGCTTTTTGTACAAAACTTGTTCCAAGTCTTAGAACAACTGTTTGCAGAGCATTTTGCTCGGCAAACAGTACAAAATGAAAAAAAAAAATTACCAAGTTTTAAATCCAACTGTTTGCAGAGCATTTTGCTCGGCATTCAAGCCTTTTTGTTTTTCAAAATTTTTCCAAGTCTTAAAACCATCTGTTTGCAGAGCTATTTGCTCGGCAAACAATGCATTTTGTACAAAACTTGTTCCAAGTCTTAAAACAACTGTTTGCAGAGCTTTTTGCTCGGCAAACAGTACAAAATGAAAAAAAAATTACCAAGTTTTAAATCCAACTGTTTGCAGAGCTTTTTGCTCGGCAAACAGTACAAAATGAAAAAAAAAAAATTACCAAGTTTTAAATCCAACTGTTTGCAGAGCTTTTTGCTCGGCAAACAGTGCTTTTTGTACAAAACTTGTTCCAAGTCTTAGAACAACTGTTTGCAGAGCATTTTGCTCGGCAAACAGTACAAATTGGATTTTTAAATCTTGTCAAGACTTAAACCATCCATTTGCAGAGATTGTGCTCGACAAATGAATGAAAACTTTTCACTTAGTTTTCATACCAACTGTTTGCAGAGCTTTTTGCTCGGCAAACAGTACAAAATGAAAAAAAAAAATTCACCAAGTTCTTAATTCAACTGTTTGCAGAGCTTTTTGCTCGGCAAACAGTACAAAATGAAAAAAAAAAATTACCAAGTTTTAAATCCAACTGTTTGCAGAGCTTTTTGCTCGGCAAACAGTACAATTTGAAATTTTTCACATTGAAATTTTTCACATTGAAATTTTTCTTTATCAATTGACAACATTTTTGTTGTTCAATAAAAGAAAATTTCATACATTTCAAAAGGAGTTGGACTAAACTGCTCATTTGCAGAGCTTTGAGCTCTACATTTACATGTTTCAACTCCAATATAAATCAAAATTTTGCCAAAACCAATTTTTGGTTCTTGTCAAATACTGGGCAAATTTTTTCCAAAATGTGCTGTTTGCAGAGGTTTTTGCTCTGCAAATAGTACAAATTAAAATTTTAAATTTTTTTTCTTTCTTTATTTTTATTCTATGTTTCTTTTATTATTATTTGTGATGTGTTTTAAAATGTTTAACTGTATATGTGTATTGTGTATGTATATATAGTATTTCATAAGTGTTTCGAGTGAGAGGCAAGGTATCGAACGCCTTTGTGTACTACCTTGTTTTCTTATCTTTTAATACTTATGTGATCCTATATATTGTCATGTTTTGTATATATATTTGAGTGAGATGCAAGGTATCGAACGCCTTTGTGTACTACTTTGTTCTCTCATTTTTAATATATATGCAAAACATTGTATGTGTAATATATGTGTTTCTTAAAAGTTGGTATATTTTGTTATTTGTCTGTATTTGAATTGTATTTTCTGGTCAAAAACTTTGGTCAGTTTGTCTTAAACAGAAAAATAATAAAGTACCAAGATGGCAATGTTCAGAGAAGGAGATTCAATGAAAATGCAAGCCAATCAAGCACTTCACATTCCTTTTGCTTGCAAATTCCCGATTATTCCAGAGATTCTTAGCTATCATCCACTGAATAATGCTCTAACTGGAGGGGCAATTGTACCTGAGAAGTATGTCTTTGAGCTGTGGCAATCAATTGAATATGTACGAGGAAGTAAAAGACATAACACAGCAGACTACTTTAAATTTTCTCTAGAGTCAGAAGATGAACTATTTAACTGTCGATTCACTTTGGATGAGTTTAGAACAACAATTGGATTTCCTGTACTGGAAGAATACGAAGAACTCCCATCAGTTGAAGAAATGTTGGCTGGGGTTCATTCGTTGGGTTATGCAGGAGAGTTGACAACGATGAGAGATTTTAGAAGAAGTAATGTAGTAACTCTCTGGCATACGATGTACAATATTCTTACAACTTGCTTGATGCCATCACAGAAAGGAATTGATCTTCTGACAAAGGATTCTTTGGCAATCTACTATGCAGTCACTCACAATGTGCAGTGTGACTTTGCAGCGATTATATGGAAAAAGATGATTCAAGTTGTCAAGGGAAAGGATAAACAAGACAGAAAATACATTCCCTTTATCAGATTCTTCACAATGATTATCGAAGATGCTCTTGATACTACAGAAGAAATTCCAAAGTTGGAGAACAGCTTCAAGTGTGTGATTGCTATGTATAAATCCAACTTGAGAGGCACAAGTTGTGAAACTGTAAGACCTTTTCCGATTCCACCGTTCTTAATTAATCTGGTTCCTGCTCAGAGTCCTCACCTTAGGGCTTATCTCGAGTGGTTAGTCTCAGTAATGGGGTCTGAAAGCCGACAGACTCCTTCCCAAACTGAGCATAGGTCGCCAAGTGAGGGTCCTAGTTCGTCAAAAAGAAAAAGAGGGGTTAGTGATGAAGGGGCCTCTGAGCAGAGGAAAAGAAAGTCAAAGAGAGTTATGTTTGAGCGAGATGTTGCTTCACCTGAACTTATTTCATCACCTGTTTCACAATCTACACCAAACATTACATCACAAACATCACCTTCACAATCTTCACAATCTACACCAACCGTTCACATTTCACAATCTTCACCTTTACCATCTACACCTTTACCATCCGTTGTTTCACCGAATCCACCGATTCTAACACCACCTCGTTCATCACCGATTCTTAATCCATCACCACTTGCATCTGCTCTACCTAATGAACCAACTCCACCACCAGGTAGACGACTTAAAATGTCTGCTAGAAGTGTCCTAAAGCAGACTTCAAAAAAGAAGAAATCAAAAAGAAAACATAAGTCGTCTAAATCTGCAAGACAAAGACTTGAATCTACTTCAGCAGATGTGAATGAACAACCTGGTGCCTCAGCGGAGTTTGATGTTGAACAAGCAACAAGAATTGTGCATAATGTTGAATCTGATGTTGAGACTGAGCATGTTAGCACTGGAGATGATGTTGTGCTGGAGGAACAAGGCAGGAATGAGGGAGGAGTTGAAAATACCAGAGAGGATGTGCGGTCCGGGTTAGGACAAGGGCAAAAAGAAAACGTTGGCCCTCCATTAGTTCAAACCAATGTGTCTAGCCGGGTTGTTTACCCTAGGGTAGAAATCGGGAACTGCCCATTCTCGTATGCACCAACCTCTCCTAGCCATTCTGACTCCTCACAACAGGAGTTAGTCTCAGAAATGCACAGGGATCAGCCACGCTCACCACACTCTCCTCATTTGGAGGATGAGAGTGTTGAAATTAGAGAGGACCAGCCCCACCTCTCGCCTTCAGTTCATGCACAAGAGTCTAGATCTCCTAGGGACACTGATTCACAAGCCCAGTTGAGTACTGGTGCCGGAACAAGCGGAGAGGGACCCACTTTGTGTGACCCTCAAGGACAACTTGGAAATCCTGCCTTAGCTAACATCACGCCAGCTTTAGCCGCAGGTAACAGTCCTCAGACCGAGACTGGGGAGCAGTATGAACGCCGTGTGACACTGCTGTTCCTCAGGATCAACCTAAGACTGTATTAACGGGCATTCTCAGTGACCCCGGTGTTGTTAGTGGTGTTGCCCAACAACAAGTCCAGGACAGTGATTTATCACAGTCTAGGACACCAATTGATTCGGGTTGCAAAGCCCATGAATCTGAAACTGCTGGTGAGGGTATAACCCGAGGATCCGCAGGAAATCCTGAATCAGCATCGCTGAATTTAGGTCACACCACAAGTGTGCCAACAACCTCCGGTTGGATCCTCCACATCAAACACCAACACAAAGAATACCAACACCAACTGAAAATCCATCAACATCAACAAATCTACCAACCAAAGACTCTGCTTGTGAAGTTTTATTGAATATCTTAAGGTCTGAGGGTGATTTGTTGACTGTTACTGAAAGAGGAGTGTTGAATGCTTTGGAAGTTAGAGAAAGGGAAATCGCAACTGAAAGAAGGGTAAAAGCTTTACAAGATCAGGTTGAACGTCAAAAGGCTGAATATGATGCAAAGCTTGCTGCTTTTGAACTTCGATTGTTAGCGTTAGAATCTTGCCGACCGGCCTCGGTTGCTTCTCGACGGGATGATCCTGATTCTGATGATCACCCCGAGGGGGAGAACCAAGGAGAAGGTCAAACGAATATTTATAATACTTCGGCAAGAGTTGAAGGAATTGTTGAAGATGTGGTGATGGAAGAAAGAACTGAAGGTGGTAACCAAGATGAAAATGAAGAAATTCAAAGGCACCTAGTTTTCGTGGCCGCTGGTATCAGAGGAGTTGTGGTCTAGCCATTGCCCTTGCATGTTTGCCCTTAAGTCAGCCACAGCGGCTGCGATTTGTGTACGTATGCGCTTTGGCTTTGGGGTAGTGGTTTCGGTGAATGCTTGGTGAATGGCGGATCTTCAAACAAGGGACTACGGGTACTGCCGAAGCGTTCGTTCGCGATTTCAGGCATGTAGAT
>CM067168.1:136438579-136557699 GCA_034093135.1 Erigeron breviscapus | reverse complement strand
TTGAGCAAGAAAGTTTGCTACCAACAAGTAATGATCCAAGTGCTTCAAGTCCTTCTACAAGGAATACTACCTTAGCTTCTAAATTCAAGAAGTTTCCAACTCCTACAAGTGATGAATTAGATATTCTTTTTGAAGAATTCTACAATTCAAAACCGATTCATGATCAAGAACCTCAAGTCGTCGTTGAACCAATTAAACCCAATGAACCTCTTCATAACAACGATCCAGTTCCTGACAATATTCATGAATCTTCTTCAAATTCTTCAGAGCAAGAAACCTCGTCTCCTGATACTTCTCCACCATTCTCTCAGGATAATACTTCTCAAGTGAATGTTCAAGAACAACCTTCTCGATTAACTCAGACAACAAATCCATTGAACACTCCAAGTGTGTATGTACCACTTGACTTTGATCATCCAGCTTATGAGGAAAGAATTACACCAAGTTATGATAACATCTCTCAACGTAACTCAAGCTTTAATGATGATGATGTTGATCTTCAACAACAAGATCTCCTTCCTCATGATCACAAGTGGACACGTATGCAAAAATACCATCCTTCTGAACAAATTATTGGAGATCCACAAGCAGGAGTAACTACTCGTACTTCAGTGAATGAGTGTCTCGTTGCACTTTCTCTTAGCAATATCGAACCCAAAACAGTATCTGAAGCTCTTCAAGATCCAGAGTGGGTTAAGGCAATGCAAGAGGAACTCGCACAATTTGAAAGACTGAAAGTATGGAGATTAGTTCCAAATCCTAGAAAAGATGATCCAATCGGAACGAAGTGGATATTCAAAAACAAAAAAGATGAGAATGGAGTAGTAGTAAGAAATAAAGCTCGACTTGTTGCAAAGGGTTATTGCCAACAACCTGTGTTGACTTCGACGAAACTTTTGCTCCAGTTGCAAGAATGGAGGCCATTCGGATATTCTTAGCTTATGCTGCATTCAGAAACTTTACTGTGTTTCAAATGGATGTGAAGACTGCTTTCCTGAATGGTGATCTCAAAGAAGAAGTTTACGTTGATCAACCAGAAGGTTTTGTTGATCCTCAAAGACCAAACCATGTCTACAGATTGGACAAGGCACTCTACGGTCTTAAGCAAGCACCCCGAGCATGGTGTGATTCTTTAACTACTTTCTTACTAAGAGGCGGCTTTACCAAAGGCACAATTGACCCTACCTTGTTCATTCGCAAACAAGGTAAGCATGTTCTACTTGTTCAAATATATGTTGATGACATTATATTTGGGTCGACCAGTCAAACATTTTGCCGAAACTTTTCATCTCTTATGGTCAATCATTTTGAAATGAGCATGATTGGGGAAATGAATTACTTTTTGGGTCTTCAAATCAAACAATTACCCACTGGTATTTTTATATCACAAGGTAAATACATAAATGACATGTTGAAAAAGTTTGATATGACTTCATGTTCTTCAATTTCTAACCCAATGGCTGCTCGAACAAACATAAATGCTGATACAAATGGGAAACCATTTGACCAAAAGAGATATCGAAGTATGATTGGTTTGTTGTTGTACCTAACAGCATCTCGCCCAGATATAATGTTTGCAACATGTATGTGTGCTAAGATATCAAGCTGCTCCAACTGATTTACATTATCAAGCTGTGAAACGAATTTTTCGTTATCTGAAGGGGACACCCGATTTAGGTCTCTGGTATCCAAGGGATACTGGATTCAATCTAACTGCATATTCAATGCAGATCATGCTGGTTGTAAACTTGATCGCAAGAGCACTTCCGGTACTTTACAATTTTTAGGCGATAAAATTGTGAGTTGGTCTTCCAAGAAACAAAATTGTGTGTCACTATCAACGGCTGAAGCTGAATATGTGGCTGCGGCTAGTTGTTGTGCTCAGGTCTTATGGATGAAGACACAACTAACTGATTATGGTCTGTAATATGATCATATTCCTATCTATTGTGATTCTCAGAGTGCCATTGCCATTGCAGTCAACTCAGTAAACCACTCTCGCTCAAAGCATATTGATGTTAGATATCATTTTCTCAAAGATCATATTGAGAAAGGTGACATCGAGCTTTACTTTGTGGGTACTGACTTTCAACTTGCAGATTTGTTCACAAAACCATTGGATGAAAAGAGGTTTAACTTTCTTATCTCCAAGCTTGGTATGTTAAATCTTAAACCTTAATTCTTTTTCCATTTGAAGGAATTCTTGATACATTCCAGAAAATCAAAATACAAAATTTGAAAAGAGAAAATCAAAAACAAAATATAAATTTTTTTTTCAAAAAATACACAAAAAGATATTTATTTCAATGGCTTGTATATACTATGTATGCAACCCATTCTTAAATGATATATTTATTTGTAGAGTGTTTTTACATTCTAAGATATTGTTATTATACATATAAATTGATATAAGATAACAAGGAATCGAACGCCTTTGTGTACTTCCAAGTGTTCTTATATGAATATGTATGTGTGATAGCAATCAAAGTTGTTCAAATAACATTTTCAAAACTCTCAATTGTTGATATGCGACGCAAAGGATCGAACGCCTTTGTGTACTCCCTTGTTGTCTCATTTTATACAATTGATTGGATTTTCAAATTGCTTAAATATTTTAATTGCCTCCAATGTGTTGTTGTAAGTTGCAACGGATTGAACGCCTTTGTGTACTCCCTAGCTGTCTTACATTCAACATTGTTGTTGAAGCAAAACTTTTCCGAAATAGCACAACAAAGATTTTACTCATGTTTGATCTCACAAAACCAATTTTTGCTCCACCTTTCTATGAAAATTTTGATCTATTCTTGCATAGATTAAGGAGGAGTTTGTGATTTCAACAACCTTCAAATCTTCAAATGTGTTTCAAATTTTTTTTCATGCACACATTTGATGTTTTTCCAATGATTTTCAATCAAATGGAGTTCGGTGATTAGTTTGCACATGAGTGCTCCATGAATTTCATCATCGCCGATGAGTTCTAACCCCGGAGTATTCACTTCTTTCATTAGATAGTGAGGGTATTTTGAGTGCTGTTGTTTTCGTGCAAATAGGATGGAGGGAGTAAAGTCGAAAAGTGAGAGGTTAAGGTGATATGTTGTGCGAAAAGGGTTAAAAGAAATGATACCCTTCCCCAAATTCTCAAAAAGCCGGGTAAAACACGCTCCTATCAGATTTCATTTGTTGATTTCTTGATATTGAAGAAGTCTTCATGGACCCAGTGAAGCGATGCACATCTTTACCTCACCACTCAAGTGTTTCTTAACAAATACTTGTTTCATTTCTCACGGAGATTTTCACATTTCTATTGACTCTTCATTTGGAAGATGTTGATATTGAAAAAGGGCGACGTTCTGCTCCAGTCCCCGACTTCATTTGATCACGATGTGTCTAGAGCTACTTTGATTGATCATTGAATTGATTATCATTCATTTTTTTTAGGGCACATTCGAGTCATATCTTTGTGATATTATTGCTTATCTTTGTGATATAGCCGGAACATTTGTAGTGATATCTTAATTGATATTCCACGATGATCGAATGGAAATCCTACCAATGCTAACATCCTTTCCAACATTGAACGTAGGTCTCACATTTTCATTTATGAATTTGTTGAGTTAACAAGAAGTCTATGTGACCTCGGATGTTATTTCCCAAAAAGTCTTTAAGGATAAAATTGTGGTTATCAAATGCTTCGGTAGTGTTAACCATGATTTATATTCTTTGAAGCAATCTCGTGGTTGCAAAGCCGCAGATCAAACTATGTTAGAGACTTGTTTTGTGCATATCTCAATGATACATAGGAAATCCGAAAAATGTTATACATTTTAATCGGTCATTTCATTAATCCTTTTGATTTTTGAACATGCTAACGGATCATTCTTATCTGGTTTCATTTCTCATCACACAAGCACAGAAAACACCAACACCATGCAATAACGTTTGTCCCAACAACCTCAATCTTCCATTTTAGTCACCCCTAGGATTTCTTGGGTTAGGGCTAATGGTTCGGGTTGATGTTTTGATGGTTGATAGTTCTCCATGTGTACATTTGATCATGTTATTCTTGTTGACATTGAATCAATCAATATGTCCATAATGAGATTGGTTCCCAAATCTTGTCATTATGAGGGGGAGAAAATTTTATGATTGATTTACTGATTGATAAGGAAACAAGGAGAAAAGTTCGTGTTTGGTTTGGTTGTTTCACTAAGTGTTAGGCTTATCAAAGTTCTAGGATTATCAAAGTTTGTGTATAGAGGGAGAAAATTCTTCATGATGTGTCAATAGTTTCAGATTTTCACTAGATTTCAGTTGATTGAGAATTTGATTTTAAAAGGGGGAATCTGAATTGATGACATAGATAAGAATGAAACCAAAGATGAAAAGATTTTCACTCAAGATGCTTCAAAAGTTCAAAAATGCTCCAAAATGTGTATAATCATGGATTAAGGGGGAGCATGATTACTTCATAAGAATTTCATCCAAACTTCATTCAATTGCTTACTCTCCAAAGTATTCAAGTTGATGTGACAAAGATCAAAGCTTCAAAAAAATCTTCATCAAACATACTTAATTCAAGATCTTCAAGTCATACAACAACATTTTGTCAAGAAACTCCAATGCATACATCAAGGGGGAGAGTTCATATTCATGAAACTTCATTTCGAAAAGATGAGATTCATTCAAGAATTAAAACCGAAGAATCAAAAAGTTGAATCTCACTCAAGAATCGAAGATTGATACAGTCAAAACCAAGATTCATACCTTCCGGATTTCAAAAAACAACTCTGGTTCATGATTCAACAATTCTTGAAGATTCAAGTCACACACTTGTTCGACTTCATCATTCTCGTTCTTCAAGACTCACACGCATTCATTATTCTCTGTTCTAAAAGAACATTGAGAATCCTCACATGATTTAACTTCAAGAAGTTCAAGACCAAGACCAAGACTGAATCAAGTTCTCCAAAGACAAAAGAGAAAGCTTTGAAGACTTGTTTCAACACCCCAATTGTCTTCACCACCGGGCTCATCAAATTCATTCCTACAAGACATTATAACACGTACTTCATTCATTACAATATATCACTAAGGGGGAGAATGTTAGAAATCCAAAAATAGTGATAAATTGTAATCTAGAATAGAAGAATTTCTTGTTGTTAAGTCATAGATAAATGATCACTAAGGTTGAGGGGCTAATTGTGACAATTAGCATAATTGTGTAATTAGACTATAAATAGCCCTCTCACACCTTAGAGATCATAACCTTGACATAACCTTTCATAACTTTTACACACATACTTTAGAATCTTAATACCAGATCTACACACTTTCATACGATTCTCTCTCAAAACACACACAAACACCAAGAACACACACTCACCAAATCCGCCATTGATGAATTGAATTCAGTAGTTAAAATAGTGTTATAACAAACTTGAAGAAGTTCAAGACCAAGACCAAGACTGAATCAAGTTCTCCAAAGACAAAAGAGAAAGCTTTGAAGACTTGTTTCAACACACCAATTGTTTTCACCACCGGGCTCATCAAATTCATTCTTACAAGACAATATAACACGTATTTCATTCATTACAATGTATCACTAAGGGGGAGAATGTTAGAAATCCAAAAAATAGTGATAAATTGTAATCTAGATTAGAGGAATTTCTTGTTGTTAAGTCATAGATAAATGATCACTAAGGTTGAGGGGCTAATTGTGACAATTAGCATAATTGTGTAATTAGACTATAAATAGCCCTCTCACACCTTAGAGATAATAACCTTTGAAAACCTTTGATAACTTTTACACATAACTTTATCTTAATACCAGATCTACACACAGTCTCACGATTCTCTCTCAAAACACACACAAACACCAAGAACACACACTCACCAAATCCGCCATTGATGAATTGAATTCAGTAGTTAAAATAGTGTTATAACAAACTTGAAGAAGTTCAAGACCAAGACCAAGACTGAATCAAGTTCTCCAAAGACAAAAGAGAAAGCTTTGAAGACTTGTTTCAACACACCAATTGTTTTCACCACCGGGCTCATCAAATTCATTCTTACAAGACAATATAACACGTATTTCATTCATTACAATGTATCACTAAGGGGGAGAATGTTAGAAATCCAAAAAATAGTGATAAATTGTAATCTAGATTAGAGGAATTTCTTGTTGTTAAGTCATAGATAAATGATCACTAAGGTTGAGGGGCTAATTGTGACAATTAGCATAATTGTGTAATTAGACTATAAATAGCCCTCTCACACCTTAGAGATAATAACCTTTGAAAACCTTTGATAACTTTTACACATAACTTTATCTTAATACCAGATCTACACACTTTCATACGATTCTCTCTCAAAACACACACAAACACCAAGAACACACACTCACCAAATCCACCATTGATGAATTGAATTCAGTAGTTAAAATAGTGTTATAACAAACATGATCAGGAACATTACAGAAAAACACCGTGCTCTTAGTCAAGCTTGCCACTAGGCCAGACATGTCTCGAAAAAGATTAAGAGACTCCATGATGACTTTTGCTGATCTAGTTTCACCCCGAGAGAAGATAAACAAGTCATCAGCAAAGCATAAATTCGTGATTTGCAGCTTTTCACATCTATTATGGAACCTGAAATTGGAAGTATTTGAAACAGAATTATTCAAAATAAGCGTTAGTACTTCCATCACCAAAGTGAATAGATAAGGTGACATAGGATCGCCCTGTCTCAATCCACGCTTTCCTTTAAAAATCCATGCAAGTTCCCATTGATACAAAATGAGAATGATGTCGTGGACACACAAATCATAATCCATTTGATCATCATCGGATGAAAACCAAATCCCTTCAATATCAACTCTAAAAAATGCCAATCAACCGTATCATAGGCTTTCTGAATGTCAATCTTGAATGCACATCTAGGCGGACCACTACACCTGTGATAGTTATGCATAAGTTCCTGAGTTAACAAGATATTATCTGATATTCTTCTTCCTGGCACAAATGCTGATTGATTAATGCTAACAATTTCGTGCAACCCTTCCTTTATCCTGTTCGTAATAATCTTACTGATACACTTATAGATAGTATTACAACAAGATATAGGCCTATAATCAGTAATACAAGAAGGAGTGGCAACCTTTGGAATTAAGGCAATGATAGTGTGGTTTATTTGTTGTAGTAGTTTTCCATTTCTAAAAAACTCATGAACAGCCAAACAAACTTCATGCCCTACAACATCCCAAGCGCTCTTGAAAAAAGCCGAAGTATACCCATCTGGACCTGGAGCTTTATTCTCCCCAATAGAAAACATAGCCTGCTTTATTTCATCATTTGTGACATTACGTATCATTGAAGTGGCTCGTTCATGGGCCAAAGTTTTTGAAAACAAATCAGGTGGGGGGGTTTGCAAGGCAGGTGTACTCGTACCAAGAAAGTTGGTATAGTGATCAACAAAAGCAATCGGTGCGTCCCCTCCCTCATGGAAATTCCCAACAGCATCTTTTATAACTTTAATCCTCGACCTATGATTTTTGCATTTCAAGGATTTGTGGAAGAAGGCCGAATTAGCGTCACCAACATCCAACCACTCCACCTTCGATCTTTGCTTCAGAAATCTCTCTTCATCCAACTGAGTTTCCTTAAAGTTTTTTAGGCATGAAGCTTCAAGTTGTCGAAGTTGCACATCCAAAGGGTTAGTATCAATCGACTTTTGGATTGCATCCAGCTCCTTCCTCAATCTATCAACATTATTATGCAAGTTGCCTTGTTTCTGTAATAATTTACGCATCGGTTTCTTAAGAGATTTGAGTTTCTTCACCACTCGAAACATATAATGGCCTTGCACTTCCATATTCCAATCACGTTCCACTGCCTCATTCAAACCCGGTTTATGCACAATGAAGTTCGCAAACTTAAAGGGCTTAGGTCGAGATCTTGCAATAGATGGAAGTTTTAAAATACATGGCGAATGATCGGAGACTCTATATGGCTCAAACAGGGCGTTTGCAGCCGGGAACTCATCAACAAACTTCATATTGCCCATTATTCTATCTATCTTTTTAAAGATTCCAATCCCTTTTTTTGGCTTATTATTCCAAGTAAAGTGGAGACCACTACTATTGATGTCCAACACTTCAATCTCCTCAACACATTCTTTAAAATCCCTCATACCTATATTAATAGTCGAGGGACCCATTAAACTATCTTCAAGATTCAGTGAAGAGTTAAAGTCCCCCAGAATTACCCAAGGTCGATCATGAACGAAGATCTTATGTTTTCCCAGGTCGTACCAAAGTTCCCTCCGTCTTTTGTAGTGATTATCTGCATAAACAAAGGAACAGAAAGCAGATTTTCGATCCACCTTAAATACAACTTGAGTGTGAATGACTTGATCAGTTTGTGATAACACCATTAAATCTACCAAATCAGTATCCCACCCAATAATTATTCTTGTACCTTTACTACACAAACCCTCATTGGAGGTCCAGTTCCACGTTCTACAAATCTTTTTACATACATCAAATAACTTGCTAACATCAATATGGGACTCCATAATGGCGCACAAGTTCAACCGATGTTCCTGAGTAACCTGACGAACCTCATATTGTTTCAGAGGGCGGTTCAACCCCCTAATATTCCATGAAGCGATACTACCCATTAAAACCCTTTAAACCGGGAGTGCTTGCCCCCTCAGAAACTTTATTTGGTTAACTATTCGCTTTAATAAAATCATCCGATTCATCAAAAATAACCTCAACCTCTTCATCATCAGATTCCTCATCATGAGATCGACTTCCTATTTTCTTTCTATTACCCCCATTAGGCTGAGCAGGCTCAAGCAGCGGCTCATTTGCACCATCCCCATGTTCATTCAATAAATCATACGAGTTTTTTGTAGCTATGTTGGACGTGCTGGCCTCACCATTATTTTCCTTAGGTTTAACAACAGGTCTATAGATAAAATTAGGCTTCTGTTTTTGCTTACCCATTGCGAAACCTTGTTTAGCACCCTTCTTCCTACCTTTAACAGTTTGAAATCCATCACTATCCACTTTAGGATTCTCCTTTTGGGTTTTAGCAGCTTCCTTAGATGCGGAAGTATGTCTAGGACATACATTAGAATTATGTCCAAATACGCAACAATGAGAACACCGAGGTGGTCTCCATTCATATTCCACACGCATTGTCTCCTTAATATATTCATCCCCATCCATATAAGGAATAGCCAACGTCAATTCATTCTTAAATTCATGATCAGCGGATATATCAACAAGCATTCTAGCATAGCTACTTCTACACCATGCTTCAGTACACATAGAGGTAGTATAAGTAGCAAGCATTTTGGGATTACCTAGCTTTGTTGCAAGCATGCTGAGGCCGTCATCTGTATAAGCAGCAATCGGTACATCATGGATTTTAATCCATACTGATACTTCTTTGATATCCTCTTTCTTCAATTGCGACGTTGGTGACCAGATATTTAAGAATATGGGCATATTGAGAATAACCCAAGGTCCTCCTTCCATGACAGCTAACATCCCTTTCTTCTCAGCGAATTTGAAAAAGAAAAACCCATTTGCATTCATCATAATCTTTTCCAATCCAAATTTTTTCCAGTTCATTTTAACAAAGTATTCAACAACCGGAAAAGCTAATCTATCCCCCAAGAAATACCCAAACAAAGTATTTGAGAACTTATCTTGAATAATTCGAACAGATTCACGAGGGAGAACTACATCAATACCATTTCGTTTTTCCAAATTCTCAAGTTTCCTAAAATTAACAACTTCTTTAATCGACCAAGCTTTAAGTTTTGCAGCATAAGAGTTCTCCCTTTCCGATTGCTCCTTTCCTTTATCTTTGTTTTTCATTGCATCATTAACCTGAGCATCATCCACAGGAGAATTAGCTGATGACCTGATCACCGGTTCAGCCGCATTCTTTTCACCATCAGTATTGCAATCAAAAGCAACAACAAAAGCCTTTGCTTTAGACGGAGAAAGAGTAGTTGGGCTATCCATCCTATCACCATCAACATCCTTATTATCAGCACCCGTAACGAACTCATCAGAATTAGGGTTTCCTTTTGATACTTCACCACTATCAAAAGTATTTGCATTCAATACATCTCCACTAGATGTAGCATGATCAGGACCATTATTTGTTTTTCCCGTAGGGACATCGATACTAACTTTGTCAGGCTCAACAGAAGGATGGGATGGTTGTGAAATTCCATCTGGTTTAGAGACATTGCCCTTATTAGGGCTTCCACCTTTCTTCTTCTTCTTTCCCGACATATCATCAACACGAACCTGACCAGCACGAATCCTATGAAATCGTTCGTCTAAAGCTTTCAAATCAAATGGACTATCTCTCTTCATACACAAAACAACATCATGCAGCAAAAAAACAAGTGAATACGACAATAAACGGCGAACAAAAAAAAAACCTAACCCTGATGTGACCAATTTATACCCATCGCCCACATCGTTATTGGCTTTTTTATTATATGTTTTTAGTCGATTTTGCTGGCATTTGGCGCGTTTATGGGTTTTGTTAGTGGTTTCAGGTTCTAAACAGGTGACGTGTCCGTTTGGTGCAATTTCGAGTAATTTGGAGGTCATGAAGTTGATTGGAGAGTTCGAGAGTTGTTAAGGTGAAAAGAGATAGAAAATTTATGCAAGTTCTTATTTTTGAAGAAGTGTTATTCGGACCAGTATAGTTATACTGTGACGCAGTGGTGGTGAACAAGCCCACTGCGCCGCAGTCATCTAATTGAAATGAGCATCGAGACCAGTATATTTATACATCGACGCAATGGTGGTGAACAGGCCCACTGCGCCGCAGTCAGCTAGTGGAAAAAGGAGAATTCAACCAGTAATATTACACTGCGCCGCAGTGGGACGCCGCAGTGGGATGTGCGTGTGCCCACTGCGCCGCAGTCAGCCTTGACAAACGAGCACCAAAGGCAGTGTATAAGCACTGCGCCGCAGTGGGGGCATCACTCGCCCACTGCGCCGCAGTGAGAGTACGGGGCTGAAAGGTTTTGGGCAGCTTTTGCTTCAGATTAAAGGGAGATATAAATAGTTTACAAACATAATTCCCAAATTATCAAGTCTTCTTTCTAAGAGCTGCACTACAAGGAACACCTTCAAGGATCAAATCAAGATTTGACCGTCTTCCGATTCATTGAAGATTAACGTGCACCCACTTAGATCGTATCTATTTTATTGTCTTGCAATTTCTATTTCTCAAACGATTGGTACATCATGTTCTTCCTTTATTTTGATTGTTATTTCAATTTAATCATGAGTGGCTAATCTTTCAATCATCCACCTTGATGAAAACTAGACGAATGATGTGATTGCTATATGTTTTAATTCAAAGAGTTGATTTCAATTATCATTGTGTCGAGATCTTGATGATTTAATTCCTTTATGTTATTATTATGATATTGGTGGCATGTGTGTTTTTCGTTAGTGGTACTAGTTGAATACATATGTGATTTTCAAACAGTTGCTTGTCTATGAGCAATTATCACTAGTTCATGGTATGATAGTGAATGTCATTTTAATAAAAGGAATCATTTTGTCAACGTGTTTTGTAACGGTTGGTGGTACCACGTTATTTTCACATAGGCACAATTGGTAATCTGATAGTCAATCAAACTAATTGTTGGTAAGGTTGTCTAGGCATTGGTGGTACCGGCTTGGGTAATTAAACTAGCAATTTAGGTGTTTGGGTGATTTGTGAACGGTTGGTGGTACCACGCGAGCATTTTATCCTTTCACGATTATCTTGTCAACTCTAAATGAAGTTGGCCTTAATTAATGCAATCATGTTTGAAGTCTAGCGAAATCAAGGTGGATGATCTTTACTATTATTGTTTGAAGCTTTACCTTTACTTTTACGCGTTTTTGTCTTTAAAGTTATTTTACTTTAACTGTCAAAGAGAGATTTGAAGCAACACCCTATTTTCCAAACTACTTTATTAGACAATTGATTCAGCCCAATCCCCGTGAACGAACCTGGACTTACTTTTTAACTATATTGCATACGATCGGGTCCACTGCCCGATAGTGTGTAGTAGTGAGTTTCAAGGTATTTCTAGTTTTAATTTTTAAACTCGATTTAGCACATCAAGTTTTTGGCGCCGCTGCCGGGGATTGTGTGCCGTTTTAGTTGTTAATTTAGTGGTTTGATCCTTCCTCACGCGTGAGGAAGTTATTTGCTTTAATAGTTTAGTTTTTCTTTTCTTTTCTTATCACAGGTGCAGTTGACGTGTTTGGTTAGTTGTGTTTTACAGGTCTACTTCTCAGTTGATGAACTTGCGGTCTTCGGGTTTACCTCTAAATAGTCCTTTGAGAACACCAACAAGACGTAGGTTTAACTTCACAACACCTACACCATTCTCACCTATTGCTAGACTCACTCCTGATTCGGACGAGGAAGGGTTTTATTTAGACGAGTTCTTCAATTTAGAAGTTAAGTTAGAAGAGGAAATGGGAGACGAACAAAGGGATCCGAATGATATTCGTTATGGTGAGAGGGTCCGTACTATTCCTACCAACCGTGGTAGTCCTATAAGACCTCCGGCCATTGCTCATGATTTCAATCTGAAAGGTAATCATCTTAAAAGCATTGAGGAGCAACAGTTTGATGGTAAAAGGAAATGGGATCCATATCAACACTTAGAGAGGTTTGAGAAGTTGGCACGGTTATACCAATATGGGAACAACCAAATGAATGCCGTTAAACTTGAGACATTTCCCATGTCCATTACCGGTGATGCTTTAGATTGGTTTAATGATCTTCCGGAAAATTCCATAACAACTTGGGACCAACTCAAGCAAGCTTTCATTGGTGAGTTTTATTCACTTAGAACTCAAAGGAAGTTGGAGAATTTGATTAGGTCCTTTGACCAAGATGAAGATGAAGATGTGGTGGATGCATGGATTCGGTTTTAGAAGATGCTGAGAAATTGTCCGGGCCATAACATGACTAAGGAGCAATATGTTGAGCTTTTCTTTGATGGCCTAGATAAGAAGTCCAAGCGTGAGTTAGGATATGCTTTTGGGGGTGGTTTCAACAAAATTACACCCAATGAAGGTTTTGATATTTTGGAGTCCATGGCAAAGGACAATGCAAATATGGATGATGATAAATTTTTGAAGAATGAGAGAAGATTAAAGAAAGGTACTAGCCAAGGTAGGGTTGCAAAGGTCGCTAGTCATGATTCTGGGATGATTGGTGAGATTAGAGCGCTATCTGAGCGCATGGAAAAGGGATTTGCTATGCAAGAGAATCGGTTTGGAGCGATTGAACGGGATGTTAAGGTAGTAGCCGATGGATGTGATCATTGTGGTGATATGCATTATTCAGATGAGTGCCCCAATCGGGCACCCGAAGATGTGAGTTACATCCAGAATCAACAACAAGGGAGCTACCCATGCAATACCGGTTTCCAAAACCGTTCTTCAGGTAATCCTTCTTATAACCCTTCTTTTCCTACTAATAATTCTCGTTTTTCAGGAAATAGGTGGCAAAGGGATAACTTTCAGAGTCAGCCACAACATCAAACTCAACAAGGACAAGGATCAGGTTCTTCTTCCTCTAATACCGATCCAAATGCCGAGTTGAGGGAGATGATGAAACAGTTGGTTAGTAATCAGGCTGAAACTAACACTAGCATTCAGATGATTCGGGATGATACTAAGGCGTTGAATGAGAGGTTGGATAGGATAGATGGCAAGGTTGAGATAAATATGAAGAATCAATGCGTTAACTTTAAGGATCTTGAGAGTAGGATGGCTGCACTTTCTAGGCCGCATGGTACTTTGCCTAGTAATACTCAACAGAATCCTAGGCCTCAGTTTAGCATGGGGCCGAATCAGGGACAAAATGCAGGGCAGAAGTACACTCCACCTCAAGCCTGCAATGAGGAGGCCAAGGCCATCACCACTCGTACAGGTAAATCTTATGACCCTCCTACTATGCCTAATGTTGTTATTTCGGATGTACAGGATTCAGGTAATGATGATGAGGTTGATGAGGAGATTGAGATGGAAGAGAATCCGACCGAGAAGACTCCGGGCACTCCACCAAAACCAGTTGTGGAACCCGAAGTTAAAGCTTATAAACCAAAAGTTCCATTTCCACAACGGTTCAGGAAGGCAAAGTTAAAGGAACAATATAACAAGTTTGTTCAAATGATTTCAAATGTTCATATTAATGTGCCTTTAGTTGATTTGATACAGGGGATGCCTCATTATGCCAAGTTCATTAAGGAACTTGTGACGGACAAAGGAAAGATGGAGGAGGCCAAAGCTACTTTTCTCAATGCCGAGTGTTCTGCTATCTTGCAGAACCGCATTCCACCTAAGCTTGAAGACCCAGGGAGTTTTCTTATTACTTGCTCTATCAGAACCATTATTTGTAAGGCTTTATCTGATTTAGGTGCTAGCATTAATTTGATGCCTTATTCGGTTTTGAGTAAGTTGGCTTTAGGAATCCTTCGCCCGACTCGCATGAGTATAAGATTAGCTGACCATTCATTTCAGTATCCCATGGGGATTGCTGAAAACATTAGAGTCAAAGTAGGCCACATTATTTTCCTAGTTGACTTTGTTATACTCGAGATGGAGGAGGATGCACAGGTACCCCTAATACTTGGTAGACCATTCCTTAATACCGCGGATGCTATCATCCGTGTGAAGGATAAGGAAATTTCTTTGGGCGTGGGTACGGATAGGATTGTTTTTAATGTTGAGAGGTCTATTAAGCATTCGTATTCTAATGATGAGTCTTGTTTCAGGATTGATGTGATTGATGAGGCTTTGGACCGGGAGTTTCAAGAATTGATGGAGACCGATATGGGAGATGAGGAGATTGCTAATCTAGGATCGGGAGAAATTTCTGATGATGATTTATTTGCAGAGGTTATGGCACTTAGCTTGGATGAGACACCTCCAGTGGATGAGAGTTTTGAGAGAGTTGTTGCTGATGGAAGCTCAAGGGTACCTAATTCAGTTGATGTACCACCTACAGATTTGGAGCTTAAGCCATTGCCTGCCCATTTGGAGTATGCTTACTTGGCAGGTAAATCCTCTTTACCCGTGGTTATCTCGTCCTCACTCTCGAGTGACGAAAAAGGACTTCTTCTGGCTGTGCTTAAAGCCCATAAGCGGGCTTTTGCTTGGAAGACCACCGACATTCCAGGTATTAGTCCTAACTTTTGTCAGCACAAGATTGATTTTGTCGATGATGTTAAGCCCGTTGTCCAGCGACAACCGAGGCTAAATCCTAATATGAAAGAAGTGGTTAAGAAAGAAGTGATTAAGTTGTTAGATGCAGGGATCATTTTCCCTATTGCAGATAGTTCTTGGGTAAGTCCTGTCCACTGTGTGCCCAAAAAGGGGGGCATGACAGTTGTTTGAAAATGAAAATAAGGAACTCTTGGCTACTAGAACTGTAACGGGATGGCGGGTTTGTATTGATTACCGTAAGCTTAATGATGCCACTCGAAAGGATCACTTTCCATTGCCTTTTATTGATCAGATGTTAGAGAGACTTGCAGGTAATGAGTACTTTTGTTTCTTAGATGGGTTTTCCGGGTACTTTCAAATATCCATCGATCCAAAGGATCAAGAAAAGACCACTTTCACGTGCCCCTTTGGCACTTTTGCTTATCGGCGAATGCCGTTTGGTCTATGTAATGCCCCAGGCACCTTTCAAAGGTGCATGATAGCTATATTCCAGGACATGCTTGAAACCTCCATGGAGGTTTTCATGGATGATTTCTCGGTTTTTGGGGACTCATTTCGTACTTGCTTACATAACTTGGATAAGATGTTGGAACGGTGTGAGAGGGCACACCTTGTTTTAAATTGGGAAAAGTGTCACTTCATGGGGACCGAGGGTATTGTGCTAGGTCACAAGGTGTCTAAGGCCGGGATAGAGGTTGATAGGGCTAAGATTGATGTTATAGCCAAACTACCCCCGCCCTCCAATGTGAAAGGGGTAAGGAGTTTTCTTGGACATGCCGGTTTTTACCGCCGTTTCATTAAAGATTTCTCTAAGATTACTCGTCCTATGACCCACTTGTTGGAGAAGGACGTCCCTTTTATGTTTAATGATGCTTGTTTAAGTGCTTTTCAGGTTCTTAAGGAGAAGTTGACTAATTCTCCTATCATGGTCGGGCCGGATTGGGAATTGCCCTTTGAATTGATGTGTGATGCTAGTGATTTTGCTGTGGGAGCCGTGCTTGGACAAAGGGTTGATAAGCATTTCAAGCCCATTTATTTTGCTAGCAAAACTTTGAACCCCGCCCAGCAAAATTACACCACAACAGAGAAGGAGTTGCTTGCCGTGGTTTTTGCTTTTGATAAGTTTAGATCTTATTTGGTGTTAAGTAAGACCATAGTTTTTACTGACCATTCAGCCCTTAAGTACTTGTTCTCGAAACAAGATGCTAAACCTAGGCTTATCCGTTGGATCTTGTTGTTACAAGAGTTCGATATTGAGATTAAGGATAAGAAAGGGGCTGAAAATTTGGCTGCCGACCATTTGAGTCGCTTGGAAGATCCTCACCGGGAGGAACTTTGTGATGGGGAGATCAATGATCACTTCCCTGATGAGTGTTTAATGTTTATTTCTACTTCTGATGATGCACCTTGGTTTGCAGATATTGCTAATTATTTGGTTGCAGGTGAGATACCAACTGACTTCACGCACCAACAGAAGAAGAAGCTCATATCGGATGCCAAGTACTATTTTTGGGATAGCTCATACTTGTTTCGTGTTTGTGCAGATGGTATGGCGAGGAGATGTGTAGCTGGAGCTGAGACTAGGGAGATTCTGGATGCTTGTCACTATGGTCCTACTGGAGGTCATTACGGTCCTTCTGTAACAACCGTCTTAGAAATATTCTAAATAAGTTCTCTGAAACGTACTTTCGCCACCGGAATGGCCAGACAGTTCAATTTATATAAGTTCTTGACGTACTTTAGACTTGAATTATGTGCTTATATGAAGGTCAATTTGATCTTAAATTGTGCTTTAATAGACGAGTTCATGATTATGTGCAAAGAAATAATAAAGTTCGGTTCATAAACGTCCATGTTCATGAAAGTTTTAGTTCAAAAATGTACGCAAATAGCCCTTGCACTTGTTGAGTTCATTTTATATGGGAAGACTATAAATAGGAAAGGAATGGAACCCTTGAGAGAGAAACACTATTCATTCTCTTCTCCATCTCTCCACTCTCTCACTAAAACACACACTGGCAGCCACATTTTCACACACAAAATTCATCCTTTGATTTTGGGTTGTTAAACTAAAATCATTTGTACTTTTAGCATCCTTGTGATAATCAAAACGTATTTCTGGAAGCATTTCTCAGGTAACAACAACATTTGAGGGGTTTTTGAGCAAATTAAAAATGTACTTTTTCAAGTTCATGTTCTTGATGATTTGGTCCAGTTTTTGAATGAAAATCGTGTTAAAGGTTAATGGGTTTGTGTCTAAATGTGTTTTAATAACATTGTGTGAACGAATTTGGGTCATAACATGCTTTAATCTCAAAACCCGTTTTTGAAAGTGAAGGTACAAACTAGTTCTTGAAGTTATGACATGTTTATGCTATATTTGATCTTGAAATCAGTAAAAGTGTTATGAGATAATGTTATTGTGCATACATGTACTGGTTCTATGCCCTAACAAGTCCCGGGATCGATCTAAACCTTCGTAATGTGTGAAAAGGTTGTTCAGCCGTTTTGTCCATTGAGACGATCTAAAATGGGACGATCTTGTCCCAAGATCGTCCTAGCAATCCTTTTGGTTCATAGTTCTTGTTCGTTCGATCTCATATGGTGTTGTGATGTGTTGGTACGTTTATTGGGTAACTAATCCTCTGGATCGGTTTTTGCTCAAACTAACGATCTTGTACTTAGAACTTAAAACGACCTTGTACTAGAAACATATGGAACGATCTTGTGCTTGGAACTTAAAATGATCTTGTGCTTGGAATTTAAAACGATCTTGAGCTTTAACCCTGAAACGATCTTGAGCTTTAACCCTGAAACGACCTTGAGTTTTAAACCTGAAACGATCTTGAACCTTTTAACCCTGAAACGATCTTGAACCTTTAACCTTGAAACGATCTTGAGCTAGAAGAAGCATGAAACGATCTTGAGCTAGAAGAAGCATGAAACGATCTTGGCTCGACAACTAAGACGATCTTGACCCAGACGATCTCGATTAAAACGATCTTGTGCCAACACCTAGGACGATCTTGTTCTCAATAAACCCTAGGACGATTCTGAGCCTTGTGTCTCCTAAAACGATCCTGATCTAGTACAAACTCTAAAATGATTCTGACTAAGTACATTAAAGTCATGATTCAACTTAATCATTAAAGTACGAGTTCTATGAACAACTAAATTAAGTTCTAAGGCTAGAAATCATTATTAAAGACACATTAACATTATAATTACTTGTGTGTGAGTTCCAAGACGTTCAGTTCGAGTCCAGTTCATGCACTTAAAGTTCATTCAAACTCATTTTGAGTCAAAACGTTCAAAGATCTTCAAAGGGACCAAATCATCAGTTCATCAAGGACATTTCAATAATTAATTAGTCATTTGAACTAATATGTGTACATGTCCATGATCAATAACTTGTACTTAGGCTTCAATCAAGACGTACTTGGGATCTGATAGATATAACTTATCTATCTCTGTGCTTGTTCTCTGTGCTTATACTACTGTGCTTGTACCAGATCACTGTGAGTTCACTAATCCCCCTTTCATACATTTTGTTCAAGTTCTTTTATCGGGGACTGAAAAGCATGAAAACTACTTTGTACTTGTACATATGTTCTTGAATTACTTTACGTACTATATTATAATCTTGAACTATTCCACGTACTATTTTATGATCTTACGAGGTACTTATGATATGATTCCTAATTATTTAAAAGAGTATTTAAGTCTTGAATGGGCAGGATCTTGAATACATTTATACTGTTTAAGGGAGTATTTAAGTCTTGAATGGGCAGGATCTTGAATACATTTATACTGTTTAAGGGAGTATTTAAGTCTTGAATGGGCAGGATCTTGAATACATTTATACTGTTTAAGGGAGTATTTAAGTCTTGAATGGGCAGGATCTTGAATACATTTATACTGTTTAAGGGAGTATTTAAGTCTTGAATGGGCAGGATCTTGAATACATTTATACTGTTTAAGGGAGTATTTAAGTCTTGAATGGGCAGGATCTTGAATACATTTATACTGTTTAAGGGAGTATTTAAGTCTTGAATGGGCAGGATCTTGAATACATTTATACTGTTTAAGGGAGTATTTAAGTCTTGAATGGGCAGGATCTTGAATACATTTATACTGTTTAAGGGAGTATTTAAGTCTTGAATGGGCAGGATCTTGAATACATTTATACTGTTTAAGGGAGTATTTAAGTCTTGAATGGGCAGGATCTTGAATACATTTATACTGTTTAAGGGAGTATTTAAGTCTTGAATGGGCAGGATCTTGAATACATTTATACTGTTTAAGGGAGTATTTAAGTCTTGAATGGGCAGGATCTTGAATACATTTATACTGTTTAAGGGAGTATTTAAGTCTTGAATGGGCAGGATCTTGAATACATTTATACTGTTTAAGGGAGTATTTAAGTCTTGAATGGGCAGGATCTTGAATACATTTATACTGTTTAAGGGAGTATTTAAGTCTTGAATGGGCAGGATCTTGAATACATTTATACTGTTTAAGGGAGTATTTAAGTCTTGAATGGGCAGGATCTTGAATACATTTATACTGTTTAAGGGAGTATTTAAGTCTTGAATGGGCAGGATCTTGAATACATTTATACTGTTTAAGGGAGTATTTAAGTCTTGAATGGGCAGGATCTTGAATACATTTATACTGTTTAAGGGAGTATTTAAGTCTTGAATGGGCAGGATCTTGAATACATTTATACTGTTTAAGGGAGTATTTAAGTCTTGAATGGGCAGGATCTTGAATACATTTATACTGTTTAAGGGAGTATTTAAGTCTTGAATGGGCAGGATCTTGAATACATTTATACTGTTTAAGGGAGTATTTAAGTCTTGAATGGGCAGGATCTTGAATACATTTATACTGTTTAAGGGAGTATTTAAGTCTTGAATGGGCAGGATCTTGAATACATTTATACTGTTTAAGGGAGTATTTAAGCCGGAAGCTGTGAAGATCTCCCTTTGCTTATTCAGTTCAGACTCCAGTACTTCAAGACATTTGTTCTGTCTTTTGATTATTAACTATTCTGGGTATATCCCAAATGCTGTAATAACTTTTATACTTCTTTTCTTTTATGTTATTGGCTGTGTTGGAACTTGTACTGTGTGCTTTTGTGCTTGTCTGTACATCCCGTATATTCCGCTTTAGCGGGGTGTTACAGTTGGTATCAGAGCCATGGTTATAGTGAACACCGAGCTTTTTCCTAAGGAAAAACTCGAGCTATAACTGGAATCCACTCTGAGGTGATCCTTTGTATGACCGGTTTGAGTAATGGGAACTTTTCCCTAATTAGATGTAACCTGATCAACTACATCTAATTGCGGATATAGTTCCTAGTACTCAAGGTGTGTCATTGAAGGTGTCACCCATTTCTTAGAGCCTTAGTAAGAACCTCGTGCAACTCGCTCTTCAATCATATCAGTTCTAGTTCACTCGTTCTCTTAAGACATACGTTCTAGTGCTTCGAGGATAGGCCTTAGAGCTTATAAGAACCTCGTGCAACTCGCTCTTCAATCATATCAGTTCTAGTTCACTCGTTCTCTTAAGACATACGTTCTAGTGCTTCGAGGATAGGCCTTAGAGCTTATACGACTATAGGTCCTTATCATGCAACCGACGACTGTTCTTGTTCATATATTGTGCTAACGACGATCTTTTATTAGCGTACTACGTACTTGGAGCTTTAGACTTGTGCGAAACGTAATCGAGTTCATATTTCTATCTTATTTAGGGGCATAAGGAAGAATGCCGCCTAAACGTGGACGAAAAGCTAAGACCGCACCAGCTGTTGAACCTACTCAACCTGGTATTAATGCGAATGTCAACTTTACTTTGAATGATGTAGCAGACCTCATCACTGACCGCATGAATGCGATGATGCCAAATCTTGCTACTCAAGTTGCTCAGATGCTGGAAATTCCACTAACTGAAGGTACTAGAACTACTAGAGCAACTCAGAATAGGAGGACTCAAGAAGAACCTGAACAGAATCAGGAAGTGAACAGTGATTCGGATGGGGCTAGTCATAACAACACTCGAGCTATAACTGGAATCCACTCTGAGGTGATCCTTTGTATGACCGGTTTGAGTAATGGGAACTTTTCCCTAATTAGATGTAACCTGATCAACTACATCTAATTGCGGATATAGTTCCTAGTACTCAAGGTGTGTCATTGAAGGTGTCACCCATTTCTTAGAGCCTTAGTAAGAACCTCGTGCAACTCGCTCTTCAATCATATCAGTTCTAGTTCACTCGTTCTCTTAAGACATACGTTCTAGTGCTTCGAGGATAGGCCTTAGAGCTTATACGACTATAGGTCCTTATCATGCAACCGACGACTGTTCTTGTTCATATATTGTGCTAACGACGATCTTTTATTAGCGTACTACGTACTTGGAGCTTTAGACTTGTGCGAAACGTAATCGAGTTCATATTTCTATCTTATTTAGGGGCATAAGGAAGAATGCCGCCTAAACGTGGACGAAAAGCTAAGACCGCACCAGCTGTTGAACCTACTCAACCTGGTATTAATGCGAATGTCAACTTTACTTTGAATGATGTAGCAGACCTCATCACTGACCGCATGAATGCGATGATGCCAAATCTTGCTACTCAAGTTGCTCAGATGCTGGAAATTCCACTAACTGAAGGTACTAGAACTACTAGAGCAACTCAGAATAGGAGGACTCAAGAAGAACCTGAACAGAATCAGGAAGTGAACAGTGATTCGGATGGGGCTAGTCATAACAACACTCGAGCTACCGCTGAAGACAGAGTCAGCCAAAGCAGAGGGTGTTCATTTAAGACCTTCACTCAGTGCAAACCCCCAGTCTACACAGGGGAGAAGGGAGCTGCAGAACTATTGATGTGGTTCGAGAATATGGAAGAGGCCTTGTACCACACTCAAACCTCTGAGGACAAGATGGTGGAGCATGCGACCAGCCAATTTGATGGTGCTGCTAGGTCCTGGTGGACGGGCATCGTTACCACTATTGGCAGGAAGTCCGCCTATGCTTACACCTGGGAAGAACTTCAGAAGATAATGAGAGCTGAATTCTGTACTAAGGATGCATTGCAAGAATTGGAACAAGAGTTTTGGGATCTGAAGATGGAAGGTGTGGAGATTGAGAAGTACATTTTGAGGTTTAATGAGCTAGCTAGACTTGTGCCGCATTTAGCTTCTACCGAAGAGAAGAAGATCGACCGCTTTATTTGGGGTTTAATTTCTGAGATCCGCCGTGACCTCACCAGTAAAGGCCCCAAGACCATGTCAAGAGCCACTGTACTGGCTAAGACCTTGACCAAAGATATTATCCGGTCAGGAGGTTTGACTGGGAATGCTGATAAGGGGAAGAGGAAGGCTGAAGAAGTGATGGAAAAGAAAGTTGAAACCCCAACTAAGAAGGGGAGGATCTTGAGGAACTATGCGGTGACCGCAGTGCCTGAACCAACAAGATATTCTGGAGCGTATCCAAAGTGTGCCCGTTGTAACCTTCATCACACTGGTGCTTGTCCTGTTTGCTATAAGTGCCAAGGAATTGGGCACATGGCAAAGTACTGTAATGCTGGCTCAGTGAACTTGATCAGAACCAACCCCCCGCCAGTCAACAGAAATCCACCAATGAGAAATGCCAGACCTCCGCTACCACCTGCTGTACCAGTCCAAAGGAACCAGAACCAGAACGCCCAAGTTCAGCGTGTTGTTTATCCACGCGGGCCAAGGAACCAGAACCAGCAGAACAACCAGCAACAGCAAAACCAACAAGGCCCTGCTAACGCCCGTGTTTTTACTCTGAACGCTGAGGAAGCTCGTCAGAACCCTCGGGTTGTGACAGGTACTTTTCTTCTGAACGATCATTATGCTTCTGTACTATTTGACTCCGGTGCCGAACGTAGCTTTGTTGCATTAGACTTTAAAGCTAAGACTAACATGATAACTGGCAAACTAAATGATAAATATGTGGTGGAGTATGCAAATGGCCAAAAGTACGGTACCAACGAAATCGCTCTAGATTGTCCTTTGACCTTAGTAGACAAGAACTTTACAATTGATCTAATCCCTGTCAAGATTAGTAGCTTCGACATTATCGTGGGAATGGATTGGCTATCCAAACACCACGCGACTATTTGTTGCCACGAGAAATCAGTTCATATACCGCTACCGAACGGCGAGATCTTGATCGTACAAGGCGATAAGTCCACGAACGAACTTAAAATCGTCTCAGCAATGAAATTCCGTAAGTACTTGGACAAGAAAGATCATCTTGTGTACCTAGCTCATGTCATTGATAAAAGTGCTAAAGAACAAAAAGTTCAAGACATTCCCATTGTTCGGGACTTCCCAGATGTCTTCCCTGACGACTTACCAGGCATTCCACCTGTTAGACAAGTCGAGTTCAATATTGATCTAGTTCCCGGTGCAGCACCAGTCGCTAAAGCACCGTATCGTTTAGCTCCTCCAGAAATGCAAGAACTGTCCAATCAATTACAGGAACTTTTGAGCAAGGGCTTCATTCGTCCTAGTTCATCTCCTTGGGGAGCACCTATTTTATTTGTCAAAAAGAAAGATGGCTCCATGAGAATGTGCATAGACTATCGTGAACTGAACAAATTAACCGTTAAGAACCGGTATCCCCTACCTCGCATAGACGATCTGTTTGATCAATTGCAAGGTGCTTCGTACTTCTCTAAGATCGATCTACGTTCAGGTTATCACCAAATCCGTGTTCAGGATGGTGACGTTCCAAAGACAGCTTTTCGTACTCGTTATGGCCACTACGAATTTCTCGTTATGCCATTTGGTCTGACTAATGCTCCAGCGATTTTTATGGACTTAATGAACCGTGTCTGTCGTCCGTTCTTGGACAAATTTGTTATTGTATTCATTGACGACATACTCGTGTACTCTCGGGACAAGACTGATCATGAACAACATTTACGTTCTATTCTTCAACTTCTTCGAGAAGAAGAGTTGTATGCTAAGTTCTCTAAGTGCGAGTTCTGGCTTCGCCAAGTACAGTTCCTCGGCCACGTCGTAAACGAACAAGGCATTCATGTCGACCTGGCCAAAGTTGAAGCCATCAAAAAGTGGGAGGCTCCGAAAGCTCCTACTGAAGTTCGTAGTTTTCTTGGACTAGCTGGTTATTACCGTCGTTTTATTGAGAACTTTTCTAAGATCGCACTACCTTTGACTCAACTGACTCAAAAGACCAAAGACTTTATTTGGGGGGAACAACAAGAACGAGCGTTCCAAACCCTAAAGGACAGACTGTGTGAAGCACCTGTTCTAGCTTTACCAGAAGGCACCGAAGACTTCGTCGTGTACTGTGACGCTTCACATCAAGGACTAGGCTGCGTACTGATGCAAAGAGGCAAAGTGATCGCCTACGCATCCAGACAACTCAAAGTGCATGAGAAGAATTACACCACCCATGATCTAGAACTTGGAGCAGTTGTTTTTGCCCTAAAGATTTGGAGGCACTACTTATACGGAACTAAATGTACTATCTTTACCGACCATAAGAGCTTGCAACATGTGTATAATCAGAAAGAGCTGAACATGAGACAGAGGCGTTGGGTGGAATTACTAAGTGATTACGATTGTGAGATCAAGTACCATCCTGGAAAGGCGAATGTAGTAGCTGATGCTCTAAGCAGAAAAGAACGAGTCAAGATCTTATCTATCAAGGAAACAGATCGTACAGACTTAAGACAACTTGTGATCGCAAGTCAAGAGATCGGATTGGAGTCAAAAGAAAACATAAAGGCAGAACGGTTAGGACCAATCGCTCAAGAACTGGAAATTGATGACGAAGGAGTCAGAAAGTTCAAAAACCGAGTTTGGATCCCTGCAGTTAATGGTGTTAGAGAGATCATCATGCATGAAGCTCACAGTTCGAGGTACTCGATTCATCCGGGTGCAGACAAGATGTACAAGAACTTAAAGCAAGACTACTGGTGGCCTAGGATGAAGAGAGAGATCTTTGAGTACGTCAGTAGATGTCTGACATGTTCTAAAGTGAAGATCGAGCATCAGAAACCTTCCGGTTTATTGAAACAGTTAGAAGTTCCGGTGTGGAAGTGGGAAGATATTACCATGGACTTCATCATGAAACTGCCTCGTACAAAAGACAACCATAACTCTATTTGGGTTATCGTAGACAGACTGACGAAATCAGCTCGTTTTCTTCCAATTCGTGATGACTACTCACTGGAGAGACTCGCTGAGATCTATATAGACGATATTGTGACCAAGTACGGTGTCCCTTTATCAATAGTGTCCGATCGAGACCCTCGCTTCACATCTGACTTTTGGCAGTCACTTCAAGAAGCATTAGGTACTAGACTTAACTTGAGCACCGCTTATCACCCACAGACGGACGGGCAAAGCGAATGTACTATTCAGACCTTGGAGGACATGCTCCGTTCTTGTGCATTAGAGTTCAGAGGAAGTTGGGATAAACATCTTCCATTGATCGAGTTCTCGTACAACAATAGCTATCACACTAGCATTCAGTGTGCACCGTTCGAAGCCTTATATGGGCGTAAGTGCAGATCACCACTTTGCTGGCTAGACGCCGGTGAAAGAAGCTGGATGAAGCTCCCAGTTGTACAGTTCACTATTGACAAAATCGCTGTTATAAAAGAAAAGCTGAAGGCTGCCCAAGACAGACAAAAGTCCTACGCTGACAAATGCCGTAAACCTTTAGAGTTTCAAGTAGGCGATAAAGTTCTATTAAAGTTTCCCCATGGAAAGGTACTGCCCGTTTTGGCAAGAAAGGCAAATTGGCGCCTCGGTACATCGGACCTTATAAGATCATTAAATGGATTGGACCAGTTGCGTACAAACTGGAACTACCCCTAGAACTTGGCAATGTTCATGACACCTTTCACGTGTCCAATTTAAAGAAGTGCTTGGCTGACGACCCGACCGTCATTCCTGTTAAGGATGTTCATATCGATGAAGGGCTTGAGTTCACTGAAGAGCCCATCGAGATCATTGATAGGGATGCTAAACAGACTAGACAGAGCAGAGTACCACTAGTTCGTGTACGTTGGAGTGCTAGACATGGATAGTATGACACTTGGGAACGCGAGGACTTCATTAAGAAGAAGTACCCTCATCTTTTTGATCGACAAGACTCTTAATTTCGAGGACGAAATCCTCCAAGTGGGGGAGAATGTAACAACCGTCTTAGAAATATTCTAAATAAGTTCTCTGAAACGTACTTTCGCCACCGGAACGGCCAGACAGTTCAATTTATATAAGTTCTTGACGTACTTTAGACTTGAATTATGTGCTTATATGAAGGTCAATTTGATCTTAAATTGTGCTTTAATAGACGAGTTCATGATTATGTGCAAAGAAATAATAAAGTTCGGTTCATAAACGTCCATGTTCATGAAAGTTTTAGTTCAAAAATGTACGCAAATAGCCCTTGCACTTGTTGAGTTCATTTTATATGGGAAGACTATAAATAGGAAAGGAATGGAACCCTTGAGAGAGAAACACTATTCATTCTCTTCTCCATCTCTCCACTCTCTCACTAAAACACACACTGGCAGCCACATTTTCACACACAAAATTCATCCTTTGATTTTGGGTTGTTAAACTAAAATCATTTGTACTTTTAGCATCCTTGTGATAATCAAAACGTATTTCTGGAAGCATTTCTCAGGTAACAACAACATTTGAGGGGTTTTTGAGCAAATTAAAAATGTACTTTTTCAAGTTCATGTTCTTGATGATTTGGTCCAGTTTTTGAATGAAAATCGTGTTAAAGGTTAATGGGTTTGTGTCTAAATGTGTTTTAATAACATTGTGTGAACGAATTTGGGTCATAACATGCTTTAATCTCAAAACCCGTTTTTGAAAGTGAAGGTACAAACTAGTTCTTGAAGTTATGACATGTTTATGCTATATTTGATCTTGAAATCAGTAAAAGTGTTATGAGATAATGTTATTGTGCATACATGTACTGGTTCTATGCCCTAACAAGTCCCGGGATCGATCTAAACCTTCGTAATGTGTGAAAAGGTTGTTCAGCCGTTTTGTCCATTGAGACGATCTAAAATGGGACGATCTTGTGCTTGGAACTTAAAATGATCTTGAGCTTTAACCCTGAAACGACCTTGAGTTTTAAACCTGAAACGATCTTGAACCTTTTAACCCTGAAACGATCTTGAACCTTTAACCTTGAAACGATCTTGAGCTAGAAGAAGCATGAAACGATCTTGAGCTTTAACCCTGAAACGACCTTGAGTTTTAAACCTGAAACGATCTTGAACCTTTAACCTGAAACGATCTTGAGCTTTTAACCTGAAACGATCTTGAACCTTTAACCCTGAAACGATCTTGAACCTTTAACCTTGAAACGATCTTGAGCTAGAAGAAGCATGAAACGATCTTGAGCTAGAAGAAGCATGAAACGATCTTGAGCTAGAAGAAGCATGAAACGATCTTGAGCCTTTAACCTTGAAACGATCTTGAGCTAGAATAAACCTGAAACGATCTTGAACCTTTAACCTTGAAACGATCTTGAGCTAGAAGAAGCATGAAACGATCTTGAGCTTTAACCCTGAAACGACCTTGAACCTTTAACCTGAAACGATCTTGAACCTTTAACCTTGAAACGATCTTGAGCTTTTAACTCTGAAACGATCTTGAACCTTTAACCTGAAACGATCTTGAACCTTTAACCTTGAAACGATCTTGAACCTTTAACCTTGAAACGATCTTGAAGCTAGAACTGTGAAACGATCTTGTGCTTGGAACTTAAAACGATCTTGAGCTTTAACCCTGAAACGACCTTGAGTTTTAAACCTGAAACGATCTTGAACCTTTAACCTTGAAACGATCTTGAGCTAGAAGAAGCATGAAACGATCTTGTGCTTGGAACTTAAAATGATCTTGAGCTTTAACCCTGAAACGACCTTGAGTTTTAAACCTGAAACGATCTTGAACCCTGAAACGATCTTGAACTTTAACCCTGAAACGATCTTGAACCTTTAACCTTGAAACGATCTTGAGCTAGAAGAAGCATGAAACGATCTTGAGCTAGAAGAAGCATGAAACGATCTTGAGCTAGAAGAAGCATGAAACGATCTTGAGCTTTAACTCTGAAACGATCTTGAACCTTTAACCCTGAAACGATCTTGAACCTTTAACCTTGAAACGATCTTGAGCTAGAAGAAGCATGAAACGATCTTGAGCTAGAAGAAGCATGAAACGATCTTGGCTCGACAACTAAGACGATCTTGACCCAGACGATCTCGATTAAAACGATCTTGTGCCAACACCTAGGACGATCTTGTTCTCAATAAACCCTAGGACGATTCTGAGCCTTGTGTCTCCTAAAACGATCCTGATCTAGTACAAACTCTAAAATGATTCTGACTAAGTACATTAAAGTCATGATTCAACTTAATCATTAAAGTACGAGTTCTATGAACAACTAAATTAAGTTCTAAGGCTAGAAATCATTATTAAAGACACATTAACATTATAATTACTTGTGTGTGAGTTCCAAGACGTTCAGTTCGAGTCCAGTTCATGCACTTAAAGTTCATTCAAACTCATTTTGAGTCAAAACGTTCAAAGATCTTCAAAGGGACCAAATCATCAGTTCATCAAGGACATTTCAATAATTAATTAGTCATTTGAACTAATATGTGTACATGTCCATGATCAATAACTTGTACTTAGGCTTCAATCAAGACGTACTTGGGATCTGATAGATATAACTTATCTATCTCTGTGCTTGTTCTCTGTGCTTATACTACTGTGCTTGTACCAGATCACTGTGAGTTCACTAATCCCCCTTTCGTACATTTTGTTCAAGTTCTTTTATCGGGGACTGAAAAGCATGAAAACTACTTTGTACTTGTACATATGTTCTTGAATTACTTTACGTACTATATTATAATCTTGAACTATTCCACGTACTATTTTATGATCTTACGAGGTACTTATGATATGATTCCTAATTATTTAAAAGAGTATTTAAGTCTTGAATGGGCAGGATCTTGAATACATTTATACTGTTTAAGGGAGTATTTAAGTCTTGAATGGGCAGGATCTTGAATACATTTATACTGTTTAAGGGAGTATTTAAGTCTTGAATGGGCAGGATCTTAAATACCTCCTTACTACCATATTGATCTTTAACATGCTCTAGTTCGTACTTGTACATGTTCAGTTCTTATTCACTGCTATCAATTCATATCCCACAGTTCAGGGATTGAACCGTAGATAATTATGGACAGCGCTGTTTAGGGTAGGCCCACCCTCATTCTCCGCAGTTCTGGAGGATGCATATTATCTGTTCTTGTTCTGATTGAGATCTTCGTGAAGTACTTGATTATTATGTGCATAAGTTCATTACAGTTCAGTTCTGGCCAATCGGGTTAGCAGTGACAATTCATTTAAAGTTCATTATATGTTCTTGTACTGTTCTTACTATCACAGAGCATTTTTTTTTGTTAAACGTACAGATCTTATGACTTGTTCTTACTATGCATATTATTATATGTAAGCGTACTAGTACTTTATGTGAATCTCACCAACTACTTTTGTAGTTGACCTTTGAACTTACATGCTTTTCAGGCTAGGTTAGTAGATCTCTTAGCATAGGAGTCTTCCTCTTTCAAGCTCATCTCTTTTGGCGATTGTTCGTACGTTCAAGACCGGAAGCTGTGAAGATCTCCCTTTGCTTATTCAGTTCAGACTCCAGTACTTCAAGACATTTGTTCTGTCTTTTGATTATTAACTATTCTGGGTATATCCCAAATGCTGTAATAACTTTTATACTTCTTTTCTTTTATGTTATTGGCTGTGTTGGAACTTGTACTGTGTGCTTTTGTGCTTGTCTGTACATCCCGTATATTCCGCTTTAGCGGGGTGTTACACCTTCAGTCACCGGTAAGAAAGTGTTTGATGCAGGTTTTTATTGGCCTACAGTTTTCAAGGAGGCTCAAACCTTGGTGGAGACTTGTGACATTTGTCAGAGACAAGGAAACATTACTAAGCGGGACGAGATGCCTCAACAGAGCATTCAGGTATGTGAGATTTTTGATATTTGGGGTATAGACTTCATGGGACCATTCCCACCGTCTAATAAGTTTCTATATATTCTTGTTGCCGTTGACTACGTGTCTAAATGGGCCGAAGCCAAGGCTTTGCCCACGAATGATGCTAGGGTAGTAATTGATTTCCTTAAACAATTGTTTTGCCGATTTGGTTGCCCTAGAGCCTTAATTAGTGACCGAGGAACCCACTTTGCAAATCATCAATTAGCTAAGGTCATGAAAAGATATGGTGTTGTGCATTACTTTTCTACTTCCTATCATCCACAAACTAGTGGACAAGTAGAAAACACCAATAGGGCTTTGAAGAGAATTCTGGAGAAAACTGTGGGAGATAACCCTAAGGTTTAGTCAAAGAAGTTGGATGACGCCTTGTGGGCGTTTAGGACGGCTTATAAGACGCCGATTGGCACCACGCCATACCGGTTGCTCTATGGTAAGACTTGTCATTTACCTATTGAGATAGAGCATAAGGCGTATTGGGCTTTGAGAAATTTAAACTTGGATATGATTCTTGACTGTTCTTATTTTATTTTTTTTTGTTTTTGTTAGTTAGATTTGATGTTGTTTTGTCAAGAAAAATGCAGGTACAATTTAGTGCGAAGCGGATTGAGGTAAGTGTTCAAAATTTTCATTGTCAAAATTTTTCTAAGGAAAAATAGGGGGGTCGTGACCAGTAGATTTGTACTGCGACGCAGTGGTGGGTTTACTTTCTCACTGCGCCGCAGTCGATTATTACTGATGTTTGGAGCAAAATTGCCCCACTGCGCCGCAGTGGGGGAGGCCGATGCCTACTGCGCCGCAGTCGATTATTACTGCGACGCAGTTTGGGAGCAAAATGCCCCACTGCGCCGCAGTCGATTATTACTGAGGTTTGGGAGCAAAATTGCCCCACTGCGCCGCAGTCGATTATTACTGCGACGCAGTGTGGGAGCTATGCCCACTGCGCCGCAGTCGATTATTACTGATGTTTGGGAGCAAATGCCCCACTGCGCCGCAGTCGATTATTACTGATGTTTGGGAGCAAATGCCCACTGCGCCGCAGTCGATTATTACTGATGTTTGGGAGCAAATGCCCACTGCGCCGCAGTCGATTATTACTGATGTTTGGGAGCAAATGCCCACTGCGCCGCAGTCGATTATTACTGATGTTTGGGAGCAAATGCCCACTGCGCCGCAGTCGATTATTACTGAGTTTGGGAGCAAAAATGCCCCACTGCGCCGCAGTCGATTATTACTGCGAGCAGTTGGGAGCAAATGCCCACTGCGCCGCAGTCGATTATTACTGATGTTTGGGAGCAAAATTGCCCCACTGCGCCGCAGTCGATTATTACTGATGTTTGGGAGCAAATGCCCACTGCGCCGCAGTCGATTATTACTGATGTTTGGGAGCAAAATTGCCCCACTGCGCCGCAGTCGATTATTACTGAGTTTGGGAGCAAATGCCCACTGCGCCGCAGTCGATTATTACTGAGTTTGGGAGCAAAAATGCCCCACTGCGCCGCAGTCGATTATTACTGCGACGCATGTTTGGGAGCAAATGCCCCACTGCGCCGCAGTCGATTATTACTGAGTTTGGGAGCAAAATGCCCCACTGCGCCGCAGTCGATTATTACTGCGACGCATGTTTGGGAGCAAATGCCCCACTGCGCCGCAGTCGATTATTACTGAGTTTGGGAGCAAAATGCCCCACTGCGCCGCAGTCGATTATTACTGCGACGCATGTTTGGGAGCAAATGCCCCACTGCGCCGCAGTCGATTATTACTGAGTTTGGGAGCAAAATGCCCCACTGCGCCGCAGTCGATTATTACTGCGACGCATGTTTGGGAGCAAATGCCCCACTGCGCCGCAGTCGATTATTACTGAGTTTGGGAGCAAAATGCCCCACTGCGCCGCAGTCGATTATTACTGCGACGCATGTTTGGGAGCAAATGCCCCACTGCGCCGCAGTCGATTATTACTGAGTTTGGGAGCAAAATGCCCCACTGCGCCGCAGTCGATTATTACTGCGACGCATGTTTGGGAGCAAATGCCCCACTGCGCCGCAGTCGATTATTACTGAGTTTGGGAGCAAAATGCCCCACTGCGCCGCAGTCGATTATTACTGCGACGCATGTTTGGGAGCAAATGCCCCACTGCGCCGCAGTCGATTATTACTGAGTTTGGGAGCAAAATGCCCCACTGCGCCGCAGTCGATTATTACTGCGACGCATGTTTGGGAGCAAATGCCCCACTGCGCCGCAGTCGATTATTACTGAGTTTGGGAGCAAAATGCCCCACTGCGCCGCAGTCGATTATTACTGCGACGCATGTTTGGGAGCAAATGCCCCACTGCGCCGCAGTCGATTATTACTGAGTTTGGGAGCAAAATGCCCCACTGCGCCGCAGTCGATTATTACTGCGACGCATGTTTGGGAGCAAATGCCCCACTGCGCCGCAGTCGATTATTACTGAGTTTGGGAGCAAAATGCCCCACTGCGCCGCAGTCGATTATTACTGCGACGCATGTTTGGGAGCAAATGCCCCACTGCGCCGCAGTCGATTATTACTGAGTTTGGGAGCAAAATGCCCCACTGCGCCGCAGTCGATTATTACTGCGACGCATGTTTGGGAGCAAATGCCCCACTGCGCCGCAGTCGATTATTACTGAGTTTGGGAGCAAAATGCCCCACTGCGCCGCAGTCGATTATTACTGCGACGCATGTTTGGGAGCAAATGCCCCACTGCGCCGCAGTCGATTATTACTGAGTTTGGGAGCAAAATGCCCCACTGCGCCGCAGTCGATTATTACTGCGGCATGTTTGGGAGCAAAATGCCCCACTGCGCCGCAGTCGATTTTACTGAGTGGAGCATGCCCACTGCGCCGCAGTCGATTATTACTGATGTTTGGGAGCAAAATTGCCCCACTGCGCCGCAGTGGTGGGTTTACTTTCTCACTGCGCCGCAGTCGATTATTACTGATGTTTGGAAGCAAAATTGCCCCACTGCGCCGCAGTGGGCCTTTGACCGGTCAACCAAAGTGTATTATTATCAGTCAAAGAAGGGGTTACTTTTTACCACTCAAAATTTTTATCAGTTTTGTTTTCCTTCTTGCTTTCAAAACCCCCCCAAGCTCCGATATTACTTCACCATTCTTGCATTATTCTTCCTCTTTGTCGTAGATTATCAATCTTCTTTCAGTATCATGGGGAAAGAGGTAAGATTCTTGACTAGTTTTTCTTTTTATTTCTTTAATTTTAATTTTTAATTTTTAGGGTTTTAATTTTCAAATTAATTAGTGGGTTATGTTAGTTATGGGCTATTGATGCTAATGTGGTGTTTACTTTTTCGATTCTAACACTTGTTCATCCGATTTTGAGATAAAATAAATGCTAGGGTTTTGAAAAAATTGGGGCTTTTTGATGGACAAGTGTGGGGGAGGTTAATGTTAGCCTAGTTGTTGTTACATTGTTGAAATAAAGTTGATTGATGGTATGGTTGTACACTTTTGCTGAAAGTTGTGATGAACACTGAGAATGTTGCCCAGAATTTTGAGGCCACTGCGCCGCAGTGGTATTGTGTGTTAGCCACTGCGCCGCAGTGGCTGGCTTCTGACCTGCACGTGACTATTGCCCCACTGCGCCGCAGTGAGGGATACCATGTCCCACTGCGCCGCAGTGGGAATACCATGTCCACTGCGCCGCAGTGAGGGATACCATGTCTCACTGCGCCGCAGTGAGGGATACCATGTCCCACTGCGCCGCAGTGAGGGATACCATGCCACTGCGCCGCAGTGGCTGGCTTCTGACCTGCACGTGACTATTGCCCCACTGCGCCGCAGTGAGGGATACCATGTCCCACTGCGCCGCAGTGGCTGGCTTCTGACCTGCACGTGACTATTGCCCCACTGCGCCGCAGTGAGGGATACCATGTCCCACTGCGCCGCAGTGGGGATACATGTCCACTGCGCCGCAGTGGCTGGCTTCTGACCTGCACGTGACTATTGCCCCACTGCGCCGCAGTGAGGGATACCATGTCCCACTGCGCCGCAGTGAGGGATACCATGTCCCACTGCGCCGCAGTGGCTGGCTTCTGACCTGCACGTGACTATTGCCCCACTGCGCCGCAGTGAGGGATACCATGTCCCACTGCGCCGCAGTGGGGATACATGTCTCACTGCGCCGCAGTGAGGGATACCATGTCCCACTGCGCCGCAGTGAGGGATACTGCCACTGCGCCGCAGTGGCTGGCTTCTGACCTGCACGTGACTATTGCCCCACTGCGCCGCAGTGAGGGATACCATGTCCCACTGCGCCGCAGTGGTATTGTGTGTTAGCCACTGCGCCGCAGTGGAGCCACTGCGCCGCAGTGGCTGGCTTCTGACCTGCACGTGACTATTGCCCACTGCGCCGCAGTGGCTGGCTTCTGACCTGCACGTGACTATTGCCCCACTGCGCCGCAGTGAGGGATACCATGTCCCACTGCGCCGCAGTGGTATTGTGTGTTAGCCACTGCGCCGCAGTGGCTGGCTTCTGACCTGCACGTGACTATTGCCCCACTGCGCCGCAGTGAGGGATACCATGTCTCACTGCGCCGCAGTGGGATTGTTCTGTCCAAAATTTGTGTTGAAAATTATTGTGATTTCAGTTTTGCATTCCTTCTTTAACGTGTATGTTTGCTTTAATTTTGTGATTGCAGACTGGAGATCAGAGAAGGCAGATGGAAGTTGGTCAAGGAAGCGGGACTGGTGCCAAGAGGGCTAGGCAAGAGCCAGAAGTGCCTGATCTAAGGTTTGGAGAGCGCGATATGGACGAGTCTCACGCATGGTTAGAGTTCAATGGGGCTAGGCAACCCCATAATAACAACTTCTTGAATAATCTCTTTGCTCTCCATCGCCAGGTAGTTTGCCTTCCCAAATATCTTGATCCGATTTTTGCTAGAAATTATGGGATACAGGAGGATATCCGTCGGTGGTTTCGTATTGAGGTTCAACTTGGTGACCAGGTGATTAGTAGTGATATGTGGCACAACATTTTCAATAATCGGGAACCAGTTTTTCGTGAACTTTGTCTTGAGTTTTATTCTACCTTGAAGTTGACCAAAGAGCTTAATAAAATCAAGGATATTTTTGAAGAGCGGGTAGTAACTTTTTTCTGCGGGGGACAGCCTAGGAAGTTATCTATTCCTGAATTTGGTTTTTATTGTGGTATGTATACGAGGGAGCAGTTAGATAGTCAGGAATTTAGGGCTTTGTTGAGGAAGGGTTTGTATGTGAAACACGATTTGGGAGATGGAGAATCGATCTCTCAGTATTGGACTCGTATTTCGGGGGGACACGCTTGGCCTTCTTGTGGCTATGTTAGTGTGTCTAAGATTAGCAGTGTGAAGCTGAGGATGTTGCATAGGATGCTTGTCACGTTTCTGGTACAAAGGTCCACCCATTGGGACAAGGCGTACCAGCTAGATTTATGGCTGATTAAGTTGTTTTTTGAGGGGGCACCGAGGAGGTTTGCTTTGGCCCCGATGGTTGTTCTGGATAGGATGGTGAATCACTCGGATTCAAAGTTGGTGCTTGGGTAGTTTATCACCCGTCTTTACAAGAGGATGGGAGTTTTTGATTCTGATATATGTCATGAGGGATTGTCTTTGCAGGTTAGATAGGAGCATTTAACTGAGAAGGAGTTGATAATAGCCAAGATAGTGAAGAAGCCAAAGAAGAATGAGCAAGCGAGGTTGTTGGATGATACATGTGTTATCGCTGCACCGCCTCCAGAGGTGGAGGATTCTGATGATGATGAGATGGAGGATGCCACTCAGGTGCCTCAAAGGAGGCGGGGCCGTCCAAGTATTGATTTGACTGATTTGGGGTCCCAGCTGCAGCAGATTGTTGATGGACAGCAGGCTAGCCGTCAGGCATTTGATGATTATCAAAGGAGGATGGATCAGGATATGACTTGGATGGGATCGCAGCAGGCCCGCACCAACTATACCCTAGATTATTATCAGCCTATGTGGGATGCGCAGTACCATGGGCAGCCGTTCGTTCCAGATACTCCTATTCCTGATTTTTCACCACCACCTATTCATGTTCCGACATATCGTCAGGGAGGTGGTTCTTTCTTCCCACATGATCTAGGAGGATCTCCTCGTGGTCCTATGCAGTTTGGTTCTTTTGGCGGGAGATCTTCTTTTGATGCAGGTACTAGTGCAGATTGGAGACCATGGACAGGTGCCGCTAGTCAAGCAGGTGGAGATGCTGGTGGTTCTGGGGGATTTGTTGGTGGTTCATCTTCTTTTGTTCCTGGTTTTGTTGCAGGTTCTGGCTCAGGATTTGGCGGTGGACCGTCTGGAGGAGATGTTGGCGCCTCTGGTTCGGGTCAAGAAGGAGACCGCAATTGGATCACCGATCTTTTCGATACATCTGGTCTTCCCTATGGCTATCATGGACAGTCGCAGTGATGATGGTTATGGTTCCCGTCCGGTTCCGTGGGATGGAATCATTTTACGATTTATGATGATTGGTATTCAGGATGACTGTACTTTATACATTGTGTCTTATTTTCTGTTCTCTATTTTCTGATATCCACCCTACGGGGTGATGAGACATTGTACTTTCGTTTGTTTACTTTCTTTTAGGTTTTGATTTTTCTGCATTAAACAGTAGTTACTTTGATATGATTGGTTATGTGGTTTGTTTGTGGTGCAAGTGCAACAGGACTATTCAATTTGATGGCTATTGTGCAACACTAGTGTGGGGGGGAACCCGTTGGATTCTCTTCTCATATTTACTCTGTGGCATCAAATTGTTGATTGTGTGATGGTGTGCATATGCTGGCAGTAAGTTCAGGGCCGCTATATCTATGTTTGGTATGTTTGATGCACACGCAACTCTCGTACTTTCCGTTTTGGTACAAGTTGTTTCTCCCGCCAAGCGAATTGTTCTTCTTTTTTTCGGAAGCGCAATTGTGACACGGGGTCGACTAACTTGTTTCAAAACGGGATGTGTCCTTACTCCGGTATGTGTTCTGATTTTTCTATGTTGCTTACCCCTATTTACCTTTGTTTAACCGAATATGGACATTGAGGGCATTGTCCATCTTAAGTGTGTGTGTGTGGGGGGGGGTGGCAAATAGGTTTAAGCTACCGGGTACATCACTTTTGTTGTTTTGCCATTGAGATTTCTACCGTTTTTGTTGATGTGTCCCTCTCATAGGCCTTCGGATTTTATCCGAGGGTAGGAGTTTCTATTTTGAGCTCTTCACTGTGATGTGCATGTTTGGAATCGGTGTTGTCAATTTGGTGGGATAATAGAGGTTGATGTGGTTTTTAAAACTTGAGTTGAGTTTGTCCTTGTGGTAAATTGCTTTTGTCACTTAATTCATAATAATTTAATGAGCAATTTTACTACAAATTTTTCCTTGGTAAAAGTTTAATCGGCGAAATGTGTTCTGAACGGTTATTTGGCTAATCCTTGTGGATTGATAACATTACTTGCATACTCAAAATTCCCAAACACCTAAAGTTGTGAGATTCATTGTTCATATATAGATGTGCTAGGTGTTTACGGTTTTGGTTTGATTGCCTTGTAATTTGTCCCTCTCTTAGGCTCTTGGATTTATTCGGGAGTAAGGGTTCTATTTCGAACTCTGCACTAAGATGTGCGAATTTGAGGTTAATTTATTCCATTTCCGGGTTCTTTTCTTTGACTTGAGTGTGCCGGTGATGTGTTGAGCTAGAACTTGGCCTTGTGATCGTGACGAGACCGCAGTGAGATCACTTTTGTGATAAAAGTACATCGGATGACGAAGTGGCATATAGGTTTGATCCATTCTTTTCTTTCTTTCTTTTCGCCAATTGGCTTTTGTATATTCATACCCTCACTATACTTATACTCACTTACATATACATGCTTCCTTTCTTTGTAAACCTTTCTTATATATCCTTTTAACCTGGCCTTTTCCATTGTATATATCCACTCATTTATGTAAACTTTACCTAATTATACCTTACTATACCGATAGTCTAATCCGGGGGCCATTGATTGTCATTGGTTTGTTTGGATGGTTTGGGAGAGATTCAGTGGATTGTCAGTTGGAATATTCTTAGTACTTGGGAATACGTCGATTGGTCAAAATTATTGAGGAATGTCCTGTGTTGTTCAAAGGAAGTAGATTGTGTTAGACATTGTTCATCATTGTAAGAGGGTGCCTACCAGTAGAGTTAAAGTGATTTCAATTATCAAAAAAAAAAAAAAAAAAAAAAGAGGCTTGGGCTACTAGTGGGTACTCCTCATTTTTTTATGTCTAGAGTTGTGTTGTATCGTTAAGAATGGAGGGCTTGGTTGACTTTAAGTTGTTTGAAGTTGATACGCCACAATGGTGTCGAGTTTGCTTGGTATTTTTGAGGTGTTTTAGCGGATTTGCAATTTATGGGTTGTTGGCAATCAATGGTACGGGTTTTGATTAGACTATTTTGTACATATTTCATACATACCTTATACTTTTGATTGATTCCTTTCATTTCTAACCTACACTCCCTCACTCATTGTAAATGTCCAATATATATACCTTAGCCTAACTATACAACCATCTTATATGCCTATTTTGATGATGTACTTGGTGCTTACGCCATGTCGGTGGAGCTATGATCCTTGTTCAAGCCTATGGTAAGATATGCATCACGACTGTGCTATGAGTGATTCTTGAATATTCAACCCCAAAAGTAAGTTCGTTGGAGTACAATGATATTGATAGGTTCATTTGTTTCACTTGTGCATAGTCGTGTTATTGAGGCTTGTGGATTGTTCAGATATTGTCAAACATTTCGGGTTTTCATTTAAGATTAAAACTGCTTCATCCAACTTCTTTGTCTTTGACATACTTGGTGTTGCTTCTTTTTGATACTCGTAATTGTTTATTTAGCTTCTTTGCCAAGGATTACTTTTTCTTTAAATGTTGGATTTGCTTGAGGACAAGCAATGCTCGAGTGTGGGGGGATTTGATGTGACCAATTTATACCCATCGCCCACATCGTTATTGGCTTTTTTATTATATGTTTTTAGTCGATTTTGCTGGAATTTGGCGCGTTTATGGGTTTTGTTAGTGGTTTCAGGTTCTAAACAGGTGACGTGTCCGTTTGGTGCAATTTCGAGTAATTTAGAGGTCATGAAGTTGATTGGAGAGTTCGAGAGTTGTTAAGGTGAAAAGAGATAGAAAATTTATGCAAGTTCTTATTTTTGAAGAAGTGTTATTCGGACCAGTATAGTTATACTGCGACGCAGTGGTGGTGAACAAGCCCACTGCGCCGCAGTCATCTAATGGAAATGAGCATCGAGACCAGTATATTTATACTGCGACGCAGTGGTGGTGAACAGGCCCACTGCGCCGCAGTCAGCTAGTGGAAAAAGGAGAATTCAACCAGTAATATTACACTGCGCCGCAGTGGGATGTGCGTGTGCCCACTGCACCGCAGTCAGCCTTGACAAACGAGCACCAAAGGCAGTGTATAAGCACTGCACGCAGTGGGGGCATCACTCGCCCACTGCGCCGCAGTGAGAGTACGGGGCTGAAAGGTTTTGGGCAGCTTTTGCTTCAGATTAAAGGGAGATATAAATAGTTTACAAACCTAATTCCCAAATTATCAAGTCTTCTTTCTAAGAGCTGCACTACAAGGAACACCTTCAAGGATCAAATCAAGATTTGATCGTCTTCCGATTCATTGAAGATTCACGTGCACCCACTTAGATCGTATCTATTTTATTGTCTTGCAATTTCTATTTCTCAAATGATTGGTACATCATGTTCTTCCTTTATTTTGATTGTTATTTCAATTTAATCATGAGTGGCTAATCTTTCAATCATCCACCTTGATGAAAACTAGACGAATGATGTGATTGCTATATGTTTTAATTCAAAGAGTTGATTTCAATTATCAAAAAAATAAATAAATAAATAAAATAAGAAAAAAGGCTTGGGCTACTAGTGGGTACTCCTCATTTTTTTATGTCTAGAGTTGTGTTGTATCGTTAAGAATGGAGGGCTTGGTTGACTTTAAGTTGTTTGAAGTTGATACGCCACAATGGTGTCGAGTTTGCTTGGTATTTTTGAGGTGTTTTAGCGGATTTGCAATTTATGGGTTGTTGGCAATCAATGGTACGGGTTTTGATTAGACTATTTTGTACATATTTCATACATACCTTATACTTTTGATTGATTCCTTTCATTTCTAACCTACACTCCCTCACTCATTGTAAATGTCCAATATATATACCTTAGCCTAACTATACAACCATCTTATATGCCTATTTTGATGATGTACTTGGTGCTTACGCCATGTCGGTGGAGCTATGATCCTTGTTCAAGCCTATGGTAAGATATGCATCACGACTGTGCTATGAGTGATTCTTGAATATTCAACCCCAAAAGTAAGTTCGTTGGAGTACAATGATATTGATAGGTTCATTTGTTTCACTTGTGCATAGTCGTGTTATTGAGGCTTGTGGATTGTTCAGATATTGTCAAACATTTCGGGTTTTCATTTAAGATTAAAACTGCTTCATCCAACTTCTTTGTCTTTGACATACTTGGTGTTGCTTCTTTTTGATACTCGTAATTGTTTATTTAGCTTCTTTGCCAAGGATTACTTTTTCTTTAAATGTTGGATTTGCTTGAGGACAAGCAATGCTCGAGTGTGGGGGGATTTGATGTGACCAATTTATACCCATCGCCCACATCGTTATTGGCTTTTTTATTATATGTTTTTAGTCGATTTTGCTGGAATTTGGCGCGTTTATGGGTTTTGTTAGTGGTTTCAGGTTCTAAACAGGTGACGTGTCCGTTTGGTGCAATTTCGAGTAATTTGGAGGTCATGAAGTTGATTGGAGAGTTCGAGAGTTGTTAAGGTGAAAAGAGATAGAAAATTTATGCAAGTTCTTATTTTTGAAGAAGTGTTATTCGGACCAGTATAGTTATACTGCGACGCAGTGGTGGTGAACAAGCCCACTGCGCCGCAGTCATCTAATGGAAATGAGCATCGAGACCAGTATATTTATACTGCGACGCAGTGGTGGTGAACAGGCCCACTGCGCCGCAGTCAGCTAGTGGAAAAAGGAGAATTCAACCAGTAATATTACACTGCGCCGCAGTGGGATGTGCGTGTGCCCACTGCACCGCAGTCAGCCTTGACAAACGAGCACCAAAGGCAGTGTATAAGCACTGCACTGCAGTGGGGGCATCACTCGCCCACTGCGCCGCAGTGAGAGTACGGGGCTGAAAGGTTTTGGGCAGCTTTTGCTTCAGATTAAAGGGAGATATAAATAGTTTACAAACCTAATTCCCAAATTATCAAGTCTTCTTTCTAAGAGCTGCACTACAAGGAACACCTTCAAGGATCAAATCAAGATTTGATCGTCTTCCGATTCATTGAAGATTCACGTGCACCCACTTAGATCGTATCTATTTTATTGTCTTGCAATTTCTATTTCTCAAATGATTGGTACATCATGTTCTTCCTTTATTTTGATTGTTATTTCAATTTAATCATGAGTGGCTAATCTTTCAATCATCCACCTTGATGAAAACTAGACGAATGATGTGATTGCTATATGTTTTTATTCAAAGAGTTGATTTCAATTATCATTGTGTCGAGATCTTGATGATTTAATTCCTTTATGTTATTATTATGATATTGGTGGCATGTGTGTTTTTCGTTAGTGGTACTAGTTGAATACATATGTGATTTTCAAACGGTTGCTTGTCTATGAGCAATTATCACTAGTTCATGGTATGATAGTGAATGTCATTTTAATAAAAGGAATCATTTTGTCAACGTGTTTTGTAACGGTTGGTGGTACCACGTTATTTTCACATAGGCACAATTGGTAATCTGATAGTCAATCAAACTAATTGTTGGTAAGGTTGTCTAGGCATTGGTGGTACCGGCTTGGGTAATTAAACTAGCAATTTAGGTGTTTGGGTGATTTGTGAGCGGTTGGTGGTACCACGCAAGCATTTTATCCTTTCACGATTATCTTGTCAACTCTAAATGAAGTTGGCCTTAATTGATGCAATCATGTTTGAAGTCTAGCGAAATCAAGGTGGATGATCTTTACTATTATTGTTTGAAGCTTTACCTTTACTTTTACGTGTTTTTGTCTTTAAAGTTATTTTACTTTAATTGTCAAAGAGAGATTTGAAGCAACACCCTATTTTCCAAACTACTTTATTAGACAATTGATTCAGACCAATCCCCGTGAACGAACCTGGCCTTACTTTTTAACTATATTGCATACGATCGGGTCCACTGCCCGATAGTGTGTAGTAGTGAGTTTCGAGGTATTTCTAGTTTTAATTTTTAAACTCGATTTAGCACATCAAACCCTATGAAAAAACCCCCAATTAAAATCAATCCCCTTAATCAATTAACAGGTTCAATCGATCTACCTGGACTAAACGAGTTAGCCGGGATCACGAACCAGGTAATCAATCAGAAGAAAGACAAGAAGATTAGGGTTTTAAGCGACGTGAAAAGAAAACCCTAAAAAACGCAAAACAAGATCAGAAAACAAGTAATTAAACACGAATTATTGCATAAAAGTATACAGTAATCATGAATAATCATTGAAATCTGATTAAGAAGTGCGAACTTAGGGTACGAAAATCAGAAAAAAATCGCCATAGGAGAGAGAGAATTTTAGTTATTTTTGGTGCCAATATACTAACTTAACAAAGTATGTTACTACATGAGGTAGTTGGTTTATTTTTCTTATTTTTGAAAAATACAAAAAGATTTTTCCATTATTTTCATTTTAGTTTCTCACAAAGTATTAGGATGAGATACAAGGTATCGAACGCCTTTGTGTACTGCCTTCGTAGTCTCATTTTTAATATTTGTGCGAAACTTCCAAACCTTTTACTCACCCTTTATATGCAAAAACTTTGTTCAAATCATGCATATATTTAGGGAGAGTATGTTTTCCAAAACAAAACTTCCAAGTGTTCAAACTCATTTTCCATTTTCAAACACTTTGGATGATTCTCAAACCATTTTTGATCATCTTTATTGAAGTTCGGTGTTAGATTTGCACACGAGAGTTTAGGCCACTCATAAACACTCCATGATATTGTCATCGCCGATGAGATCTAACCCCGGAGTTAAAATCTCAATTTTAGATTGTGAGGGTATATGAGTGTGATGATTTTTGTGCAAATAGGACATGAGGGAGTAGTCGAAAAGTGAGAGGTCAAGGTGACAAAGATGAGGTGAGAAAGAGCTAAATGAAACAAAAGCCCTCCCCAAAATTCTCAAAATGCCGGGTCAACACGTTTCTATCCGATTTCATTCGTTGATTTCTCGATATTGAATAAGACTTCATGGACCCAGTGAAGCAATGCACATCTTTTCCTAGCCACTCAAGTATTTCTTAACAAATACTTGTTTTATTCTCATGGAGATTTTCACATTTCTATCGACTCTTCATTTGACGTTGATATTGAAATAGGGCGACACTCTGCTCCGGTCCCCGACTTCAATTGATCACTGTTGAGTCTAGAGCGTACTTGATATATATTTCATTTACTAGGACACATCGAGTCTTTATATGTCTTTCTGACATCGCATATCTTTGTGATATTGCTGGAACATTCGTAGTGATATCATATGTTTGATATTCCATGATGATCGAATGGAAATCCTACCAATGCTAACATCATTTCCAACGTTGAACGTAGGTCTCACATTTTCATTTTATGGATTTGTTGAGTAAACGAGAAGTCTATGTGACCTCGGATTTATTTTCCCAAAAGTCTTTGAGGAATGTAAGACATCGTTATCGAACGCCTTTGTGACACTGACCATGAATTACATTCTTTAAAGCAATCTATCGGTTGAAAAGCAATAGACCAAACCATTTAGAGATACGATTTGTGCATTTCTCGATGATAATGGGAAGTCCTAAAAATAGTAATCGTACTTTTAGGCCACACCATTAATCCTTTCGATTTTTTGTTGTGTCAACGGATCAATTTTATCCAGATTTCATTTCTCTTCACACAAACACAGAGAACACAAACACCATTTTACAATCTTTTTCCAACAACACAGCCTCAAATTCTAGTTCACCGACAGGTCCATTAGGATTGGGAATTGGGTTGGGTTGATTTGCATGCATCTTGTTTTGTATCATCTACCGTTTGCTTTCAATCATTGTTGCATGATGAGCACGTTTCACATATTCATCATGAGGGGGAGAAATGATTAGATGATTGATGGATAAAGTTCAAAGTTCTAGGTAGAATTTGATGGATGGTTTTGGTTGTTGTTCAAAGGATTATTAGTTTAGGTGAAAGAAGTGAATAATTATCTTGATAAGTTGAAAGATTGTGTCGAGATCGAGAATATTCAAGATGATTTTAGTTTTGGAAAGTACATGGTCGATAAAGGAAAGATTTATTGGTAAAAATGACCATTTTTAAATGATTAGAAGAGATTGAGATTGAATAATGTTTTGAGAAGATATGAAAAGTTTTTGTGATGCGTAAATCTCACGCGAATCTAAGCACAGCGGAAGACTATTTTTGGTATTTTCAGGATTTTAACATGAAACAAACAATAATACAAGACTTCTAAAATAAAAATGATAGATAAAAGAATCCATCACCAAGATTCGTAAAGGCCAAGCCACCGGAATCAAGGATGAAGGAAACACTCCGCCCCACCACTATAATCGATAAAGGTCTAGCCACCACGATTACAGATAAAGGAAACCGAAGATTTAGACCTCACCACAATATTTGATAAAGGACGAACCACCACAAATATTGATAAAAGGGTCACTCCTAACCACCAAGATCAAAGATCTCTAAAGGTAAAAGAAGATTTTAAGAAATAGAGGCTGCTCTATTAATTTCATTCAATTCAACATAACATGATTTTTACAATGAAAAGAGCCCCTATTTATAGCCACATGCTGTTACCTAGGAATTAACGAAATACAATAAAATAATCAAAAAGTTGTCATGTGCTAAGGACAGCCACTAATTTATCAACCAATGGGAAATGGACTGACAAAGCTTCTAGAAAGATTCCTTCTACACAAGGGCCCACAAAACCGTTACGATTAACGTTGTCACACGCTCCTCCATTATCTTCTTTGACAGCTGTCATTCCTTCTTTATTGGGTCCACAAACACGTGACTGGAATAAACTTTAATAATGAAAACTGGAACGTAAATCTGGAGCTTTCACTGGAGACTTAAATCTGGAGCATCCATCTGGAGACTAGAGTGGAGCTGATCACTAGAGTCCTTCAGTGGAGAACTTCACTGGTGGATCACTACTGGTTGTCACTGGAGTCTCTTTCCACTGGAGGAGTGTTACCACTGGTGACTGGACTGGTTCAGTGAACACTTGTCTGAAATGGGCTATTGCTGGCAAAATTAGCATGGCCTGCTCAGATGACATTATTCGTTCAGTTCTACCCTTCAGTTCAGTTGACTTCTCCAGTTCACTGATGTCATTCAGTTCAGTGAACCTAGACATTTCCACATCAATCCCCTCCTCTAAGAAGGGACTTGTCCTCAAGTCCTCGAGGTATTCATCTTCCAGATAAGGCATCAGATCCCCGACATTAAAAGTACTTGAAACTGACATATCTCCAGGTAGCTCAACTTTATAAGCATTATCACCATACCTTTCCAGAATCTTGAATGGTCCTTCATCTCTAGGCATCAACTTGTTCTTCCTTCTTGCTGGAAATCTTTCTTTTCTGAGGTATACCCAAACTAGATCACCTGGAGCAAAACTGGACTGCTTTCTATTCTTGTTTGCCCTGGCCTTGTAAGTGGCATTTTCCTTCTCTATTCTGGCCTTCACTTGTTCATGAATTTTCTTTATTTCTTTTGCTCTAGCTTCAGCTTCAATACTTGCTTTTGGTTCAATCGAAAATGGAATTAAATCAATGGGAGTCAGTGGATTGACACCATAACAAATTTCAAATGGGGATTTACTGGTTGAATAATTTGGAGCTCTGTTGAAAGCAAACTCAGCATGAGCAAGCTTCAGATCCCAATCTTGCAGTGTCTTCTTCACGAGTGTTCTTAATAACATACCAATTGTTCTGTTTGTGACTTCAGTCTGTCCATCAGTCTGAGGATGGTGAGACGTACTGAACATTAATCTGGTACCCATCAGTCTCCATAAGGTCTTCCAGAAATAACTCAGAAACTTCACATCTCTATCTGAAACAATTATTTTTGGAATCCCATGCAAACGAACAATTTCTTTGAAAAATAGATTTGCAACTGCTGAAGCATCATTTGTGGTGTTGTAGGGAACAAAATGTGCCATTTTTGAAAATCGATCAACAACCACCATTATTGAGTCTTTTCCTTTCTGAGTTCTGGGTAGTGCAACAATGAAATCCATACTGAGATCTTCCCATGGCTGACTTGGAACTGGAAGAGGAGTATACAGTCCTTTGTGAAAAGTAGTCTTCGCTTGGTGACAAGTTGGACAGCGACTGATGATATTCTGAACATCCTTCAGTAAACTTGGCCAGTAGAAGTGTTCAGTGAGAATCTCTCCAGTTTTGTTAATACCAAAATGGCCAGCTAGACCTCCTCCATGTGCTTCTCTTATCAGTAAATCCCTTATCGAACCCCTGGGAATGCACAACTTTCCATTTTTAAATAAGAAACCATCTTCAACAACAAATGGTCCTTTCTGATTAGCTTCAGTGAGGCGATCAGCGAAGTCTGGATCAGCAACATACAACTCTTTAATGAAAGAAAATCCAAGAACTCTTGCTTCCAGAATTGATAACAACGAATATCGTCTGGAAAGTGCATCAGCAACAACATTAGCCACTCCAGCTTTGTTCTTAGAAACAAAAGAATAAGACTGCAAAAATTCCACCCATTTCGCATGTCTGGCGTTAAGCTTATGTTGACCATTAATGAACTTCAGTGCTTCATGGTCAGAAAATAAGACAAACTGCTTTGGCTTCAGATAATGTGACCAGTGAGTGATAGCACGAATAATTGCATAAAATTCTTTGTCATAAGTGCTATACCTCAGTTTAGAACCATTGAGCTTTTCACTGAAATAGGCAACTGGACGCCCTGCTTGTGCCAGAAATGCACCAATACCTACTCCACTGGCGTCACACTCTAACTCAAACAACTGATCAAAATCTGGCAAGGATAGAACTGGAGCTGAACTAAGCTTTTCCTTCAGTGACTCGAAAGCCAACTAGGCTGAATTAGGCCAGTCAAATACACCTTTCTTCAGACAGTCAGTGATTGGAACCACAACTGTAGAGAAATTTTTGATAAATCTTATATAAAAAGATGCCAGTCCATGAAAACTCCTCACTTCAGTGATTGTAGTAGGAACTGGCCATGATCTGATGGCTTCTACCTTTGAAGGATCCATGGAAATACCTTCTTTTGAAACAACATACCCCAGAAATATTACACTCTCAACCATGAAATCACATTTCTCCAGTTTACCATACAACTGGTGCCTTCTCAGTAATTTAAACACATTTCTTAAATGGTTAATATGTTCAGCTTCAGTTTTTGAATATAAAAGAAAATCATCAAAGTAAACAACAAAAAAATGACCAATAAGTGGCCTGAGGACTTTGTTCATCAGTCTCATGAAAGTACTAGGAGCATTAGATAAACCAAAAGGCATTACCAACCATTCATAAAGGCCTCCTTTAATTTTGAATGCAGTCTTCCATTCATCTCCATCCTTCATTCTGATCTGGTGATAACCACTTCTGAGATCATTTTTAGAAAACACACTGGAGCCATGTAACTCATCAAGCATATCATCCAATCTGGGAATGGGATATCTATACTTGATAGTTATATTATTTATGGCCCTGCTATCAACACACATTCTCATCGAACCATCTTTCTTTGGGACCAGGAGAGCTGGAACTGAACAAGGACTCATGCTTGCTCTGACATAACCTTTGGCAATCAACTCATCTACCTGCCTTTGCAACTCCTTTGCTTCAGTAAGTGAACATCTATAAGCAGCTTTGTTTGGAAGAACTGAACCTGGAACCAGGTCAATCTGGTGTTCAATTCCTCTTACTGGTGGCAAACCTTCAGGTAGGTCTTCTGGGAAAACATCAGTGAATTCCTTCAGTAGAGACTTTAGGAGAGTGGGGACTCCAGTAAACTCCTTCTCTTCAGTACGCTCAAGCACCAGTAACATCATAACTGGAGAGCCTCCAGTTAACTCTTCTTCAACTTCAGTTTGAGACATAATAAAGACTTGCTGGGCTGGTCTTTCTTATTAATTTTCAGTAACTCATTGGGTTTCAGAGAAGTCAAAGTGACCTTCTTCCCACTTACAAATAACGAATAAGAATTCATACGACCATTATGAAATACATAATTATCAAATAACCAAGGTCTACCCAGTAATATATGACAAGCATCCATAGGAACAACATCACAAACAATTTTATCTTTATAAACAGATCCAATGGAAAAAGGAATAGTAACTTGTCGATTAACTTTTACCTCAGATCCTTCACTGAGCCATTGCAATTTGTAAGGACGAGGATGCTTTATTGTAGGCAATTCCAGTTTCTCTACCATATAAGTTGAAGCAGCATTAGCACAACTCCCACCGTCAATGATCAGATCACATACCTTTCCTTTAACAGTACATCTGGAATAGAAGATATTTTCTCTCTGGGCAGTATCAGTTGCAATTTCATCAGTATGCATCACTCTTCTGACTACCAGCATTTCTCCAACATCTGCAGCTACATATGCCTCTTCACTTTCATCATCATCATACACTGGTTCACTTTCTTCAGTATCAACATCTGGTAAGCTTTCAATCTCCTTAGCAGTGAGTGCTCGCTGGTTAGGACACTGCGCCTGGAAGTGACCAAAGCCATGACACTTAAAACATTTTCTTCCAACTGGTTCTTTTGATCCTCCAGTTTCTTTCTCCTTTCCTCTGAAGGATTTCTGAACAGTTTCACTGGACCTGGTAACTGGTTGACTGGAACTGGAAGTAACCTTAGTGAAAGGTTTGTACTGGACCTTCTTCATAAGTTGCTTTTCAATCTGGAGGGCCAGTTTGCATGCACCTTCATAAGTCCAGATCGACTACAATTCTATCTTCTCAGTAATAGTAGCATTCAACCCACCAAGGAATCTGGCGATAGTATGCTCTTCAATTTCTTTGACACCAGTTCTTGTCTTCAGTTGCTCAAACTTCTTAATATACTCCACAACTTCTTTAGTGCCTTGCTTCAGATTATTCATCAGAAGGTACTAATCTTGCTTGTACGACTGAGGAACAAATCTCTTCTGCATAACTTCTTTCAATTTGGACCAGGTCTTGATTTTACTCTTACCTTTATACTCCCTTTCAGATTTCATATTGTCATACCAAGATGAAGCATATTTTTTAAGCTTAATAATGGCAACCTTAAAACTTTTTTTTATCATCATAACCCTTTATTTCCATAATCCTATCCATAACCTGAACCCATTCAAAATATTCTTCTGGGTTAGAAGAACCAACAAAATCTGGTGGATCTATTTTAATATCTTTAGTATCATCAACCTTATGTCTCCTTCGTCTTTCTCTAGGACGTGGGTCATCAGTATCACTAGAGTTTCAGGGTGTACTATCAGATCTTTCACTAGGACCTTGAGATTCAGAATCTCTTTCACTAGCAACAACATGGTCTCTATTAAACCTTAAACCACCATCTTCTAACATATGAACAACTCTACCAAGTGCTTATTGTAGATCTTCAATCTGCCTATCTCTCCTAGCATTATGAGCCTCTTTTAATGTCATATTTCTTCTAAAAGCCATTAATACCCAACAAATAATATCAACAATAACAGATCTAGACAAAAGGACAACAAACTATCAACAGATCAAAAGATGAGAACAACCCTTTTGGATCTGATCCAACACCAAACAAAACCCAAGGATGAAAAGATTAAGAAACCTTTTTTCAAACCTGGCTTTGATACCAAATTTGATGCGTAAATCTCACGCGAATCTAAGCACAGCGGAAGACTATTTTTGGTATTTTCTGGATTTTAACATGAAACAAACAATAATACAAGACTTCTAAAATAAAAATGATAGATTAAAGAATCCACCACCAAGATTCGTAAAGGCCAAGCCACCGGAATCAAGGATGAAGGAAACACTCCGCCCCACCACTATAATCGATAAAGGTCTAGCCACCACGATTACAGATAAAGGAAACCGAAGATTTAGACCTCACCACAATATTTGATAAAGGACGAACCACCACAAATATTGATAAAGGGGTCACTCCTAACCACCAAGATCAAAGATCTCTAAAGGTAAAAGAAGATTTTAAGAAATAGAGGCTGCTCTATTAATTTCATTCAATTCAACATAACATGATTTTTACAATGAAAAGAGCCCCTATTTATAGCCACATGCTGTTACCTAGGAATTAACGAAATACAATAAAATAATCAAAAAGTTGTCATGTGCTAAGGATAGCCACTAATTTATCAACCAATGGGAAATGGACAGACAAAGCTTCTAGAAAGATTCCTTCTGCACAAGGGCCCACAAAACCGTTAGGATTAACGTTGTCACACGCTCATCCCTTATCTTTTTTGACAGCTGTCATTCCTTCTTTATTGGGTCCACAAACACGTGACTGGAATAAACTTTATTAATGAAAACTGGAACGTAAATCTGGAGCTTTCACTGGAGACTTAAATCTGGAGCATCCATCTGGAGACTAGACTGGAGCTGATCACTGGAGTGCTTCAGTGGAGAACTTCACTGGTGGATCACTACTGGTTGTCACTGGAGACTCTTTCCACTGGAGGAGTGTTACCACTGGTGACTACACTTGTCTGAAATGGGCTATTGCTGGCAAAATTAGCATGGCCTGCTCAGATGGCATTATTCGTTCAGTTCTACCCTTCGGTTCAGTTGACTTCTCCAGTTCACTAATGTCATTCAGTTCAGTGAACCTGAACATTTCCACATCATTATGATTAGATGGAGTTTGTCCTTTTGTTGATACTTAAAGAAGAAAACTAAGTTGGATAGTTAAGTTTGTGCAATGTCTTGTTGAGATTTAACAATTGATCAAAGATTGAAGTGATTGTTCATTTGAGGGGGAGCAAAAGTGAACTCATGAAGAAAGTCCCAGTTTGGGTGAAGCTATATGATGTCCCGTTAGCAGCGTATACTGAGGATGGATTGAGTATGATTGCTTCAAAGCTTGGTAGGCCAATGTTACTTGACTCGTATACTAGCCAAATGTGTGTAAGTTCATGGGGACGACATAGTTATGCTAGGGCGTTGATTGAATTGGATGCTTCTATTGAATGGAAGGACGAGTTGGTTATAGGTATACCTAATCTGAATGGGGATGGTTTAACTAAGGAAGTTGTGGGCGTTGAATGTGAATGGGAACCACCTCATTGTCAGCATTGTAAAATATTTGGTCATGATGATTTGGGATGTCCATTACAAGTAAAAAAACCAAAGGAGACTCAAAGCAAGGAAATGCCAAACGATGATGGCTTTGTTCAAGTAAATCGTAGAAAAGGCAAGAATAAGATCGAAGGGATGAAGCTTAATAAGCCGAAATCGAATTGGGTTTATCATAAGAAGCAATCTAGTCAGCCTAAGCAACATGCTAATGCTAAGGTCAATGTTAATTCTAAAACTGGGGCTAGTACTTCTAATGTTTATACTAGTAAGTCTGGTTCGGATAAAACTGGGGATGGCTCGGATAAAACTGGGGGTAATGGTGCAGCGAGTACTTCTAATATTCCTACTAGTAATCCGTTTGAAGCTCTTATGGAAGAGGAAGGGACTGAAAAAGTGTGACATAGTGAATGATGATACTGATAGTGACGATAACGAGGTTTTTTCTGAATTTGATCAGTTTCACTAGATAAATAAATCACAAGGTACTACAGGGGCAAGCACTCCTGAATCAGCAGTACCTCATGTATAATATTGCTGCATGGAATATACGGGGGATGAACCAACTCCCGAAACAAAAAGAGGTTCGTCAAGTGCTTTCCGATAATAAATTATCTGTTTGTGCTATTTTGGAGTCTCATATTTCTTCTAAGAAGCTTGAGAATCTGTGTTCTAAGGTCTTTTATAATTGGTGTTGGACGTCTAATGGTAGTATGTGTGAAAAAAGTCCTCGAATAATTATTGGTTGGGATCCGAATATTGTTGATATTATGGTGATGTCTCAATCCGATCAGGTGGTTCATGTACAAGCAATTTTTAAGGCTGATAAAAAGGTACTTTTTTGTTCTTTTATCTATGCTCACAATAAGTATATTCAGCGACGGGAACTATGGCAGAATTTGTCGCAGCATAAACATTTTGTGGGCAATCAGGCTTGGTGTTTATTGGGTGATTTCAATGCTACTTTAAGTTTGGCGGATCATGCAAGTAGCTCTTCTAGTATTGATATTGCCATGCGTGAGTTTAGTGATTGTGTGACGGATATTGAAGTTGCTGATATTAATAGTGTTGGCTTACAGTTTACGTGGATCCAAAAACCACATGGTAGTGATGGGGTGATTAAAAAGTTGGATCGTATTCTTGCTAATTCTCAATTTCATAGTGTTTTTCAAGGGGCGACTGCATTATTTCAACCGTACAGAATTTCTGATCATTCTCCTGCAGTTCTTCGGCTTCCCATGACATCGAAATTTAGACCAAAGCCATTTAAGTTCTCTAACCTTCTTGTTCATCATTGCAGATTTAAGAATGTAGTGGCTGATGGTTGGGCTATGGATGTTAGTGGACATCCTATTTATAGAGTTGTTCAAAAGCTTAAGGCGCTTAAGAAGCCATTAAGGAAATTATTGTATGAAAAAGGTAATCTTCATGAAAAAGTGACTAATTTACGGTCTGATTTGGATGAAGCTCAACTTGCTCTTGACAAGGACCCCTTCAATAAGGCTCTAAAAGATAAGGCTTCTGATTATCTTAAAGCTTTTAATGAAGCGGTTTTAGATGAAGAACGGTTTCTTAAACAGAAGGCGAAAGTTGAATGGCTTAGGGTAGGCGACTCTAATTCAGCTTATTTTCATAAGGTGGTTAAGGCTAGAGTTGCTAGAAGTCGGATTGACGTGATTTTGGATTCGAATGGTAATCTGTTCGATGGTGATCAAGTTGCTTCGAAATTTCTTGATCACTACTTACGTTTTTTGGTCAAGCTGATTTGGTGTCTCCTATTGATACAGTTGATTTGTTTAGCAATACCCTTACGCAGGATCAAGCATCAGTTATGACTCAGCCAGTTACTGGAGAAGAGGTCAAATGCGCAATGTTTTCTATGGGTGATGATAAATATCGAGGGCCCGATGGTTTTTCAGCTTGCTTCTTTAAAAATTCTTGGGATGTTGTTGGATCGGAGGTTACTCTTGCTATTCAGGATTTTTTCAATTCAGGAAAATTGTTGAAAGAGATCAACCATACAGTTATTACTTTACTACCGAAGGTTGCTACTCCATCTAAAGTTACAGATTTTCGGCCAATCTCTTTGTGTAATGTTTTGTTTAAGTGTATCACGAAAATAATTGCTAACAGGATTAAAGGGTGCCTTGTTAGCTTGGTTTCTTGTAATCAGGCTGCTTTTGTTCCAGGCAGAAGTATTGCAGATAACATCCTCTTGACGCAGGAATTAATGCACAATTATCATTTGGATAGAGGTCCACCACGATGTGCCGTTAAGGTGGATATTCAGAAGGCATATGATACTGTGAATTGTGAGTTCCTCCGAAATATTATGATTGGTTTCGGTTTTCCTAACCAAATGATAATGTGGATTATGGAGTGTGTCACTACCACTTCTTTTTCCATTAATATCAATGGTAACTTGCATGGTTTTTTTAGAGGAAGAAGAGGTCTAAGACAGGGAGATCCACTTTCACCGTACTTGTTTACGTTGGTTATGGAGATCTTAACTCTTGTTCTTAAAAGAAGAGTTAGGAACTCGGCTGCCTTTTCTTATCATCATCACTGTGCAGAACATGAGGTGATTAATTTGTGTTTCGCTGACGATCTTTTTATTTTTATGAGAGGTGATGTTGGTTCTGCAGGGATTATTATGGAGTCTTTGGAGGAATTTAAACAGGTTTCAGGTCTTGCTCCTAGTTTGCCTAAGAGTACTGCATACTTTTGTAATGTGCTTAATCATGTAAAAGTGGCTATTCTTTCAATTTTGCCATTTGAGGAAGGCACATTACCGGTTAAGTACCTTGGAGTACCTCTTATTTCTTCACGACTGATGATTAAGGATTGTAAAATTCTTGTCGAAAAAGTGAAGAATAGGGTTCTTGATTGGAAGAATAAGTTTTTATCGTTCACGGGTAGATTACAACTTATTTCTTCGGTTATCTCTTCATTGCATGTGTATTGGGCATCTATGTTCTTGCTTCCTTCAAGCACTCTTTGTGATATTGAACAAATAGTCCGGGGATTTCTTTGGTGTCAGGGAGATATGCAAAAAGGTAAAGCTAAAGTGTCTTGGGAAGTAGTTTGTTTGCCTAAGGATGAAGGTGGCTTAGGTTTGCGAAGATTGGAGCAATTTAATATAGCCCTTCTAGCTATTCATGTAAAAAAGTTGATTTCGCGCAAAGAGTCTCTATGGGTGAAATGGATACATACTTATAAATTGAGGGGGAGAAATTTTTGGGAAATTCCGTACCAAGGTAATATGTCTTGGAGTTGGCGCAAGCTCCTTCAATTAAGGCCGATTCTTTATCCTTTCTTTTGGTTTAATATCGGTGATGGACAATTGGCATCTGCATGGTATGACAATTGGAATCCTTATGGGCCGTTGAAATCTTATTTAACATCTCGTGACATCACTAGAGCAGGATATGGGCTGAATGCTCGGGTGTGTGACATTGTGGCTAATGGGGTTTGGTTATGGCCACCGGAATGGGTTAGCAAGTGTCCTGCGATCTGTCCTCCGGATCTTCGTGATAATGTTGCTGATGACGTTTTGTGGAAGGATCAGGTAGGTAATGTTAATGAGTTCTCGGTTGCTAGAGTATGGGAGTCCATTCGTTTTTCAGCTCCAAAAGTCGACTGGTGTAATGTGGTATGGTTTTCTCAACAAATACCTAAACATGCTTTTATATTATGGTTAGCTCTTAAGAAAAAACTTAAGACCCAAGATGTTTTGAGTACTTGGGATGTTCATGCTACATCTGATGTACTTCAAGTGTGTCCGTTTTGTAAACTACAGCCCGATTCCCATGAGCACTTGTTTTTTGAGTGTTTATATTCGCAGCAAGTATGGAGTGTAGTTTGTTCCAAATCTGGTCTTTCTATTCGATCAGGGGTGTTTAGTGACATTATTGATGAGTTGCGGCCTATTGCTAAGAAGAATTCTGTTCTCAGTTTAACATCCAAGCTGGTTCTTGCAGCGTCGGTGTATTTCTTATGGCAAGAAAGGAACGCAAGATTGTTTAAGAAGATTAAACGTTCACCTGATAAGCTCATAGAAGCTATTGTTACAACTGTTCGTTTGAATATGATGACGTGCAGATATAAGAAGACAAAAAGAGTAGAGCAATTCTTGACAGCGTGGGATCTCCCATTCTCATTACTTCTATCTGTGTAATCGTTATTGTTTTGTTTTGCTAGGTTTAGATGCTTGGTTGTTGGTTGTAGTATGTAACCTTTTATTGGTGATTGCACTTTTGTGCATTGGTTGTAAGTTGTCTTGACACTCAGTCAAGCGCCTATTTTTATTGATTATATATAAAATTACCAGGGGTGACGGCCTTTTATCGAAAAAAGTGAACTTATGAATTGCTTAATTGTTAAAGATGTTCTGAAATGATTGTTTGTTTGAGGGGGAGCAAGAAATTGAAGATTACTTGTTTACTTGATAAGTTGCTCCGAGATAGTTGCTTGTTTAAGGGGGAGCAAGAACTAATTGATCAATGGATAAATTGCTCCAAGATGATTGTTGATTGAAAGACAAGTTAGATCAAGAAATGAAGTGTCAAACTCAAATCAAGCTTCCGCAATGCCAAAAGAAATTAAAGATAACCAAGCTTCCACGTCTCAAAGGAATTCAAAGAATTCAAAGTCAAAACCAAGCTTCCGCACTCTATTCAAAGAATTCAAAGTCAAAACCAAGCTTCCGCACTCTATTCAAAGATTTCAAAGATACACCCAAAGTTCTCAATGCTGCAAGAGAAGAACATGATTTAAAGCATCATCGTCAAAATATGATTGTTGAGAATTCAAGATTCAAAGTCAAGGTTGATACAAGACGTTGAAGACAATGAGAAAGCTTCAAAGTCTAATCAACATTGAAGATTCTCAACAAATGGGCTCATCATGTTTATTTAAAGACTGAAGACGATGCAACATTACAATTCAACACAAAGGGGGAGATTGTTAGAAATAGAAATGGTGTTAAATTGTAATATTTCCAAGTGTGGAAGGGGTATAAGTGTTAATTGTTTAAATGTATAAATACCCCTTCCCTTTACATTTGTAATTAACCCCTGATGAAATAAACAAACACTTAACCTTTATTCTCTCTCTACTTCATCTTCAACCTCCCATCCCTCACACACACTACAAACACATACATAAACCTAATCCTCCATTAATTCCTCAAATTAAGCTCAAATTAATCGTTTCAGGTATAGCATGCTTGCATCTAAGCTACGGAAACCGATCCTATTGGATTCATATACTAGCCAGATGTGTCTTCATTCTTGGGGTCGCCATTCTTTTGCGAGGGCACTGATTGAGATGGATGCTACTCAGGGTTTAAAGGTAGTTTGATTATTGGTATCCCAAATGTCAATGGGGAAGGTTTTTCAAAAGAAGAAGTGACCATTGAATATGAATGGAGGCCTCCACACTGTAAACATTGTAGGATCTTAACGTGATGGATGCAACGAAAAAGTCTGATGGATTTACCATTGTTATTTGTTAGAAGAGGAAAAACAAAGGGAAAGAAGTTGAAGGTGTAAAGTTGACGAAGCCTAAGCCACATTTTGTGTATCGTGCCAAGCAACCTTCTTCAAATAAAGATGAAATTAGTTATGGTACAAAGCATGGTAATCAAACAGGTCCAAGTTCATCTAAGAGTGACGGGATAGAAATGAGTAATGGTTTTTCAGTTCTGAATGATGGGGTTGATGAGGATGGTTTTGATAGCAGAAGTAAGTCGACAACTAACTTAGTGAACCAAACGTGGAAAAAAGATACTTCAACAAATGATATTCTTGATAGTGATGAGGAAGAGGTTGAAGACTTTTATGATGAGCAGAAGAAACTTTGGGAAAAGAGAATAGGGGCAAGCACTCCTACTCAGACGGTTCCTAATGTATACCTAGCCTCTTGAAATATTAGGGGAATGAACCAACCCCCTAAACAAACAGAGGTTCGACAGGTGGTGATGGAAAATCGGTTAAGTATTTGTGCTGTGTTGGAGTCACATGTTGCTTGTGGTAGACTTCAAACATTGTGCTCTAAAGTTTTTCGAAACTGGAATTGAACTTCTAATGGTAGTGCTTATGTGAAAGGATCTCGAATTATACTTGGCTGGAATCTAGATATCTTTGATCTTATGGTGCTAAAACAGTCGGATCAAGTGATCCATACTCAAATTTTTTACAGGTGGTGGCGACAAATTGGCAATTGAATATTTCTGGTCATCCTATGTATTGTGTTGTGAAGAGATTGAAAAATCTGAAAAAACCTTTGCGTAAAATGCTGTTTGCGAAAGGTAATTTACATCACAAGGTTTCTGTGTTACGCCATGAGCTTGATGAGGTCCAACAGGCATTGGATAAAGACCCGTATAATTCCTTTCTACGAGAAGAAGAAGCTCACTATCTTCAAACTTTCAATATGGCCCTTTTGGAGGAAGAGCGGTTTCTGAAACAAAAGGCAAAGGTTACATGGTTGAAGGAAGTTGACTCTAATTCTGCTTTTTTCCATAAAACTATTAAAAGTAGAGTCGCTAGGAATCAGATTGATACTATTTTGGTTCAGAATGGAAATATGGATGACGGGGAACCTGTGTATTCTACTTTTGTTTCACATTATTCACATTTTCTTGGTCAAGCAGATCTAGTAGAACCTTTGAATACCCGAAAGCTATCTTTTAAAAGATTATCTCAGTCTGTGGCTGAATCAATGATTGAGGAAGTTTTTGATTCTGAAATTAAGGAAGTAATATTTTCTATGGGTGAAGATAAATTGTTGGTGCACGTCTTTCGGTGACAAAAGCATTCTAGATGTGATATGTATTTTGTATTCAAGTCTTGTAATTTATATTGCAAATTACTGTCTGTTAATGAAGATACCTTTACATATGTTGTGATCATATTGGGATCTTTATATATGTTTTATATGTCGGTTTATTATTTATGTTTTGCAGGTACTTAACATGGATGTAAACAACACATATAAAGGGTAATTAAGTTAACGTTGGACCTATGTTCACATAGATGAAAGCTTAACTTGAGTATTCCTAAGTGTCATTTGAGTGTTCCTGGAAACAAGCAAAATGGGCTTTGTAATGGAAACACTCAAATGGTTTGAGTGTTCTAGGGAACAAGCAAAATGGGCTTGGTCAGAAGAACACTCAAACAAGTTTGCGTGTTCTTAGGAACACGCAAACAGGCCAAAACCCTTATGGGCTTTATGGGCTTTACAGGAAACAGGCAATGAGCCTTGTGTGTTTCAGCCCTTGCCTATAAATAGAGTGTGTGTGTGTTTGCGTGTAAAGTGAGACGAGTGGGAAAGGAAATGAGCAAAACTTGAGAGAGAAACTACTAGAGCTAAGAACACACAAATCTAGTAGATCTTGTTGTACTCGTCTCACGCACGAACCGCAAAACACACACTTGTGTTGGTTGGCTTAGGATTTGGAATACATATCGGGTATTCTTGTCCGGAGAGCCACCTCACTATAATAACCAAATACGAGTGTTTATGTTCACGCATAGATATATATATATATATATATATATATATATATATATATATATATATATATATATATATATATATATATCTTACAAAAGGTGATATAGAAACTGTGGGTTATCTTGAGGGATTCCGCACCTCAACATATCCTTAGTCAATCTCGTTTCGACGGTCCGAAAAACGAGGGCGACCTGAGTATCTTACAACTGGTATCAGAGCCAAAGGTTTCAACACCTTGGTTCGAGATTGATTTCGGTTTGAATATCATCTTTTTTGCGTGTTCTTAGGTAGATATTGTGTTAGGGTTTGTTTGAAAGAAAGGTTCAAACTTGACACCAAAAAACGATCAATCTCTATCCTAAAACTGTTTCCTCAAAGTTTCAAAGATCAAAGAACAATATCGGGTTCAGTATCTAAGAAAGATTGAAGAATAGTACGTTTTGTGTGTTCTTAGTTGTTTGCGCGTTTCAGTATTGATCAAGATCTGTGTGATTTTCAAACAGTTTGCGCATTCAAGTGGTTTGCGTGTTTCTGTTTGAGTGTTCTGAAGTTTGAGAGGTTTCAGTTTTGAGTGTTCTTGTTTGCGTGTTCCCAGACGTGCGTGTTTCATTTGAGAGTTCCCAAATTTGCGTGTTTCAGTGAGTGTGTGTTTATTAGTTGAACCAAAACTCACAATGGCAGCAAATTATCTTAACCAATTGATACTAATGGACCATGTGACCGGTAAGGTTAATTCACCACCCAAACTGATGATCATAGACCAATACCTTTCGTGGAAAGGCCGATTCGAATCATTTATGCAATTCACGGATATTAAAATGTGGACTTGTATGAGAGAAGGATATATTGCCCCAACATATGAGGACAGTGGTGTTAGCAAAGTTTATGCTTACCAAGATTTGACTGAATCCAATAAAAAAATGTATGAGGCAGAGAAAAAGGCTTTGTCATGTATAAAAATGTCATTACCACAAGAAATCTTACATTTATTTAACGAATTCAATACATCTAAAGAACTTTGGTTAGCACTAGAGAATCATTGTGAAGGGGATGAAACACTTAAAAAGAATCGTAGAGACCTTTTAAAGCATCAGTATAATGTATTCAACGGGTTAAGAAGTGAAAACTTAGATCAACTAATTACAAGGTATTATCACCTGCTAGCAGAGTTGCAAGCTTTTGAGGTTACCTATTCTGAGGAGGAAAAAGTCGAAAATTTTTTGAGCTCATTGCCAGAAAAATAGAGTAATTATATTACTACCTTGCAAGAGAAAGCAGATTTTTCTGACATGTCCTTAACTCAGATAGTTGCTAAGTTTCGGGGACAAGAAATGAAACTAAAAAGGAGGGAAGCAGGATATAATAATGCTCAGATTCCCGAGCTTTATTACGGTCGGCCTACGATCAATGTGGGTCAAGGTTCTTCTAGTGGAAGCACAAGTGCCTTCCTGAGCGAAGATGTTGACTTACAACGGTCAGAGTGTCAATCAAGGCAACCGTCATTATCCTACCTCCAGTGCTAGTTCCACCGAGCCTATAAGTGTCAAATATGCGGAAAGTCACTTATCCGTTCTTGCGTCATTTGTGACATCTTATGAACAGTTTATCCAAGGAAAGGTTCAGGATCCGAGTCTTATTGATGAAGATTATGAGCAAATTGATCCTTTGGACTTAGAAGAGATTGACTTGCAGTGGCAAATGGCCATGTTGACTCCTCGAGCTAAACGGTTCTTGGCAAGAACAGGGCGAAAGGTTGTTGGTTCCAAACTTGACTTCGATAAGTCAAAGGTGAAGTGTTACAATTGCGAGGGCTTTGGACACTTTGCTAGGGAATGCCAAAGACCTAAGAAGATGACAAGTAAATTGTGACTCGCCAAAACTTCATTCAAGGTGGAATGGTACCTTCATCTTCTAACATCTCTATACAAAGGTCATATAATGATAGGTCTAATGGAAATCCAAGCTCAGTTAATCCGAATAACTCAAGAGCTTTGGTGGTCCAACAACAAGACGGATCATATGACTGGAGTACTAAGGCAAATGAAGAAGACAATGCATATCTTGCTGAGATTTACTCAGACAATGTCGCAGTTGATGATCTCGACGTATCATATCAAGATGATGAGTATGTAGACACTGTTGACTATTCAATGATGAATGAAGAAGATGAACTCCCTGAGGAAGATTATACCATGACAATCGAGACTGATCAAACTCCTTACATAGAAAATGAGGAAGATATGAGTGCCATTGAGTTTACAATGTTATCTGTAGACTCAAATGTTCCTGTTCGACAGAAGCAGGATTATCCTGCAGAGTCAGAGCAAGACATGGAGAAAGCTCTTGACACGAGTATTCTTTCAGATGATGACGAGATATTGTAGTCAGATGAAGAAAAAGATTGTCAAAAGGTGGAAGTTCCTCAAAGACTTAGTACAGAGGAACTCACTGGTTTCATTGCCAATTTAAATGTACCTGAGCAATCAGTGGAGATCTCACTACATTCATTAGTGAAAATTTGCAAGTTCAACAATGCACTATCTTCTGAAGTCAGTCATCTTCAGAATGTTGTCAGAGATACAAAGGCTTTATGTTGGAGTCAAGCTGCTCATACATTACAAGATTTGAAGATGACAAACAATTCAGAAATACTTAAGTCTTTGGTTCTGGAGCTGAGTCAGCTTGGACTGATTCAAGCTGAGTCAGCCTGAACATCTTCAATGGAAGATGGTATCATTCAAGCTGCATCAAATGAAGAATAAGCACTTGGTCTGAGTCGAAGATGAACAAGGATAGAAGGCCAAGCTGATGGGTGGAAATCAGCTTGGTTCTTGCAGTCAGCTTGGAAGGTACAAGTGAGTCAGCCTGAACATCTTCAATGGAAGATGGTATCATTCAAGCTGCATCAAATGAAGAATAAGCACTTGGTCTGAGTCGAAGATGAACAAGGATAGAAGGCCAAGCTGATGGGTGGAAATCAGCTTGGTTCTTGCAGTCAGCTTGGACTGATTCAAGCTGAGTCAGCCTGAACATCTTCAATGGAAGATGGTATCATTCAAGCTGCATCAAATGAAGAAAAGATTGTCAAAAGGTGGAAGTTCCTCAAAGACTTAGTACAGAGGAACTCACTGGTTTCATTGCCAATTTAAATGTACCTGAGCAATCAGTGGAGATCTCACTACATTCATTAGTGAAAATTTGCAAGTTCAACAATGCACTATCTTCTGAAGTCAGTCATCTTCAGAATGTTGTCAGAGATACAAAGGCTTTATGTTGGAGTCAAGCTGCTCATACATTACAAGATTTGAAGATGACAAACAATTCAGAAATACTTAAGTCTTTGGTTCTGGAGCTGAGTCAGCTTGGACTGATCCAAGCTGAGTCAGCCTGAACATCTTCAATAGAAGATGGTATCATTCAAGCTGCATCAAATGAAGAATAAGCACTTGGTCTGAGTCGAAGATGAACAAGGATAGAAGGCCAAGCTGATGGGTGGAAATCAGCTTGGTTCTTGCAGTCAGCTTGGAAGATTCAAGCTGAGTCAGCCTGAACATCTTCAATGGAAGATGGTATCATTCAAGCTGCATCAAATGAAGAATAAGCACTTGGTCTGAGTCGAAGATGAACAAGGATAGAAGGCCAAGCTGATGGGTGGAAATCAGCTTGGTTCTTGCAGTCAGCTTGGAAGGTACAAGTTCATCCTAGAGTATTGCAAGTGCTCCAATGTTGTTATTTAACTTTGTATATTCATCATACAACTGGATAAGCATCAGAAAGGACATTCTAGAAGTGCCAGTTGTTGATTGTAAACATTCTATGAGGTGTCCATTGTATTGTTGCTGCATGATCATTTTGGTGAGTATATGGGGAACAAAAAGGACAATGTCACTATCACTAGGTACTGATCAAGCAGAGGCCTTTAGATCAAGACACATGGAAGAAAATGGATGGCATCTAAGCTATGGTTGATGCCTATATAAACCAACCTTAGAGTCTCAAGAATGTGTGCATCCATTACATTAACTCTCACAATGATTAAAGCTATCAGCTTGGATCCGTGTTGTACTCAGCTTAGGCTAGTAGAGTTAATATACAAAGTTGTAACTTGCTATTCAACCAAGTAGTTAGATTTGTAAGCTAATCTGTTCCACGACTACTTGTAATTCTTTTTATTCATCAATAAAAGGATAAGTTGAAATCAGCTTGGTTCTTGCAGTCAGCTTGGAAGGTACAAGTTCATCCTAGAGTATTGCAAGTGCTCCAATGTTGTTATTTAACTTTGTATATTCATCATACAACTGGATAAGCATCAGAAAGGACATTCTAGAAGTGCCAGTTGTTGATTGTAAACATTCTATGAGGTGTCCATTGTATTGTTGCTGCATGATCATTTTGGTGAGTATATGGGGAACAAAAAGGACAATGTCACTATCACTAGGTACTGATCAAGCAGAGGCCTTTAGATCAAGACACATGGAAGAAAATGGATGGCATCTAAGCTATGGTTGATGCCTATATAAACCAACCTTAGAGTCTCAAGAATGTGTGCATCCATTACATTAACTCTCACAATGATTAAAGCTATCAGCTTGGATCCGTGTTGTACTCAGCTTAGGCTAGTAGAGTTAATATACAAAGTTGTAACTTGCTATTCAACCAAGTAGTTAGATTTGTAAGCTAATCTGTTCCACGACTACTTGTAATTCTTTTTATTCATCAATAAAAGGATAAGTTGAAATCAGCTTGCACTTTGTTCTTGGACTGCACTTTACTTTATTGTCTTTATAATCTGTTATTTATCCTTACTGTTTCATTAATATGTTATCTCAAGCTGATTATGGACAAATACATTAAGATAATTTATATTCCGCATTAAAAGTATTTTAGAGTTGTATTAAGTTTAAAAGTTGTATTCACCCCCCCCCCCTCTACAACTCTTTGAGACATCTTAAACCATCCTGTTATCTCCTTGGGGACCTATCATGTGGTATCAGAGCAAGGGTTTTGTAATACACTTAACTTAATCCCTCTCATTTTAAATATTTTTGTTTAAAAGTTGGTTTAAAACATGTCTCAACCCTTGTATACTAATAATGGTTCTTCTACCCGACCACCTCTGTTTGATAAGAGTGATTTCAATGGGTGGAAAGGAAGAATGTCCATTTTTCTTGAATCAATTGATAATGACATGCCTGACATACTTGTTGATGGACCTTATGTTCCAAGGGATACCGTTATTACACCAAGGCCAGCTTCCACTGAAGGAGCTGAGCCTGGTTGACCAGATGTCAGAGTTGTTATCAAACCCAAAGCTGATTGGGGTGATGAGGATAGAAGAATGGTCAACTTGGATGTAAGGGCCAAGAACTTTATTGTCCAAGCTGTACCTAAGGACATTTATAAAGCCATTAGACATTGTCTTAGTGCTAAGAAGATGTGGGATACATTAATTGTTATTTTTGAGGGTTGTGCAACTTCTATGGAGTCTACCAAGACTACCTTGACTAGAAGGTATGAAAGATTCTTTGCACATAAGAATGAATCCCTCACTGACACTCATACATGATTCAATGCACTTGTAAATGACTTAAATTGCTATTGACATAATTAAAGATGATGATGTACTTAAAAGCAAATTTCTAGATTCATTACCTTTAAAATGGAACAATTATGTTGCCAGTGTCAAGTTGAGTCCAGTGTACAAAGAACTTGACTTACCAGGTCTCTATGGGTTGCTTCACAACCATGAATGCACAGAACCTGAGAAGCTGATTGCCATGGGTGATGTTGTGGGAAGCCCTAGCTCTGCACTTGTTGCATCTTTAACTGAGCATCCCAACCCAATGAGTAATGAACCTGTTTAAAGGATAAGTGTATGTGTGATAATGTTGAAACTGATAAACAATGTGAATCTGAAACTGAATATTATTCAAGTGATGAAACTGAGAGTTTAGCTAATGAGGTTGCCATGTTGCCTGAAAGATTGAGGAGAAGGAATTTTATAAAATTTAAAGGAAAAGGAAAAGGAACTTTTAAAAATGACAAACCCAAAAAGCCTTTGGACATGTCAAAAGTAAGTTGTTACAAATGTGGTAAAACTGGTCATATGGCTAATGATTTTAAATCGAAACCTACTCAACAAGCATCTAAATCTAAAAGCGGCGCAAAAGATGAAAAATACTCAAAACTCAAGCTGAAATATAAGAACATAAAAGCACAAGTTGCCAAGCTGAGTGAAAAGAGTCTTGTTGCAAAGGACTGGGCTGAGAGTGCAACTTCCTCTGATGATGAGACCTATGAAGATGCTCAATGCTTCATGGTCAAAGAGCAGTCAGCCAAGTGTCAAGAGATCAAGGAGAACTGCTTGATGGCCAAAGATGCTACTGAAAAACTCCTTGATAGCATGACCAAGCTGAGAGAAGAAAGCATTAAACTCACCCAGTCAACTCATTTTGCATCCACTGTTCAAGAGGTATCTCCTTTTCTTTCTCTTTCTAATGAAGAAAAACTTGCTAAGCTGAACAAACTTGGTGATGAGGTTCTTTTGCAAAGACATTTTAATAAACAACATAAAATGGAAATTGTGTCTTTAAGAAATGAAATTTTAGTACAAACTCAGTCTATTGAAAAACTTTAGTCAGAAATCAAAGCTTTAAAAAGAGTAAATGTCTCTCTTTTACAAGTTGATGAGAAGTATTTGAAAATCAAGCACATAACTGAGTCTTAGTGTACTGGTTCTAAAAGGTCTACCAAGTGTGTCAATGAGCAAGTACCTCAACAAATTCAGGCCATATTTGATGGTGACTATGACAAAGCTATTGTCATAAGTGAAGTATGTGCAATGGAGCCTTATTATCAGCCTATACCTGCTACAGTTATTCACACTAAAAAGATTCTTAAAAGACAGTCTGAACACTCTAGTCTAGGTTTTGTTTATGGTGGAAATTTACAAACTATGTTTGATGGAATTACTTCTGTTGAGTCTACCCCTACCAAGTCTGAAGTCAGCCTGGATTCTTCCAAGTTGACTGACTCTCCATCTTAATCTAGTAGTGAACCTAAGACCAAGGAGAACTCTTCTATGCTGACCAGTCAAAAGAGTCATAAATGGAAAAAGAACAAATTAACTAAGAAGAGTCAGTCTGATAAAAACAGGTCCAAGTCAAACTCAAAAACACCCAGTCAAGACTCTAATCAACTTATTTCTAAGCTGATTAAGTCTAGGCTGAGTGAGATTTCAAAAGAAGTTTCTTTTCTAAATAGTCTTTCAAAAGTTGATCAAAAGAAACTCAGAGCTGAGTCAAAAAAGGCTGGAATTGGTAAAGGATATTTAAGACAATCTAAGTCCAAAGTTGTTGAAAATAATTCTCAAGAAAAATCTAAACAACAATGGAAAGTAAAATCAAGTGATAAGAGTTCTCCTATTAATCAAACTGAGTCTGACACTTCTGTCAGCTCAAGTGAACCCATCCCGAAAATAACTAACTCTTTTCATGATTGCAGGGCATTCACAATGCATTTATCTGGTACTTGGACAGTGGATGTTCCAAGCATATGACCGGATGTAAGTCCCTGCTGTGTGACTTTAGGAACAGACTTGGTCCTAATGTCACTTTTTATCTGTCAGCTCAAGTGAACCCATCCCGAAAATAACTAACTCTTTTCATGATTGCAGGGCATTCACAATGCATTTATCTGGTACTTGGACAGTGGATGTTCCAAGCATATGACCGGATGTAAGTCCCTGCTGTGTGACTTTAGGAACAGACTTGGTCCTAATGTCACTTTTGGTGATGATCTGTCAGCTCAAGTGAACCCATCCCGAAAATAACTAACTCTTTTCATGATTGCAGGGCATTCACAATGCATTTATCTGGTACTTGGACAGTGGATGTTCCAAGCATATGACCGGATGTAAGTCCCTGCTGTGTGACTTTAGGAACAGACTTGGTCCTAATGTCACTTTTGGTGATGATTGTCAGCTCAAGTGAACCCATCCCGAAAATAACTAACTCTTTTCATGATTGCAGGGCATTCACAATGCATTTATCTGGTACTTGGACAGTGGATGTTCCAAGCATATGACCGGATGTAAGTCCCTGCTGTGTGACTTTAGGAACAGACTTGGTCCTAATGTCACTTTTTTATCTGTCAGCTCAAGTAAACCCATCCTTGGATGGGTTCTCGAAAAGAACTAACTCTTTTCATGATTGCAGGGCATTCACAATGCATTTATCTGGTACTTGGACAGTGGATGTTCCAAGCATATGACCGGATGTAAGTCCCTGCTGTGTGACTTTAGGAACAGACTTGGTCCTAATGTCACTTTTGGTGATATCTGTCAGCTCAAGTGAACCCATCCCGAAAATAACTAACTCTTTTCATGATTGCAGGGCATTCACAATGCATTTATCTGGTACTTGGACAGTGGATGTTCCAAGCATATGACCGGATGTAAGTCCCTGCTGTGTGACTTTAGGAACAGACTTGGTCCTAATGTCACTTTTTTATCTGTCAGCTCAAGTAAACCCATCCTTGGATGGGTTCTCGAAAAGAACTAACTCTTTTCATGATTGCAGGGCATTCACAATGCATTTATCTGGTACTTGGACAGTGGATGTTCCAAGCATATGACCGGATGTAAGTCCCTGTTGTGTGACTTTAGGAACAGACTTGGTCCTAATGTCACTTTTGGTGATGATTCTCAAGGAACTACAGAAGGATATGGTTCATCTCTCTTACATATGTGAGTAGGCTCAAACACAATTTAATTAGTGTTAGCCAATTGTGTGATGCTAGCTATAAAGTGAGATTTTGAGTTGATAGAGAGATTATTTGTGATTTAGAAGGAAATGTTGTCTTGATTGCTAAGAGAGATGAATCTATTTACACTTTTGATATGAGCAAGCCTACTGTTTTGAAAGAAGTGTGTTTCTTGTCTAAAACTCAGGATGAGTTGAATTGGTTGTGGCACAAAAGACTATCTCATATGAATTTTAAAGATTCATATGAGATGTGCAGTGCTTGTGAGAAAGGGAACAACACAAGGCTTCATTCAAATCTAGAACATGTTCAACTATTGAATCTTGTTTAGACTTGCTGCACATGGATGTGTTTGGCCCAGTTAGTACATCTTCCTTAAGTGGAAAAAGGTACTCTTTGGTTATTGTGGATGAATATTCAAGGTTTACATGAGTCTTCTTTCAAAAAGCCAAGAGTGAAGCTACTGAAGTAATTATCAATTTTATAAAAAATGCTGAAGTCTTTTACAAGAAGCCTGTCAGGCAGCTTAGAAGTGATAATGGGACTGAGTTCAAAAATCAAACTCTTTCTGCATTAGTAAAGGTATCTCTCAATGCTATTCAGCTGCAAGAACTCCACAGCAAAATGGAGTTGCTGAAAGAAGAAACAGAACCCTGATTGAAGCTGCAAGATCCATGTTAGCTCAAAATGGTGTAAAGGTTCATTTCTGGGCTGAAGCTATTCACACAGCTTGCTTCACCCAAAATAGATCAATGATTGTGAAAAGGCATCAGAAGACAGCATATGAAGTACTGAAGGGCAGAAGACCTGAAATAGGGTTCTTAAGGATGTTTGGAAGTCCTCGCTTCATTCTAAATCAAAGAGATCATCTTGGCAAATTTGATGCAAAATCTGATGAGGGAATTTTTCTTGGTTATTCTACACTCATGAAAGCCTACAGAGTGTACAACAAAAGAACAAGAGTTATTGAAGACACAGTTCATGTGAAAATAGATGAATCAAACTCAATCAGCTCAGCTCAAGAAGATGGTGATTTTGACTTTGAAGAGCTTGTTGTTCCTGATTGTGATCCTCCTACTGATCCTATTATTGAAGATAGTGATTCACCTGTTGAGGGGGAGATTCCTATTTTTCATGATCTTTATGAAGAGCTGAATCAGCCTCATGTTTCTACTCAACCTCAGAAATCAAATGAAGTTATTTTACCCATCTGTGAGCAAGTTCAAGCTGATAATCCTATCAGCTCAGCAAATTCAGTTGTTCAAGATCTTAACAGTGATCAAGCTGAGTCTGTGCCTCAAGCTGATTATCAAACTGTTGAAGAGGAAGCTGATCAAGAAGTACAGAATGTTGCAGTTCATGCTACTAAGTTGATAAGAAGTCACCCAATTGATCAAATTATTGGTGATCCCACTTCAAAAGTTCAGACAAGAAGAAATACCACAGGAAATTTCTGTATGTTTGTAAATTTTGTTAGCAAGACTGAACCAACTGAAGTTGAAGAAGCTCTAAGTGATCCATCATGGGTGAGTGCCATGCAAGAAGAACTCACTCAGTTTGAAAGGAACAAGGTGTGAAAACTGGTTCCTAGACCAGCTGATAAGACTATTATTGGCACAAGGTGGGTGGGTCTTTAGAAACAAGATGGATGAAAAAGGTATTGTGACAAGAAACAAGTCAAGGTTACAATCAAGAAGAAGAAATAGATTATGATGAGACCTTTGCTCCTGTTGCTAGGCTTGAAGCAACAAGAATGTTTCTAGCATACTCAGCCTACAAAGGATTCAAAGTGTATCAGATGGATGTGAAAAGTGCCTTTCTTAATAGCAAACTTGATGAAGAATTTTTGTACATCAGCCTCCTGGTTTTGAAAGTTCCAAGTATCCAAACCATGTCTACAAGTTGGACAAAGCTCTCTATGGATTGAAGCAAGCTCCAAGAGCATGGTATGATACACTGTCCAAATTCTTACTTAAGAACAAGTTTGAAAGAGGTAATGTTGATAAAACTTTGTTTGTGAGAAAGATAGTGTTATGGGTGAAATTTCAAGTACCAATATCTTGAGAGTTTAAGATCTCGACTTATTAGGATCTTGACATTGGTGAATATTCTGATGACTTACTAATATTTTGCTAACGTTATGAATTACTTGTTATTATCATTTCTACATGAGTTAAGCATGCAGATTCCAGAATATTCGATACAAGGCTATGTAAAATATCTCCAATGGTGCAAAAAGAAATTCACACATGGGATTAATCATCAACACGCAAAGAAGACTCAGTCTCCCAACATAATCGGACTTCAAGTTGATTTCGGCATGAGGAAAATACTTCAACGTTCACTTGTCTGGTCAAGATACTCTCCAACGCTCAAATAATGAAGACCTGGAAGATCCCTACAATGTCGCATAGTTAGTTAGCCTCTAGGTCTATATAAACGAATAAGGTTGATCGACTTAGGATATCCTTTACTTATCTGCAACATCACTACACACTTGTATTCACACACACTGCACTCGACTCTCTCATCTTTATTCTCACTTAGCAATATCGATCAACCAAATTCCACCATTGTAATCATTTTAACAATCATTAATAAGAGAACAAAGGCAGGGACGATTGCTTCCTCCCGGGGTTTTTATGCCGGCGATCCATAAGGATTAAGGGCTTTTCCTCGATAACAAATCTCGGTGTTCTTGTTCCCTTCTCTTTACTTTTATCTAGTTAATTATTAGATCTTTATCATAATTAGCATTATTTTCTGTTCTTTGCATTATTTCAATACATCTTAGTTCTTTATTTACGATAATCTTTGTCCTTTATTTCCTTGTTTAGTCGACATCTTTTTAAGCAAATCTTTTCTTAATACGCATCTTTGAAACTCAACATATTTTACAAGCCCTTAACCTCACGAACGAAAGTTTGGTTACATAATTGATCTAAGTCTTCAAGGGTGATTATCTTGGGTAATTTTTGATCAAAACAATTTGGCGCCCACCGTGGGGCAAAAGGTGCTTTTGATCGATTAAAATTTTCAATTTTTTATCAAAGAAAACTAATTTTCCGAAATTAATTCTGAAAATGTCGACTCAACCAACTAACTCCTCGCAAACTACTCCTGTTGTTTCTTCTTCTATGATTGGTCATTCTGCAGGAAATAATTCGTATCGAAGGAACATGAATAACACGACTCGAATCCCGAATCAAAACAGAGACAAGGGACCTGCTGATCAGGCCAATGATTTCAATGCTGCTAGAGACGTTCCTGCGGGAAACCCGTCTCAACTAAACACTGGATCTGGCCGAGCAGAACGATCGAGCTTTTATAATTCTGAGGGCTATCCAGACCCATTTAATATTGGATCTAGAGATGCTGCTCAAAATATTAATTCTGATGAAATTCCTGACCTATTTACTATTTTGCATAATATCAATGATACGATCAAAACAAATCAGGAATTTAATCAGGCTCAATTTAAGATCTTGGAGTCCAGGATTTCAGAGAATGGACCATCATTCACTCCAAGAAATCTATTTTCAACTCCAGGAGCATCTGCAGCCCCTGGATCTGCACCACAAAGCACGTCATTCCCAACTGCAACTCTGAATTTTGGGAGTAATATTCCACAAAACACTCAGGCTGCTGGGACATCTGCGACCATGGGTGCAGGTTTACACAATTCTAATAATTTTACTAGTTCGTTTGGTTTTACTAATCCATCGCAGGGTCAAGCATCGAATGAGTATATCGCAAGGGAGTTTCAGAGGCTCAAAGATATGATCTCTAGCGTTCCTGGATTCTGTAATCCAATTCCAGAGGTCAACCCAGCATCCTACCTTATCAACAGATATGGTGATAGGATTGCTAACGTGGAGATCCCAAAGAAGTTTCAAGTTCCAAATATGAAGCCATACGATGGAACTACAGATCCTCAAGAGCATATAGCACTATATTTGGAGAAGATGGAGACTGTGCCCATTCCTTCCAACCTAAAAGAAGCTTGCTTATGTAGAAGCTTTGGATCTACACTTTCTGGATCAGCCTTAAAATGGCTGCAGAGTTTGCCTCCTTATCTATTAACTCTTTCGCAGATTTAACTAATTTATTTTATAGTCAATTTTCTTGTAGTAGGACTTTCGAAAAATTGACTGATGATCTTTATAAAATCACTCAAAACCTAATGAATCACTTAGAGATTTTATGACTAGGTTTACGAAAGAATCACTTAATATTCCGAAATTAGATATGTTGACCGCTATTCAAGCTTTGCAGAGAGGTCTCAAGCTAGGATCCAAGTTCCAAGAAGATCTTATAATGACGCCATGCAGAAATTTGGACGAGGCAAAAGCAAGAGCTGCAAGATTTATAAGACTTGAAGAAAATGAATTAACTTCTTCAAATTTGGAAGCTTTATCATATGATCGTCCAAATCGGAAGGCGGAAACTCCAGTGTTCAAGCCAAGAAACAAACCTTACACAAGACATGTCAATAATCAAGTTAATGCAGTCGAAGAAGATGATGGGGTTGATTATCCTGCTCTTTCAACATACTGTTTTTCAGTTGGCACACCTGGCATTATAATGGCGCTTAGAGATCTTGGAGACAAAGTAAGATGGCCACAGAAGAAGAATGATTCTTATTTCAAAAAGAAGGATCCTAGCCAATGGTGTGCATATCACGAAGACTTCGGTCATCTCACTGAAGATTGCAAGATGTTAAGAAGGGAGATCTCCACTCTTATAGCTAAAGGATATCTCACAGAACTCTTTGGAAGAAAGAGGCTAAAGATGTTGAAGGCGTGGATTTCTCAAAGTCCAAGCCAACTCAAAAAGCTGACTCTCCACCACCGGATGCAAGAGTAATTAATACGATATCTGGAGGGTCAGAAGTATGTGGGACAACATATTCAGCAGCTAAGAGATTTGCTAAGCAAAGCAAGACAGATAAAGGAGAAAAAAACGTGAAAAAGGCATCAATTTCAGATTCCGATTTCATCTCTTTCGAAGAAGATGACTTTGATGACATCCTGGAACCTCATCATGATGGTTTGGTTGTCACTTTATTTATAGCTAACCATTATGTTCGCAGGATCTCAATAGATAATGGAAGCTCAGTAAACATCATCAAGCTAGAAACGTTGAAAAGAATGGACATTTCTGAGGAAGATATCGCTGGCAAGGCGACACCTTTGATTGGATTCAGTGGCGAGACCAAATATACTGTTGGTGAAATTAAGCTGCCAGTATAAGTTGGAGGAATTAATTCCATGCAGAAATTTTGCGTCGTCGATTCTCTCCCAGGCTGCAATATCATCTTGGGCAGGCCTTGGATTCATGAAATGAAGGCAGTGCCATCAACCTATCACCAATGTGTTAAACTACTAACACCTTGGGGAGTGGTCACTGTTAAAGGAGATCAACAAGAGGCTAGAGAATGCTATACGTCCACAATGAAGTCAGCAGCAAAGTCGACTTCACAATAGCAATTACAGAAGAGGATCTTCGATGTAATTGAGCCAGAGGAGCAGGATGTTAAAGAAATTATTTTGGTTCCTGAAGATCCCAACATTAAAGTATTGGTGGGAGCAAAAATTTCAAAAGAATTAGAAGTCAAACTCACTGACTTTCTAAAAACTAGAATGAAGACTTTTGCTTGGAAGCAAGAAGATATGACAGGAATATCTAAAAAAAGTTATTACACACAAGCTTGGAATTGATAAAAGTTTTAAGCCGATTCAACAAAAAAAAAGGAAATTCGCTCCAGAAAGAAACGCTATTATTCAAGAAGATGTGGAAAGATTATTAAAAGCAAAAATGATAAGGGAAGTAAAATTCCCTGAATGGCTTGCAAACGTGGTGGTGGTGCAAAAGAAAAATGGAAAATGGAGAGTTTGTGTAGACTTCACAGATCTCAATATAGCTTGCCCGAAAGATCCATTTCCACTACCACATATTGATGCCATGGTCGATGCAACTTCTGGTCATGAGATGCTCACATTTATGGATGCTTCTTCTGGATTTCAATAGATTCAAATGGAGCCTGAAGATCAAGAAGCTACTGCCTTCATGACCCCGACAGGTATTTATTGTTATATTGCTATGCCATTTGGTCTTAAAAATGCAGGTGCAACATATCAGAGACTCGTCAACATGATGTTCAAAGACCAACTGGGGGATACGATGGAAGTCTATATAGACGATATGGTGGCCAAATCCAAGAAAGCTGAAGATCAATTGAAAGATCTTGAAGTAGCATTCAATATCCTGGACAAGTATAATATTTTTTATTTTTTTTTTGGGTAAGGAGAATTTAAACCCCGGTAAGCTTTTATAAATCACCCAAAAGAAGATTATTACAAATAGCTTGGCAAAGTACCAAACTAATTCATACATATGACATGCCATATGTATGTGAAACAATAACGTCACAAACGACCTAGCTGAACAATACATAAAAAAGGCTAATAACATCAAAGCATTAATAATACACCTCTAATATGTAAGTAACCAATATCAAACATCAACCTCTATCATTCTACCAAATCGAAACCAAATCTCAAACATGCACATCACAGTGAAGAGCTCAAAATGGCTAACCAAATGGAGACTCCTACCCTTAGATAAATCCAAAGGCCTGTCAGAGGGACACATTTAGAAGACTTGTTGACTTCTTAATGGCAAAACAATAAAAGTGATGTTTAATAAATGTTTACGTGATATCCAACTTCCATTCTTCTAGGATGCTTCTTCTTGAATCTTTTTCTTGAACTTCATAGTGGCTAACTTCATCCGGACAGTAGACACAATAACATCACGCAGTTGAGCAACCGATCTTTCTTTAGGAGAAAATAATCTGGAGTTTCTCTCTTGCCATAAGTAATAAGCCGAAGCAGCAATCAGAAGCTTAGCAATAACCGTCTTGGCTAAATTAGGCTTTGATGTCAACAATAGCATTGAAGTGATATCAGTCCATCGGTTTGGAACCGCATGAAATCCCATTAAGGGGCGAACCAAATTCCAAATCTGCAATGAGTAATTACATTCAAAAAATAAATGTTGATGCGAATCAGGTCCACGCTTGCAGAGGGAACAACAAAGTAGATTTAAGTTAGTAGAACCACTAACATCCCATTGCTTCATCTTATCATGAGTCTTCAGTTTTTCTCTCATAATAAGCCAGACATGAAATGAGTGCCTCGGAATACTATGTGCAAACCAAACAAGATCAACCCAAGGAACAACTGGTCTTCTAACTCGGATGGTTTCCCAAGTGGAAGAGGCTGAAAAACCAGTTTCCTTCCCATTATTATCATACCAAGTAATTATATCAGAAACAGCAGGACGAAGAACAGGAGGAGTACATTTATAAGCACTGGAAATAGATCAAACCAGGCAATTGGCCATTTCCAGCGTCCATTAGTTAGAACATCATTAACAGTTGCATCAAGACGAAATCCCGCTCTAGTCATCTCTTTATATGTAATAAACTTACATAAAGGGCCAATAGAAGCCCAATTATCAAACCAAGCTGAAGTAGTACACCCATCCCCTATCAGATACTTAATATGTGGTCGGATTACTTCTCGCAATTGAAGAAGCTTACGTCATCCCCATGTTGAGCCAGCTTTCAAAGGGACATCCCAGAAATTTCTTCCCTTGAGTTTATGCACATTAATCCACTGTACCCAAAGAGACTTTCGATTATTCAAGATACTCCATACATGAGAAGTCATAAGAGCTTTGTTAACATCACAAATTCTTTTAATTCCAATTCCTCCTTCATACTTAGGAAGGCAACAATCCTTCCATGCCACCTTAGCTTTACCTTTGCTCATGGGTCCTTGAGTCCATAAAAAAGCCCGCATCTTCTTTTCCAAATCAGAAATGATACTAGCAGGGAGAATGAAAACTGAAGCCCAATAAATATGCATGGAAGAGAGAACTGAATTAATTAATTGTAACCTGCCAGCAAACGAAAGAGACTTGTTCTTCCAATCACTTATTCTAGCCTCCATCCTTTCAACAAAATTGTGCAATCTTTGTGTAAAAGTCTAGATGAAATAAGTGGAACACCAAGATAACGAATTCGGAAGAAAGCCTTCTTCAAATGGGAGGATCTCCAAAATAGCCCTCTTAATACGATCAGGGACATTACAAAAGAAAGCCGTGCTTTTAGCTAGACTAGGCATAAGTCCTGAGGCATTAGAAAACTCCATAAGCCCGTCCATAATAGCTTTGGCCGAAGCAAGATCACCTCGGCCAAAGAGAAAGAGATCATCTGCAAAACAAATGTTAATAATTCGTTGTTCTCCACACAAGTTATGAAACCTGAAGCCGGTGAATGCTGCACAGATTTGTGTAACATCAGAGTTAACACCTCCATAACCATAGTAAAGAGGTATGGGGACATGGGATCACCCTGTCTAAGTCCTCATCTTCCTTGGAAAAGACCATGAATATTACCATGCAAGCTGATAGAGAAAGAAACGCTGGTAACACAAGACATGATCCAATGTACCATAGTCGGATTGAATCCAAAACCAATTAATGTTGCTCTTAAGAAGCTCCAATTAACAGTATCATATGCTTTCTGAATGTCAACCTTAGCAGCACATCGTGGGGGGCCAATCTTACGATGATAATTATTAATTCTTGAGTTAGAAGAATATTATCCGATATAAGCCTTCCCGGAATGAATGCGGATTGATTAATATCCACAATATCATCCAACCCATCCTTAATGCGATTAGTAATAATTTTACTAATGCATTTATATATTGTATTGCAGCAAGAAATTGGGCGATAATCTGTAACTCTATTAGGAGTGGACACTTTCGGAATCAATGCTAAGAAGGTATGGTTGATTTCTTTTCAAAATTTTGCCAGTCTTAAAGAAATCATGAATGGCAAGACATACCTCCTTTCCCGTTATATCCCAAGTCTTCATAAAGAAGAGCGAGGTATACCCATCAGGACCCCGGGCTTTATTTTCATCAATTGAGAACATAGCTTCTTTAATTTCAGCATCAGTGATCGCTCGAACCATATAATCCGCTTTTTGCCTACTAATAGTTCTTCTGAAAACTTCATTAGGATTAAAACAAGATGGAGGCCCTTCAGTTCCCAGGAAGTCTTCATAATGTTTTACAAGCGCAGTAGCCACACCCCCCCTTCATGATCAACTCCATTAACGTCTTGAATCTTCTCTATCCGGCTCCTGTGAGATCTTGCTTTAACAGTGTTGTGAAAATACAAAGTATTAGAGTCACCCACCTCTAACCATTCAATCTTGGCTTTCTGTTTTAAGAAGCGTTCCTCATCAAGAGCCGCCTCTTTAAAATCATAAAGTGCAGCAATCTCCTGGTTTCTTAATTCTTTATCAGAGGGATCAGCCTCGATAGCTATTTGGAGGCTATCAAGCTCAAGTCGAAGCTCCTTAACCTTATTATGCAGATTTCCTTGCCTAAAGAGCATACTTCGGATCGGATGTTTCAAAAGTCTTAGATTTTTCACTAATCTGTACATCTTGCATCCAGTAAAAGGAGTATCCCAATGAGTTTTAACCATTTCAGCAAAATCCTTCTTATGAACTAGGAAGTTAGCAAATTTGAATGGTTTGGGTCTTTGCCTAGTAACATTAGGAAATTTCAAGACACATGGGGTATGATCCGAGATTCTATAGGGTTGAAAGATGGCATGAGCGGATTGAAACTCATCACAAAACTGAACGTTTCCCATGATTCTATCAATTTTCTACAATGTTCCCGTTCCATGCTTGGGTTTTTGAGTCCATGTAAAATGGAACCCGGAAGAATTAATATCCATTACATCAATTTGTTGTATACACTCCTTAAAATCACACATACCAACATCAATTTTGGAAGAACTAGAGAAGCTATCCTCCAAATTAAGCGCTGAGTTAAAGTCTCCCAACAACACCCACGGTTTTCCTTGTATAAAATGCTGATGTGTACAAAGATTATCCCATAATAATCTTATATGAACATAATAGTTGTCCGCATATACAAACGAACAATAGAAAGCTTTTCGATCTAACTTGTATATAATCTGAATATGTATGACTTGATCCGTATGTGACAAAACCATAACATCCACAACCTCAGAATTCCACCCCAGAATAATCCTCGTACCCTTACTACAGGACGAAGCATTAGAAGACCAATCCCAGGTTTTAAACACCCTTTTGCACACATCCATAAGACTAGAAATATGTACATGGGATTCCAAGATAGCACAAACATTATGATTATTTTCACTTACCACCTGCCGAACCTCTTTCTGTTTGAGGGGTCGGTTCAAACCCCTAATATTCCATGCAGCTATACTACCCATTAAAACCGTGCATACCGGGGGTGCTTGCCCCCTCAAAAGTGGAATTAGGCTTAGTATGTGCAGCCATAAAATCATCAGATTCATCATAGATATTTTCCACATAATCATCATCGACTTCATCATTATCAGAATCAGCAGAAAATGCCACATCCATCGTTGCCTTTAATTTCGATGCCTTTTCAGCCATTTCACTTTCTGTGGCTTCCCGAAGTACACTTTGTTTAGTCCCATAATCAGATAACGGGTCATCTCCTTTTTGTCCATCTTCATCTACCAGGACTCCAAACGAATTCTTGGTTGGAATCTGCCCTTTAGAGGTGCTTGCTTGATCAGTACTCGTTTTTGGTTTCACCACGGGCCGATATACGAACTTATTCTTCTGATTTTGGACCGGAACTCCTTGCCTTGAACCATTCTTTTTGCCAACTAGCTGGAAACCATCACTGTGCACCTCTGATATAACCTTTTTAGGAATTGGTATGACCTTTTTAGGCAATTTAGGGCATTGGTCGCTTGCATGATTATACACTTTGCAAGCCGAACAATGAGGAGGTTTCCATTGGTACTCAATGTTAATAACGTGTTTCGAAAAACCATCACCAACCATATTAGGAATTCCAACAGTCAACTCAGATTTTAGCTCATTATCTGCATCCAATTCAATAAGAGCCTGAGCATAACTACTACGACCCCATGCATTAATGCACATGGAATTCGTATAATCATCCAAAGCAACTGGTCTTCCAAGCTTGGTCGCAAGCATGCTTAGACCATCTTCATTAAATATAACCAAAGGTACATTATGCATCTTTACCCAAACCGGGACCTTCTTAATGTCGGACATACTAAAATCAGGAGTCCAATTATTAAGGAAAAGAGGAACTGAGCGAATTAACCATGGTCCTTGTTCTAACACTTTCTCCATACCAGATTTCTCCTCAAATTTGAAGAAAAAGAAACCGGATGCATTCATCATAAGACGCTGAAACCCATATTTAGCCCAAGCATTCTTCACGTAGTTTTCAACAACAGGGAAAGCAAGTCTTTTTCCAAGAAAATATCCAACCAAAGTATTAGCATATTTGCTATTTGCTGACATAATAGCTTCTTTTGGAATAATCAAATCAATGCCTTCAACACTAAATTCCACTTTCAGAGAACGGAAATTAACTTTTGGTTTATTATTCACATCAGATCGCACCACTTTTGCATACGAAAAAGGGATATTAACAACCGGAGGATCAGACTGGTTCACCTTATCAGGCTGCACCACCTTTGCAACTGGTGGTACAGATTGATGAATCCCATCACCAACACCATCGCCATTCACGGAAAAACTAGGAGTTTCATTGGTAGTATTAAAACCACCACCTAAATTCCCGTCATTCACATGCTGTTTAACAAATTCAGAATTATCATCCATGCTACCATCCACTTCCCCATCTTCACCACGTTCCACATTATCAGTATTAGAACTGGTAGAATTGTTTTTTGGACCCTCAGCTTTCCCCTCCGCATCATACAAAGGGTTACCATATTCTTCTACCTTGGGATTTGATGCAGATGTCTCAGAATTAACATTTGAACTTTCACCTGTTGGGTCTTTTAATTCAGCTTTTCGAGCTTCAGCAGCTTTCTTCTCATTAGAACCCTTATTAGGGTTTTTCAGGATTGACCTCACAGGTGGTCTCACCTTCCCATATGAAGCTGAATCCTGCAAAGTGCAATTTCGGAGTAGGCGCTGGAAAATTCCTGGGATATATGGTCACAAAAGGAGGAATTGAAGCAAGCCCAGAACAGATCAAAGCTATCTTGAACCTGAAGTCTCCATCGAACGCTAAAGATATTCAAAGGTTAACCGGGAGGTTGGCAGCTTTGAATAGGTGCATATCAAGATCTTCTGACAAATGTGAAGAGTTTTATGACATCTTGAAGAAGAATAAAAAATTCGAATGGGGAGAAAAACAAGAAGAGGCTTTTCAAGAATTAAAGAAGTATCTATCCACTCCACCATTGCTGGTGAAGCCTGAAGATGGTGAGCCTCTATATCTCTATATGGCAGTTTCATCAAATGCAGTAAGCGCTGTTCTAGTGAAGGAAGCAGAAGGTCAGCAACAATCGATCTATTATGTAAGTAAAAGTTTAATTGATGCTGAAACCAGGTACTCTCATCTTGAAAAACTTATACTTGCATTAGTTATGGCATCTACTAAACTTAGATATTATTTTGAAATGCATGTTATACATGTTAAGACTAATTATCCTATAAAGTGTGTGCTAAGAAAACCTGAAGTGTCTGGTAGAATGGCTAAATGGTCTGTGAAATTAAGTGCTTTTAATTTAATTTATGAACCTAGGACTGCTATAAAATCCCAGGCCTTAGCTGACTTTGTGGCTGATTTTAGTACCAATTTACAACCTGAAGTAGACTTAGAAGTCAAAATGTTAGAAGAAGCTACTGAAAAATGGACTTTATATACTGACGGTGCAGCTAATGTTAAAAAACAAGAACTAATGCTATTGGAAACCCTTTTCTCTCACCCTTTTTAGCGATGGTGAGTCCTCCCCATCTTTCTTTCAATCTCTAATCTGATTTCGATCTAGAAAAGCTTGTTAATACGTCCCTCTCATTGATTTCGATCGGTTGAAGTGCGTGTTAGAGCTGCTCTATTTTGATTTCGTATTAGGGTTTTTTCTTTTTTGTTCGCCGCCACTGATTGATCCGATCGTTCCTATTCCTACTTAATTATTGGATCGAAACTGTTGGAATTGTTGATTTGGCGATCCAATTCTTTGACTATTTCGGTTTACTAATTGATCATGGGGTAGGTTTGATCGTCTCTTTCAGTTTTAGGGTTAGGGTTTTTTCTTTGTTTATTTTGTTGTCGACTTCGTGTTTATTAGGGTTCTTGCTACATGGTTATTATTGTATGAAGGGAGAGTGTCCAGCTTTTGATCTCAAAGCTTTAGAGGAGCGTTTTATTCGGTTACGATCGGATTCGTGTGTTCAAAAAGACATGTCGGGCAAGAAGAAAAAAGGTGGCAGCCCTAATAAAGGGAGTGCCATCCATTCTGATGCTGCTAAAACTCCTGGTAAGGGTTCGAAAAATGCTGATGAAACTTCTGGTACAGGTTTTAATTCAAAAGAAGCGGCCTTTGCTGCTGCATTTAGAACTGACAATGAAGCTGATCTTGATGATTCTTCTGTTGGAAAAACTCATGAAAATATTGAAGCAGAAAAAGTTGTTATTGATCAAACAGCCTCGAAACCTGTTGATAATAAAGATGATGGAAATCCACATGTGGTGAATGGTTCTGGTACTACAAAAGATACTGATGCAGATGATAAGAACAAGCATCTTGGTGATGCTGTGCCTCCACCCGTGGTTGATAATGCTGTTCAGAAACATGTAAACAGTGATGAAGCGGATACTAATAGTCAAGTTCATCAGGAAAAGCAATCTAAGCCGACTTGTGCACCTGAAGTAGACAATAAAAAGCAGAATGAGGCTTTATCATATGCTGCAAAGCTGAAAGGTGTGGCAAACAGGCCGGTTAAGGAACAAAAGAAGATTAATTTAAGAAAGATGGAATCGCCTTAATTTGAAGGTGTTGATGTTGTCCTACCTAAGGAATCATTGAAGGATGTATGTTCTCGAAATGAAAATACTTTATATGGTTACTTCCTGGGAAAACGAGTTGCCTATCCTGTGGTTGATAATTATGTGAAATATGCATGGGGAAAGCATGGCTTATCACGTATAATGATGAATGCTCATGGTTTCTTTTTTTTCAAGTTTAATTCTAAGGCTGGTATGGATTATGTTATGGAAAATGGTCCTTGGTTAGTTCGTGGTTCTCCAATAATTCTGAATGTTTGGTCACCAAATATTAACCTAAAGAAAACAGAATTGAAGAATGTCCCTGTTTGGGTTAAATTACACGATGTTCCCATGGTCGCGTACACAGATGATGGTTTAAGTGTGTTACTTTCGAAAGTAGGGGATCCAAAGCAATTAGATTCATACACTACTGATATGTGTGTGGATTCATGGGGTAGGAATATCTACGCTAGGGCTCTAGTTGAATTGGAGGTTCGACAGGTGGTTTCTGATAATTATCTGAATTTATGTGCAATTATGGAATCGCATGTTAATGTGTCCAATCTGTATGATATTTGTAAAAAATCTGTAGAACTTGGGATTGGCTTTCAAATGGTAATATCTGTCAAAAAGGCACGCGTATAATTCTAGGTTGGAATACTGAAGTGGTTGATGTTATGCTATTGTCCCAAACTGATCAGGTTATTCATGTTCAAGTTATTTTCAAGGAAGATCAACGAGTTCTGTTTTGTTCTTTTGTATATGCTGATAATCATTACAAGAATAGAAGAGAATTGTGGCATAATCTTGCTGTTCATAATAAGCCATGGATTATTATGGGAGATTTCAATTCGGCTCTTAACTTGGAGGATAGTTACCATGGTTCTTCAAGTGTGACTCTTAGTATGCGTGAATTTAAGGAATGTGTAGAACGAATTGAAGTGGTTGATATCAACAGTTCTGGGTTACATTATACTTGGAATCAAAAGCCGAAAAGAGGTGGGGGTATATTCAAGAAAATAGATCGAGTTATGGGTAACATTAGTTTCATTGATGAATTCCCAGCTTCATGTGCAATTTTCAAGCCTTATAGAGTGTCCGATCACTCTCCATGTATTTTGAAGTTGCCATCTATATCCCGCAGCCGTCCAAAGCCTTTTAAGTTTGCTAACTTTCTTGTTCATAAGCAGGGATTTTTGGAAGCTGTTATTGAATCTTGGAAAATGGAAGTTATAGGCCACCATATGTTTAAAGTTGTAAAGTGCCTTAAAGCATGCAAACGTCCTATGCGCAAATTGTTATTGCAACAAGGTAATTTGCATAAAAAAGTTACTACTTTGCGTGCTTCTCTTGATGCGATGCAGATTGAGATTGATAAAGACCCGACTGATTCATCTTTGTTGGAGAATGAAGCTGCTTGTTTAAAAGAATTTCAGATTGCACATCTTGATGAAGAGAGGTTTTTGAAACAAAAAGCTAAAGTGGAATGGCTGGCAGTGGGTGACAGTAATTCGGCCTATTTTCATAACTATGTAAAGAGTAAAAATCACCGTAGTCGAATTGAAGTCATTAGAGATACAGATGGTGTTTTGCATGAAGGTGGGGCTACTCCAAAAGCTTTTGTGCAACACTACAAGAAGTTTTTGGGATGTGAAGGGGCTACGAGTTCATCCCCATCCCCTGATTTGTTTACAAGAAAGTTATCTAGTCAGAAAGCCTCTGAAATGGTTCGAAATGTATCCAATGAGGAGATTCGGCTTGCCATGTTCTCTATTGGTGAAGATAAGGCTCCTGGACCAGATGGGTTTACCTCTACATTTTTTAAAAGTGCATGGGATATAGTGGGAAATGATGTGTGCCTTGCTATTCAGGAATTTTTCCGAAACAGTAAGCTACTTCAGGAGGTAAATCATACTTTGATTGCTTTAGTTCCAAAAGTACCTACACCATCTTCTATTCTTGATTACCGGCCTATTTCTTGCTGTAACACCATTTATAAGTGTATTAGTAAGATAATCACTAATAGAATTAAGGATGGTCTTCATGATATAGTGAGTATAAACCAATTAGCTTTTGTTCCTGGTCGTAGAATCTCGGATAATATATTACTCACTCAGGAATTGATGCACAACTACCATCGTAATTCTGGTCCCCCATTTCAGACAAGTCTTTTCTGAACCGGTCCAGTCACCAGTAGTAACACTTCTCCAGTGGCAAGATTCTCGAGTGACCAACTCTGGTAATCCACCAGTGAAGCACTCCAGTAAAGCGCTCCAGATGACCAGCTCCAGATGACAGCTCCAGATGAATGCTCCAGTGACCAACACTGATGGCTCTCCGGTGGAAGTCCAGATATTTGTCTCCAGTTTCCAGATAATAAAGTCTCCACTGAAGCCCTATGATTGTGGGCCCAATAAAGAAGAATGACTGCTGTTGAAAGGAAGGCGCATGGGACAATGACGTTTCTAACGGTATTGTGCGACCACGTGCAGGGAATATTTCTAGAAGCCATTCTGTCCATTTCTTATTGGTTAATAAATTAGTGGCTGTCCTTAGCGCATGTCAGCTTTTTGATTATTTTATTGTATTTCGTTATTTCCTAGGTAATAGCGTGTGGCTATAAATAGGGGCTTAATTTCTCTTTGTAAAGACAGTTGATGTTGAATGAAATTAATAGAGCAGCCGCTATTTCTTACAAAAATCTTCATTTACCTTTGGAGATCTTTGATCTTGGTGGTTAGGAGTGACCCCTTTATCAATATTTGTGGTGGTTCGTCCTTTATCAAATATTGTGGTGAGGTTTTTAAATCTTCGGTTTCCTTTATTTGTAATCGTGGTGGCTAGACCTTTATCGATTGTAGTGGTGGGGCGGAGTGTTTCCTTTATCCTTGATTCCGGTGGCTTGGCCTTTACGAGTCTTGGTGGTGGATTCTTTATCTATCATTTTATTTTATTTGTCTTGTTTGATTGTTTGTTTCATATAAAACCCAGAAAATACCAAAAATAGTCTTCCGTTGTCGTTTGTCGCGTGATTTACGCATCATGATGTATGCCCATTAAATTCGTTAATATCTCCTAGGCAGATTGCTCAAGCTGGCCTCTCTTTAAACTCAAATGTTGCCGATGTAATTCAGAATGGTGAGTGGAAATGGCCAACTGCTTGGCTTGATCTTTTTCCTGTTTTAATTAACCTTCCATCTATCAATTTACATGCAAATCAGATGGATACTATTGTTTGGAAGGAATTGGATGGACGGGAGAATGTGTTTTCCTCTAGAGTGGTTTGGAAGATTAGGATGAAGGGCAACGAGGTTAATTGGGCAAAAGTAATATGGAATTCGCATAGTATCCCTAGACATGCGTTTTTGGTATGGCTGATTATACGAGAGAAACTCAAAACCCAAGACAAAATGATGCAATGGAGTCGGTTGAGCGGCAACACAAACTACCAGCTTCTTTGTTGTTCCTTGTGCAAACAAGGACCGGACTCTCACTCACATTTGTTTTTTGAATGTAATTATTCTTCACAGGTATGGAAGAGTATTAAAGCTATGGCAAAAGTTTCTGATATGAATGATTCATGGGCTGACATACTCCAATGGCTTATTGTGAAGTCTAATTCAAGATCAGCAAAGAATGTAATTGGAAGATTACTGGTGGCAGCCACAGCTTACTTCATATGGCAAGAGAGGAACAATCGGCTATTTTCTAACCATGCTAGACCCCCGGACCAGATTGTTGAGCTCATTGCATCTACGGTCAGATATAAATTGGTTTCTATTCGGTTCAAGCATACACCTGCTGTCGATTGTTTGTTGGAAGAATGGAAGGTACCACGCCATTTAGTGGTAAATCCAAAATAGGCGCTGCTCGGCAATTCAGTCTTTGCTAGATATTAACACATTAGTTATGTTTATTGTTACTAGTGTGTAGGTTTCTTCTTCTATTGCTTAAATTGTTTTGCTTTCTTGCTTGTTAACATATATATGGCCTGTCATATATATGAATTGGTTGACATTCTGTCAATCCACTTGTACCTAAACGTTTCAGTGTTGTGAAATATAATTCATAGGGGTATCCCATTACCCAAAAAAGTGCAGCTAATGTTAATGACTAGGATTAGGTATCGTACTAAAATTGCCACAGGGGGATATCATACCCCAAGCAGTGAATTGTCATTTTATAGCCACTAATAATGAAGCGGAATATGAAGCTTTAATTCTGGTATGCAATTAGCTAAGGATATGAACATTAGAAATCTTAAGGTATATGTAGATTCATTACTCTTAGCTAATCATTTTAATGGAACATATGCTGCGAAAGGCGAAAAATTAATGCAATATTTAGAAATAGTAAAGAAACTAGCAGAAAATTTTGATTTGTTTGACATAGAACAAGTGCCTAGAGAAGAAAATACCGAAGCTGATGCCTTAGCAAATCTAGGATCAACACTTAAGATGTCACCGGATACTAAAATTCCTATAATTCATGTATTATACCCCGCTATAGAAAAAGAACCAACTAATATATTAGCTATTCAGAATGAGGAAACTGAAAATTCTGGGGACAATCAAAATTCATGGATTACACCAATAATTGAATATATAAATAATGGGACAATTCCTAAAGATGAAAACCCAAAGGCCTTTCGCATGAAAACAACACATTATTCTATAATCAATGGTATTTTGTATAGAAAATCTCTTGCAGGACCATATCTTAGGTGCTTTGAAAATCCTGAGACCAATGAAGTTCTTAAAGATATACATGAACGAGAATGTGGGAATCACACAGCTGGAAGATCTTTATATTCAAAGATCTTAAGAACAGGTTATTACTGGCCCACAATGAAGCAAGATGCTGAAGAATATGCGAAGAAATGCGATGCTTGTCAAAGGCATAGCAACATTTATCATCAGCTGGTGGAACCAATGTATCCAGTTCTATCACCTTGGCCATTTATGAAATGGGGAATGGATATCGTTGGGCCAATGACGGAATCTTCATCTGGAAAGAAATATTTTTTGGCTATGACAGATTATTTCTCCAAATGGATCGAAGCTGAAGCATATGCTAAAATCCATGAATCACATGTTATATCTTTCATTAAAAGGAACATATTGACAAGATTTGGAGTACCAGCGGAGATTATTTGTGATAATGGATCACAATTTATTGGTAAGAAGACCACAAACTTCTGTGAAAGATGGGGCATCAAGATGATTACTTCTACTCCAGTCCATCCACAAGCAAATGGCCAGGCGGAATCAAGCAACAAGATTATTATGAATAATCTAAAGAAGAGACTGGGACAAGCAAAGGGAAAATGGGCTGAAGAGCTACCATTTGTCTTGTGGGCTGATCGAACGACTTCGAAAAGTGCCACTGGACAAACTCCATTTTCACTTGTCTTTGGAGCTGAGGCAGTTCTACCTACTGAAATGGATTTACCTACTGCCAGAGTTAATTTATTAACTTATGAGAAGAATAAAGAGTTATTGCTTGAAGATCTAGAAGCTGTAAATGAGATAAGAGAAAGGACCAAGATAAGGATAGCAGCTTATCAACAACGAATCGCTAAGTCTTATAATAAAAATTTAAGATTGAGACGATTCCAAGTTGGTGATTTGGTTCTAAAGAAAGTTTTGGCTAAACCGGATGGTAAATTGAATCCAAAATGGGAAGGTCCTTATTTGATCGAGGCTGGGGCTGGAAAAGGATCTTATTGGCTTCAAGGTCTACAAGGTACTTTAGTTCCAAGAGCTTGGAATGCCATACATCTCAAAACTTATCACGTATAATTTATTTAGTCTTTAGGCAAAATCAGGTATGATTTCTTTTAGTTTCTCTTTTATATTTCTTTATTATTTTTTCAAGATGATGATACTGACTTGAGCGTCGGAGTGGTGTTAGCCAAATGGCTAACGTCAGTTTCTAAGAATTTACTTTGTAGACTTTGAAGAACTATCAACATCAACAAACACATGCATTACAACGTGGAACAAGGTCTTCACCTTTTGGCTCTCACGCCAACTTTTGGTTGGAGGTTTTCACCTTCTCTTAAATTTGCCCGTGTCGCACGTTAATTAATTTCACGGTTGAAGGGTTAAATTCCAAGGTCGTCGAAATTAATTATGTTGGTTGTCGATGTTACCATCGATCTCCCGAATTGGCTAACCACGCCACCCATTACACAAACACATGAAAATGGCTAACCACGCCTCCCAAGCAAGTTCAAGATATGGAGACACCCTCAATATCTTGAACACCAATGTCCCTAAGTGTATCTTAAAATTAAGAATCCCCTTCTTAATTTTAATCCCCTCCAAAAAATCAATCCAGTCCCACACACATATTATTTTTCAATGCAGGAATAAGTGGAGACTGACAATAATTAAAGATACTGCAAGCTAGGGATCATAGCCTACAAGTGGAGCCTTAATTACGCATAAAAGGTGCATGTATCTTACTATTTAATTACTGCATTGATGTGATTATTTACTGTTGAAGTGGTCGAATAAGTCAAGATTAATTATTAACTGACATGTGATGTCATTTAGTTATTACTCATTTCCCATTTTTACCCTTAATAACAGTTTTGATTTTCGAGTTCAAAATAAAATAGATCAAAAGAGAAACTTCATTCATTCAAAATATATTTACAAGAAACTACTCGAAAGCAGTTTTTTACAACCATGATCGATCACGCCGGATCAATCTCTCCCCTCCTAAACATTGTTATCCTACGTTACACATCCCCTATCGATTCATTCTTCCTAAAAACAAAAGAGTCTAAAATATGGGCTCTGGCCTTTTCATCATATCCTTCATCGCCCACAAAAACACCTACATAAGAATGTCCCAGTAGACTGAAGGATTTGTTTCCCTCAGCCTTTCCAGGATTGACTTTGTTCGAACCAACTCATCTCTCGTATTTTTAAGTTCTTCTTGAGTAGCGCCAAGTTCAATACAAAGATCCCTCAAGGCATTGTTCAGTACTCTGATCTTGGCCTCTAAACCAGCTTTCACTTGCAGACCCATTTCCTTCTCGGTTTCCACCGATTCTTTATAAGAATTTATGAGGCTTTGCATTGTCTTGATAATGTCGTCATTAAGTTGGTCCTTCGCAGTATGTTTCTTATCAAGTTCAGTGAGTGACTGAAAAATAACATAAGAATAAATAAGAAATAACAATAAGATAATTAAAATAAAAGTATTCGAAATCTACCTCTTGAAGAAAATCGCCCAGAGATTTTAGAGAAGACATATCTTAAAAAGTGTGTTTTTGAAAGATGAAAACCGTTTGTGATTTACGAATAATAAAACTGTTGGCTTATATAGAGGGGTAAAAGGATAGAAATTGAACCGTCAAGTTGTTACCTATCAAATCATAACTCTTGGTTATCCGAGTTCCACGCGTCTTATCTTAAAGATGGTTTCAAAATTAACTGATTGACTTCAGTCAAAGCTTTTTCTAGAAGGTTCAAAGTTATTTCAACAAAATTGTTTTTATTAAAATAACTTTGGGGACAATTGTTATGGGTGAAATTTCAAGTACCAATATCTTGAGAGTTTAAGATCTCGACTTATCAGGATCTTGACATTGGTGAATATTCTGATGACTTACTAATATTTTGCTAACGTTATGAATTACTTGTTATTATCATTTCTACATGAGTTAAGCATGCAGATTCCAGAATATTTGATACAAGGCTATGGAAAATATCTCCAACAGTGCAAAAAGGAATTCACACATGCGTTTAATCATCAACACACAAAGAAGACTCAGTCTCCCAACATAATCGGACTTCAAGTTGATTTCAGCATGAGGAAAATACTTCAATGTTCACTTGACTGGTCAAGATACTCTCCAACGTTCAAATAATGAAGACCTGGAAGATCCCTACAAACTCGCATACTTAGTGTGTAGTGATGTTGCAGATAAGTATGCGAGTTTGTAGGGATCTTCCAGGTTTTCGTTGATTTGAACGTTGGAGCATATCTTGACCGGTCTTGTGAACGTTGAGGCTTTTCTCCTCATGCTGAAATCAACTTGAAGTCCGAATATCTTGGCAGACTAAGTCTTTTTTGCGTGTTGAAGTTTGATCCCATGTGTGAAGTCCCTTTTTTTACCGTTGGAGATATTTTCCTTGGCTTTATATCGAATATTCTGGAATCTGCACGCTTATCTCATGTGGAAATGATAATAATAGTTGAAACATAACGTTAGCAAAACATTAATAAGTAATCAGAATATTCAACTATGTCAAGATCCTAGTATATCAAGATCTTGGACCTTCAGGATATTGGAACTTGAAATTTCACCCATAACAATTGTCCCCAAAGTTATTTTAATAAAATCTATTTTGTTGAAATAACTTTGAATCTTCTAGAGAAAGCTTTGACCGAAGTCAACTTAGTAAATTTTGAAACCATCTTAAAGATAAGACGCGTGGAACTTGGAGAGCCAAGAGTTGTGATGCGATAGGTAACAACTTGACGGTTCATTTCCTATCTTTTTACCCCTCTATATAAGGATACAATTTTTCTCTTTGAAAATCACAAATATTTTTCTATCTTTTCAAAAACACATATCTACATCATGTCCTTGAAATCTTTAGGAGAGTTCCTTCAAGAGGTATATTTTTATATATTTTTGTCAAAATTAATTTCTCGTTATTTCTAACTTCTCTTTATATTTTGTTTCAGTCTCTTACTGAACTAGAAAAGCAAAAATCGCCAAAGACAAACTGAATGATGAAATCATAGAGACATTGCAAGGCCTGGTCAAGTCTTACAAAGAATCTATCGAGACAGAAAAAGAAATGGGTTTGGAGATAAAAACCAGTTTAGAAGCCAAAAATAAGATTTTGAACAATGCCTTGAAGGAAATCTGCTGTGAGCTAGGTGCAACGCAGGAAGAACTCAGGGCTGCCAGTAAGTAATCAAATCCTTCACTTTTTACTAGGATGTTCTTCTGTAGGTGATTTTACGTAATGTGGGCGATGAAGGATATGATGCAAAGGCCAGAGCCCATATTTTTAAACTCTTTTGTTAGTAGGAAAATCGAATCGGTAGGGGATGTGTATCGTAAAATAACAATGTTTAGGAGGGGCGAGATTGATTTGGCATGATCAATCATGGTTGTAAAACTGCTTTCGATTGTTTTTTGTAAATAATTTTTTGAATGAATGATAACTGTCTTTTGATCCATTTCATTTTGAACTCGAAAACCAAAATTGTTTTTAAGGGTAAAAACGGAAAATGACTAATCAATTAAATGACGTCACATGTCAGTTAATAATTATTCTTAACTTATTCGACTACATCAACAGTAAGTAATCAAATCAACATAGTAATTAAGGAGTAAGATACATGCACCTTTTATACGTAATTAAGATCCCACTTGTAGGCTATGATCTCTTATTTCGCAGTATCTTTAATTGTTCCTGCATTAAAATAATATGTGTGGGACTGGATTGATTTTTTGGAGGGGATTAAAATTAAGAAGGGAATTCTTAATTTTAAGATTTTCAAAGGGACATTGGTTGGGAGGCGTGGTTAGCCTTTTTCGTGTGTTTGTGTAATGGGTGGCGTGGTTAGCCAATTCGGGAGATCGATGGTAACACCGACAACCAATAGAAATAATTTCGACGACCTTGGAATTTAACCCTTCAATCGTGAAATTAATTAACGTGCGACACGGGCGATTTTAAGAGAAGGTGAAAACCTTCAACCAAAAGTTGGCGTGAAAGCCAAAAGGTGGAGACCTTGTTCCACGTTGTAATGCATGTGTTTGATGATATTGATCATCCCTTGAGATCTACAAAGCAAAATCTTAAAAACTGACGTTAGCCATTTGGCTAACGCCACTCCGACGCTCAAGTCAGTATCATTATTTTGGAAAATAAAATAAAAAGTAAATAAAATAAAAGTAAAATCCAAGAGTAAGAAATCATACCTGATTTTGTCAAAAGACAAAATAAATTACACATGATAGGTTTTGAGATGAATGGCATTCCAAGCTCTTGGAACTAAATTACCTTGTAAATCTTGAAGCCAATAAGATCCTTTTCCAGCTTCTGCTTCAATCAAATAAGGACCTTCCCATTTTGGATTCAATTTACCATCTGGCTTGGTTAAAGCTTTCTTGAGAACCAAATCACCGACTTGAAACCGCCTTAATCTTAGATTCTTATTATAAGACTTAGCAATTCGTTGTTGATAAGTTGTTATTCTTATCTTGGTTCTCTCTCGTAATTCAGTTATAGCTTCTAAATCTTCAAGCAGCAACTCTTTATTTTTCTCATAAGTTAATAAACTAATTCTAGCAGTAGGTAGATCCATTTCAGTGGGTAGAACTGCCTCAGCTCCAAAGACAAGTGAGAATGGAGTTTGTCTAGTAGCATTCTTCGAAATTGTTCGATCAGCCCATAAGACAAATGGCAATTCTTCAGCCCATTTTCCTTTCGCTTGTCCCAGTCTTTTCTTCAAATTATTCATTATAATTTTGTTGCTTGATTCTGCTTGACCATTAGCTTGTGGATGGACTGGAGTAGAAGTAATCATCTTAATGCCCCATCTTTCACAAAAATTTGTAGTTTTCTTTCCAATAAACTGTGACCCATTATCACAAATTATCTCCGCTGGAACTCCAAATCTTGTCAATATATTCCTTTTAATAAAAGATATGACATGTGTTTCATGAATCTTGGCGTATGCTTCAGCTTCAATCCATTTTGAGAAATAATCCGTCATAGCCAAAAAATATTTCTTCCCATCTGAAGATTCTGTTATTGGCCCAACAATATCCATTCCCCATTTCATAAATGGCCATGGTGATAGAACTGGATGCATGGGTTCTGCTGGCTAATTATAAATGTTGCTATGTCACTGACAAGCATCACATTTCTTCGCATACTCTTCAGCATCTTGTTTCATGGTTAGCCAATAATAGCCTGTTCTCAAGATCTTTGAATATAAAGATCTCCCAGCTGTGTGATTTCCACATTCTCCTTCGTGTATATCCTTTAAGATTTACATATACTTTAAGATTTCTAATGTTCATATCCTTAGCTAATTGCATACCAGAAATTAAGGCTTCATATTCCGCTTCATTATTAGTGGCTCTAAAATGACAATTCACTCCTTGGGGTATAATATCCCCCTGTGGCGATTTTAGTGCGATACCTAATCCTATTCCTTTAACATTTTTTTTTCCGGTAAAGGCCGTCACCCCTGATGATTCTATTATAACAACAGAAAACGTTTAAGTACAAGAAATGTGACTGAGTATCACATTTGTTCATGTATACAACAAGCTGTATACATGTATTCACCTAGCACGCTAGTAAATCAAACAAGCCAAATCGCTATTACATAAGAGAAAGAACAATCATGTAATATGAAAATCAAGCCGCATTAAAATCAGCCTTGATCAGGTGGATCATCAAGCAGAACACAATGTTGCATCTTCCATTTCTCCAAGAACTGATGGTTGCGAATCCTGTCCTTAAACCTTATGGTGAAAAGACGCAATTTCGTTGAGGAGACAATCAAATCGCCCAGCTGGCTAGGACTTCTGGTATCGTTTGTGAATAATCGTGCATTCCGTTCTTGCCAAATAAAGTATGTGGCAGCAGCGACCATAATTCTTCCTGTTATACTTTCTGCATTACTTTGCTTTGACATAGGGAGAAGCTATTGAACAATATCTTCCCATCTACCATCGACATTTTGCATGTTTGCTAGCGGTCTAACACGATTCCAAACCTGTACAGAAAACGGGCAGTCGAAAAATAAATGAGAATGAGAATCAATTCCAGTTTTGCATAACGGGCAGCACATTAACTTCAGGTTATACAAGCTCCCGACATCCCAAGAATTCATACGGTCTTGGGTTTTGAGTTTATTCTTGAAAACCATCAAAGGTGAAACGCATGTCTAGGGATACATTGAGGGAACTAAACAATTTGAACCCACGGAACCTCCTCCTGCCGGTATCTAATTGTATTCCAAAGAGTATTGGGGGAAAAACTACATTCTTTTCCCTCGTGATCATGCCAAACCAACGAATCACTCTTTTCATGATCAAAATGAGGAACCTGTACATTAAAAAGAACCGGATAGATATCATACCAGGCTTGGGGCCAAACCCACGCACCATTGTGAACAATGTTAGCCAACTTAGTGTGTCGAGAAAAACCAGCACTTGCAATATTTCGATTAGACACTATACGACATAAAGGACTTTGAGGACACCAGGTATCACTCCATGCATAAATGTTGTTACCATTACCTATTATATTCCAAATAAAAGGTCTTATAGTATCACGCAACTTCAATATTTTCCGCCATCCCCAACTCATACTTCCCTTCGGTGTTACATCCCATAAACTTAACCCTCTAAGCTTATACGAGTGCACCCAATCAACCCATAATGACGGTCTTCTTGTTAGTATACTCCATCTATGCACCGCCATAAGTGATTTATTAACATCACCAATCCGGCGGATACCCAAACCTCCCTCAAATTTAGGTATACAAACAGACTTCCAAGCAACTTTGGATTTAACTTTATTTTTCGAGTTCTGTCCCCACAAGAACAGCCTCATCTTCTGCTCTAAGTCAATAACCACTCTCGTTGGGAGTACAAAAACAGATGCCCAGTAGATATGTAGTGAAGATAATACCGAATTAATAAGTTGTAATCTACCCGCAAAGGATAAATACTTGTTCTTCCAATCATCAATTCTTTTCTCCATTCGTTCTACTAGCACCTTACAATCTTTATATATTAACCTTGTAATCTATTCCTTTAACATTAGCTGCACCATCAGTGTATAAAATCCATTTTTCAGTAGCTTCTTCTAACATTTTTACCTTCTAAGTCTACTTCAGGTTGCAAATCAGTACTAAAATCAACCACAAAGTCGGCTAAAACTTGAGATTTTATAGCAGTCCCAGGTTCATAAATTAAATTAAAAGCACTTAATTTCACAGACCACTTAGCCATTCTACCAGATACTTCAGGTTTTCTTAATACGCGTTTGATTGGGTAATTAGTCCTAACATGTATAGCATGCGTTTCAAAATAATGTCTAAGTTTAGTAGATGCCATAACTAATGCAAGTATAAGTTTTTCGAGATGAGAGTACTGGTTTCAGCATCAATTAAACTTTTACTTACATAGTAGATCGGATGTTGTTGACCTTCTTCTTCTTTTACTAAGACAGACTTATTGCATTTGATGAAACTGCCATGTAAAGATATAGAGGCTTAACATCTTCAGGCTTCACCAACAATGGTGGAGTAGATAGATATCTCTTTCATTCTTGGAAAGCTTCTTCTTGTCTTTCTCCCCATTCAAACTTTTAGTTCTTTTTTAAGATGTCATAAAATTCTTTGCATCTATCAGAAGATCTTGATATAAATCTGTTCAAAGCTGCCAACCTTCCGGTTAACCTTTGAATATCTTTAGCATTTGATGGAGATTTCAGGTTTAAGATAGCCTTGATCTGTTCTGGGCTTGCTTCTATTCCTCTTTTTGTGACCATGTATCCTAGGAATTTTCCAGCGCCAACTCCAAAATTGCATTTTGCAGGATTTAGTTTCATATTATATCTGTCCAGGATGTTGAAGGCCACTTCAAGATCTTTCAAGTGATCTTCAGCTCTCTTTGATTTCACCACCATGTCATCTATATAGACTTCCATCGTATCCCCCAGTTGGTCTTTGAACATCATGTTGACTAGCCTTTGATATGTTGCACCTGCATTTTTAAGACCAAAAGGCATAGCAATATAACAATAAATACCTGTCGGGGTCATGAAGGCAGTGGCTTCTTGATCTTCAGGTTCCATTTGAATTTGCTGGAATCCAGAAGAAGTGACCATAAATGTGAGCATCTCGTGTCCAGAAGTTGCATCGACCATTGCATCAATATGTGGCAGTGGAAATGGATCTTTTGGGCAGGCTTTATTGAGATCAGTGAAGTCTACGCATACTCTCCAGTTCCCGTTTTTCATTTGCACTACTACCACGTTTGCCAGCCATTCAGGAAATTTTACTTCCCTAATCATTTTTGCCTTTAATAATCTCTGTTTTGGTCAAAAATTACCTAAGATAATCTACGTCGAAGACTTAGATTAATAATGTAACCAAACTTTCGTTCGTGAGGTCAAGGGCTTGTAAAATATGTTTGAGATTCAAAGATGCGTTTATTAAAAGGTTTTTAAAGAACGATTATGTCGACTAAACAAGAGATAAAGGTGTAAAACAATGATAATCAGAATAATAAGTATCGAAATAAATAAAATTACGATAAATAATACTAATCAAAGTAAATAATGCGTTAAAGGTAAAGAGTAAAGAACAAGAACACCGAGATTTGTTATCGAGGAAAATGCCCTTAATCCTTTGAGGATTGCCGGCATAAAAACCCCGGGAGGAAGCAATCGTCCCTGCCTTTGTTCACTTATTAATGATTGTTAAATGATTACAAATGATGGAATTCGGTTAGATCGATATATCTAAGTGTAAAATAAATGAGAGTAATATGTGTGAATACAAGTGTGTAATGAGCAGTAGATAAGTGATAGATAAGATGCCTATGATCGATCAGCCTCATTCTTTATATAGACCTAAGATCTAACTAACTAATGCGAGTTTGTAGGGATCTTCCGGGTCTTCAGTTTAGTGAACGTTGTAGAAGATCTTGCCTAGTCAAGTGAACGTTGAAGTATTTTCCCTCGTGCTGAATTATCTTGAATTCCGATTATCTTGGCAGACCAAGTCTTCTTTGCGTGTTGAAGATTAATCCCTCGTGTGAAATTCTCTTTCTACCGTTGAAGATATTTTCCTTAGCTTTACATCAAATATCTTGGAATCTGCATGCTTATCTTACGTGGAAATGATAATAACATTCGAAACATAACGTTAGCAAAGCATTAACAAGTAATAAGAATATTCTTCTATGTCAAGATCCTGGGTTGTCAAGATCTTGGAGCTTCAGGATATTGACACCTGAAATTTCACCCACAACAATTGTCCCCAAAGTTATTTTAATAAAATCTATTTTGTTGAAATAACTTTGAATCTTCTAGAGAAAACTTTGACCAGAGTCAATTAGTAAATTTCGAAACCATCTTAAAGATAAGACGCGTGTAAGTAGGATAACCAAGAGTCTTGATTTGATAGGTAACTACTTTCACGGTTCATTTTCTATCTTTTCACCCCTCTATATAAGGCTACATTTTTTCTCTTTGAAAGTCACAAATATTTTTCATGCTTAAAAAGGTACTCATAATATTTTCAGTTTCCATAAACTCCCATAATATCACAATGTCCGAAGTTACAAGTGGCGAATCTCATCTTCAGATTCAAGATCCTCCAAGAGTCGATTGGAGGCTCAATAAATCACAGAAAAGACTCCTTCATGTAAGATAAACATTCTAAGTTTTGTTTATTTATTTTTTTATAAAAACTGATTTTCATCTCTTTCTACAGTGCTTCTCCCAAATGCGATATGCACATATGGAAGTCGCAAGGATTAAGGACGAGGAACTGAAAAGCCAGAATCAATACATTCAATGGCTTCTAGAGTCAAGGTGATACGAAAATGTCCAGATTCACTGAACTGGAGGAAGCCAGTGAACTGAAGAAGCTAGCTGAGCTGAAGGAAACTGAACTGATAATGCCATTTGAACAAGCCATGTTGATTCTGCCAGCAGTGGCCCATTTCAGACAAGTCTTTTTCGAACCAGTCCAGTCACCAGTAGTAACACTACTCCAGTGGCGAGAAGCTCCAGTGACCAACACTGATAATCCACCAGTGATGTTCTCCAGTGACCAGCTCTAGATGACTGTTCCAGATAAATCCTCCAGTGACCACTACTGAAGGTCCACCAGTGAAGTGCTCCAGATCATGTCTCCAGTAGAAGTCTTGATATTTGTCTCCAGTTTCCAGATAATAAAGTATCCACTGAAGTCCCATGTTTGTGGGCCCAATACAGAAGAATGACAGTTGTAAAGGAAGGCGCGTGTGACGATGACATTTCTAACGGTATTGTGGGACCACTTGCAGAGGAATATTTCTAGAAACCCCACGATGTCCATTTTCTATTGGTCCAATTAAATTAGTGGCTTAGCATAATTTACAGCTTTTATGTATTATTTTATTATGTCGTTAATTCCTAGAAAATAGCATGTGGCTATAAATAGGGGTTGTATTTCTCATTGTAAGGACAGTTGATGTTGAATGAAATTAATAGAGCATCCTCTATTTCTTACAAAAATCTTCTTTTACCTTTAGAGATCTTTGATCTTGGTGGTTAGGAGTGACCGCTTTATCAATATTTGTGGTGGTTCGTCCTTTATCAAATATTGTAGTGAGGTTTTTAAATCTTCGGTTTCCTTTATCTGTAATCGTGGTGGCTAGACCTTTATCGATTGTAGTTGTGGGGCGGAGTGTTTCCTTTATCCTTGATTCCGGTGGCTTGGCCTTTACGAGTCTTGGTGGTGGATTTTTTATCTATCATTTTATTTTATTTGTCTTGTTTGATTGTTGTTTCATATAAAACCCAGAAAATACCAAAAATAGTATTCCGCTGTCGTTTGTCGCGTGATTTACGCATCAAATTTGGTATCAAAGCCAGGTTTAAAAAGGTTTCTTAATCTTTTTGTCCGTTGGGGTATTGTTTGTTTAGATCTCATTTTGATTTAGTCAGATCTGTTTGTTGATTGTTTAGATCTAGTGGTTATTTGCTTAGATCTATTGATTGTGAGTTGTTATTGGTTATAAATGGCATATAGGCGAGATATGACTTTAGATGAAGCTCATAATGTTAGAAGAGATAGGCAAATAGAAGATCTACAAGAAGCTCTTGGTAAAATAGTCCATATGTTAGAAGATGGTGGTTTACGATTTAATCGAGAAAATATTGTTGCTAGTGAAAGAGATTCTGAATCTCAAGGTCCTAGTGAAAGATCTGATAGTACACCCAGAAACTCTAGTGATTATGATGTTCCACATCCCAGAGAAAGGCGTAGGAGGCATAAGGGTGATGATACTAGGGATATTAAGATAGATCCACCAGATTTTAATGGGTCTTCTAACCCAGAAGAGTATTTTGAATGGGTCCAGGTGATGGACAGAATTATGAAAATAAAAGGTTATGATGATAGAAAAAGTTTCAAGGTTGCCATTATTAAACTTAAGAAATATGCTTCATCCTGGTATGATAATATGAAATCTGAAAGGGAGTATAAGGGTAAGAGTAAAATCAAGACCTGGTCCAAACTGAAGGAAGTTATGCAGAAAAGATTTGTTCCCCAGTCGTACAAGCAAGATCAGTATCTACTGATGAATAATCTGAAGCAAGGTACTAAAGAAGTTGTGGAGTATATTAGAGAGTTTGAGCAACTGAAGACCAGAACTGGTGTGAATGAAACTGAAGAGCACACTATTGCCAGATTTCTTGGTGGTCTGAACACTGCCATCACTGAGAAGATTGAGTTGCAGCCTATCTGGACATATGAAGGTGCATGCAAGATGGCTATCCAGATTGAAAGACAACTGAAGAAGAAGGTTCCGTACAAATCATTCAGTAAGGTTCCTGCCAGTGCAAGTCAACCAGTTACCAGTCAACCAGTTCCCAGATTTACTGAAGCTGTCCAGAAATCCTTCAGAGGCAAAGAAAAGGAAACTGGAGGATCAAAAGAACTAGTTGGAAGGAAGTGTTTTAAGTGTCATGGCTTTGGTCACTTCCAGGCCTAGTGTCCTAATCAAAGAGCCTTGACTGCCAAAGAGATTGAATGTTTGCCAGATGTGGACACTGAAGAAGGCGAACCAGTGTACGATGAAGAAGAAGATGAAGAGTCCTATGTTGGTGCAGATGTGGGAGAAATGTTGGTTGTCAGAAAAGTGATGCATGTTGATGAAGTTACCATTGATACTGCCCAGAGGGAAAACATTTTTCACTCCAGATGCACAATCAAAGGAAAAGTTTGTGATCTGATCATTGACGGTGGGAGTTGTGCTAATGCTGCTTCAACTCACATGGTAGAGAAACTGACACTACCTACAGTTAAGCACTCTCGTCCATACAAGTTACAATGGCTCAGTGAAGGATCTGAGGTAAAAGTTAACCGACAAGTTACTATTCCTTTTTCCATTAGATCTATTTATCAGGATAAAATTGTGTGTGATGTTGTTCCTATGGATGCGTGTCATATATTACTGGGTAGGCCATGGTTATTTGATAATAATGTTTTTCATAATGGTCGAATGAACTCATATTCAGTATTTGTAAGTGGGAAGAAGGTCACTCTGACTTCTTTAAAACCCAGTGAGATATTGAAAATTAATAAGAAAGACCAGCCCAGCAAATCTTTGTTCATGACTCAAACTGAAGTAGAAGAAGAGTTAACTGGAGGTTCTCCAGTTATGATGTTACTGGTGCTTGAGCGTACTGAAGAGAAGGAGTTCACTGGTGTCCCCAGTCTCCTGAATTCTCTACTGAAAGAATTCACCGACGTTTTCCTAGAAGACCTGCCTGAAGGTTTGCCACCAGTAAGAGGAATTGAACACCAGATTGACCTGGTTCCAGGATCAGTTCTTCCAAACAAAGCCGCTTACAGATGTACGCCTACTGAAGCAAAGGAGTTGCAGAGGCAAGTTGATGAGTTGGTTGAGAAGGGTTATGTGAGAGCAAGTATGAGTCCTTGTTCAGTGCCAGCTCTCCTGGTTCCAAAGAAAGATGGTACAATGAGAATGTGTGTTGATAACATGGCCATCAACAATATAACCATTAAGTATAGATATCCCATTCCCAGATTGGATGATATGCTTGATGAGTTACATGGCTCCAGAGTGTTTTCCAAGATTGATCTCAGAAGTGGCTATCACCAGATAAGGATGAAAGATGGAGATGAGTGGAAAACTGCTTTCAAAATCAAAGGAGGTTTGTATGAATGGTTAGTTATGCCTTTTGGCTTATCAAATGCTCCCAGTACTTTCATGAGACTGATGAACGAAGTTCTCGGGCCATTCATTGGTCAGTTTGTTGTTGTTTACTTTGATGATATTCTGGTGTATTCAAAATCTGAAGCTGAACATGTTAGCCATCTGAAGAAGGTATTTGAACTGTTGAGAAGACACCAGTTGTATGGCAAACTGGAGAAATGTGATTTTATGGTGGAAAGTGTGATATTTTTGGGATATGTTGTGTCTAAGAATGGAATTTCTATGGATCCCTCTAAGGTTGATGCCATTAGATCATGGCCAGTTCCAACTTCAATCACTAAAGTGAGGAGTTTTCATGGACTGGCATCATTTTATAAGAGATTTATCAAAAATTTCTCTACAGTTGTGGCTCCAATTACTGACTGTCTGAAGAAAGGTGTGTTCAACTGGCCGAATTCAGCCCAACTGGCGTTTGAAACACTGAAGGAGAAGCTCAGTTCAACCCCAATCTTATCCTTACCAGATTTTGATATGTTATTCGAGCTAGAATGTGATGCAAGTGGGGTAGGTATTGGTGCAGTTTTAGTGCAAGCAGGGAGACCAGTTGCATACTTCAGTGAGAAGCTGAATGGATCTAAACTGAAGTACAACACTTATGATAAAGAATTTTATGCCATTATTCGTGCTATCACTCACTGGTCACATTATCTAAACCCAAAGCAGTTTGTCTTATTCTCTGATCACGAAGCACTGAAGTTTATAAATGGTCAGCACAAGCTTAATGCCAGACATGCCAAATGGGTAGAATTCTTACAGTCTTATTCATTTGTTTCAAAACATAAAGCTGGAGTTTGTAATGTTGTTGTTGATGCTTTGTCACGAAGATACTCATTGTTATCTATTTTAGAAGCAAGAGTGCTTGGGTTTTCATTTATAAAGGAGTTATATGCTGCAGACTCAGATTTTTCTGAAAAATTCACTGAAAATAATCAGAAGGGACCATTTACTGTACAAGATGGTTTCATATTTAAGAATGGCAAATTGTGCATTCCCAGAGGTTCGATTAGAGATTTACTGATAAGAGAAGCACATGGAGGAGGTCTAGCTGGTCATTTTGGAATCAACAAAACTGGAGAGATCTTGACTGAACATTTCTACTGGCCAAGTCTACTGAAGGACGTCCAGAATATTATCAGTCGCTGTCCAACTTGTCACCAGGCAAAGACAACTTTTCACAAAGGATTATACACTCCTCTTCCAGTTCCAAACCAACCTTGGGAGGATCTCAGTATGGATTTTATTGTTGCACTGCCTAGAACCCAGAGGGGAAATGATTCAATTATGGTGGTTGTTGATCGATTTTCAAAAATGGCACATTTTATTGCTTGTAACACAACCAATGATGCTTCAGCGGTAGCAAATCTGTTCTTTAAGGAGATTGTCAGATTGCATGGAATCCCCAAGACAATTGTGTCAGATCGAGATGTGAAGTTTCTGAGTTATTTCTGGAAGACTCTATGGAGATTGATGGGTACCAGACTGATGTTAAGTACGTCTCACCATCCTCAGACTGATGGACAGACTGAAGTCACCAACAGAACGATTGGTATGCTGTTAAGAACACTGGTGAAGAAGACACTGAAGGATTGGGATCTGAAGCTTGCTCATGCTGAGTTTGCTTTCAACAGAGCTCCTAACTATTCTACCAGTAAATCCCCATTTGAAGTCTGTTATGGTATTAATCCACTGACTCCCATTGATTTAATTCTTTTTTCGATTGAGTCAAAAGCCAGTATTGAAGCTGAAACCAGAGCGAAGGAAATCAAGAAAATTCATGCAAAAGTGAAGGCCAGAATAGAGAAAGCGAATGCCAGTTACAAGGCCAGAGCAAACAAGAATAGAAAGCAACCCAGTTTTGCACCAGGTGATCTTGTGTGGGTGCATCTGAGAAAAGAAAGGTTTCCAGCAAAAAAGAAGAGTAAACTGATGCCCAGAACTGAAGGTCCATTCAAAATTCTAGAGAGATATGGCGATAATGCTTACAAGGTTGAGTTACCTGGAGATATGGCAGTTTCAAGTACTTTTAATGTAGGAGATCTGATGCCTTATCTGGAGGATGAGTACCTCGAGGACTTGAGGACAAGTCCCTTTTCAGAGGAGGAGAATGATACGGAAATGTCCAGATTCACTGAACTGGAGGAAGCCAGTAAACTGAAGAAGCTAGCTGAGTTGAAGGAAACTGAACTGATAATGCCATCTGAACAAGCCATGTTGATTCTGCCAGCAGTGGCCCATTTCAGACAAGTCTTTTCCGAACCAATCCAGTCACCAGTAGTAACACTACTCCAGTGGCGAGAAGCTCCAGTGACCAACACTGATAATCCACCAGTGATGTTCTCCAGTGACCAGCTCCAGATGACTGTTCCAGATAAATCCTCCAGTGACCACTACTGAAGGTCCACCAGTGAAGTGCTCCAGATCATGTCTCCAGTAGAAGTCCAGATATTTGTCTCCAGTTTCCAGATAATAAAGTATCCACTGAAGTCCCATGTTTGTGGGCCCAATAAAGAAGAATGACAGCTGTAAAGGAAGGCGCGTGTGACGATGACATTTCTAACGGTATTGTGGGACCACTTACAGAGGAATGTTCCTAGAAACCCCACGCTGTCCATTTTCTATTGGTCCAAATAAATTAGTGGCTTAGCATAATTTACAGCTTTTATGTATTATTTTATTATGTCGTTAATTCCTAGAAAATAGCATGTGGCTATAAATAGGGGTTGTATTTCTCATTGTAAGGACAGTTGATGTTGAATGAAATTAATAGAGCACCCTCTATTTCTTACAAAAATCTTCTTTTACCTTTAGAGGTCTTTGATCTTGGTGGTTAGGAGTGACCCCTTTATCAATATTTGTGGTGGTTCGTCCTTTATCAAATATTGTGGTGAGGTTTTTAAATCTTCGGTTTCCTTTATCTGTAATCGTGGTGGCTAGACCTTTATCGATTTTAGTGGTGGGGCGGAGTGTTTCCTTTATCCTTGATTCCGGTGGCTTGGCCTTTACGAGTCTTGGTGGTGAATTCTTTATCTATCATTTTATTTTATTTGTCTTGTTTGATTGTTTGTTTCATATCAAACCCAGAAAATACCAAAAATTGTCTTCCACTGTCGTTTGTCGCGTGATTTACGCATCACAAGGAAAGCCCAGGCGTCAAGAATAAAGGAGTTAGAAACAGAGTTGGCTAAAACCAAAGAAGAACTTCAAATGGCAAAAGTGGATTTGATCTACTTAAGGGTCGCCAAAAAGTTGAAGCCTAGTATCTCTGACTAAGAAGTTTTTTGTGGGCGATGAAGGATATAATGCAAAGGCCAGAGCCCACATTTTTAGACTCTTTTGTTAGTAAAGACTTGAATCGGTAGGGGATGTGTTTTGTAGAATAACAATGTATTTAGGAGGGGCGAGATTGATATGGAATGATCAATCATGGTTGTAAAACTGCTTCTGAGTAGTTTTTTGTAAATATCTTTTTGAATGAATGAAATCTGTTCTTTGATCCATTTCATTTTCAAACTCGAAAACCAAGAATGTTTGTAAGGGTAAAAACGGAAAATAATTAATCAATTATGTGACGTCATATGTCAGTTAATAATTATTCTTGACTTATTTGACTACATCAACAGTAAGTAATCACATCAACGCAGTAATTAAGGAGTAAGATACATGCACCTTTTTTCGTAATTAATATCCACTTGTAGGCTATGATCTTTGGCTTGCAGTATCTTTAATTATTATGAGCCTCCATTATTTATTCCTGCATTGAAATAATATATATGGGACTGTATTGAATTTTTGGAAGGGATTAAAATTAAGAAGGGAATTCTTAATTTTAAGATTCTCGTAGGGACATTGGTTTTCAAGATATAGAGGGTGTCTCAATATCTTGAACTTGCTTGGGAGGCGTGGTTAGCCTTTTTCGTATGTTTTGTACAATGAGTGGCGTGGTTAGCCAATTCGGGAGATCGATGGTAACATCGATAACCAACAGAATTAATTTCGACGACCTTAGAATTTAACCCTTCAACCGTGAAATTAATTATCGTGCGACACGGGCGAATTTAAGAGAAGGTGAAAACCTCCAACCATAAGTTGACGTGAAAGCCAAAAGGTAAAGACCTTGTTCCACGTTGTAATGCATGTGTTTGATGATATTGATTATCCTTGAAGATCTATAAAGCACAAATTTTAGAAACTGATGTTAGCCATTTGGCTAACGTCACTCCGATACTCAAGTCAGTATCATTGTTTTGAAAATAAAATAAAATAAAAGGTAAACAAGATAAAAAATAAATTCAAGAGTAATAAATCATACCTGATTTTGTCAAAAGACAAAATTAATCATACATGGTAGGTTTTGAGATGAATAGCATTCCAAGCTCTTGGAACTAGATTACCTTGTAAATCTTGAAGCCAATAAGATCCTTTTCCAGCCTCTGCCTCAATTAAATAAGGACCTTCCCATTTTGGATTCAATTTGCCATCTGGCTTGGCTAAAGCCTTCTTGAGAACCAAATCACCAACTTGAAACCGTCTTAATCTTAAATTCTTATTATAAGACTTGGCAATTCGTTGTTGATAAGTTGCTATTCTTATCTTGGTCCTATCTCGTAATTCAGTTACAGCCTCCAAATCTTCAAGTAACAACTCTTTATTTTTCTCATAAGTTAAGAAACTAATTCTAGCAGTAGGTAGATCCATTTTAGTAGGTAGAACTGCCTCAGCTCAAAGACAAGTGAGAATGGCGTTTGTCCAGTGGCACTCTTTGAAGTTGTTCGATCAGCCCATAAGACAAATGGCAATTCTTCAGCCCATTTTCCTTTAGCTTGTCCCAGTCTTTTCTTCAAATTATTCATTATGATTTTGTTACTTGATTCTGCTTGACCATTTGCTTGTGGATGGACAGGAGTAGAGGTAATCATCTTGATCCCCCATCTTTCACAAAAATTTGTAGTTTTCTTCCCTATGAATTGTGATCCATTATCACAAATTATCTCTGCTGGAACTCCAAATCTTGTCAATATATTTCTTTTTATGAAGGATATGACATGTGATTCATGGATCTTGGCGTATGCTTCAGCTTCAATCCATTTTGAGAAATAATCTGTCATAGCCAAAAAATATTTTTTCCCAGCTGAAGATTCTGTCGTTGGTCCAACAATATCCATTCCCCATTTCATAAATGGCCATGGAGACAGAACTGGATACATGGGTTCTGCTGGTTGATGATAAATGTTGCTATGTCGCTGACAAACATCACATTTCTTCGCATATTCTTCAGCATCTTGTTTCATAGTTGGCCAATAATAACCTGTTCTTAAGATCTTTGAATATAAAGATCTTCTAGCTGTGTGATTTCCACATTCTCCTTCATGTATATCCTTAAGAACCTCATTGGTCTCAGGAAATTCTAAGCACCTAAGATATGGTCCTGTAAGAGATTTTCTATACAAAATACCATTTATCATAGAATAATGTGTTGTTTTCATACGGAAATTCCTTGGGTTTTCATCTTTAGGGATTGTCCCAGTATTCAAATATTCTATTATTGGTGTAGTCCAGGATTTTTGATTGTCCCCAAAATTTTCAGTTTCTGTATCTTGAACGACCAATATATTAGTTGACTCTTTTTCTATAGCAGGATGTAACACATGAATTATAGGAATCCTAGTTTCTGGTGACATCTTAAGTGTTGACTCTAGATTTGCTAAAGCATCAGCCTCGGTGTTTTCTTCTCTAGGCACTTGTTCTATATCAAATAAATCAAAATTCTCAGCTAATTTTTTCACTATTTCCAAATATTGCATCAGTTTTTCACCTTTTGCAGCATATGTTCCATTGAAATGATTGGCTATAAGTAATGAATCTACATATACCTTAAGGTTCCTAATGTTCATGTCCCTAGCTAATTGCATACCAGAAATTAAAGCTTCGTACTCTGCTTCATTATTAGTGGCTATGAAATGACAATTCACTGCTTGGGGTATAATATCCCCCTGTGGCGATTTTAGTATCCTATTCCTTTAACATTAGTTGCACCATCAGTGTATAAAATGCATTTTTCAGTAGCTTCTTCTAACATTTTTACTTCTAAGTCTACTTCTCGTTGCAAGTCAGTACTAAAATCAGCCACAAAATCGGCTAAATCTTGAGATTTTATAGCAGTCCTAGGTTCATAAATTAAATTAAAAGCACTTAATTTCACAGACCATTTAGCCATTCTACCAGATATTTCAGGTTTTCTTAATACGCATTTTATAGGGTAATTAGTCTTAATATGTATAGCATGCGTTTCGAAATAATGCCTAAGCTTAGTAGATGCCATAATTAATGCAAGTATAAGTTTTTCAAGATGAGAGTACCTGGTTTCAGCATCAATTAAACTTTTACTTACATAGTATACAGGATGTTGTTGACCTTCTTCTTCTTTTACCAAGACAGCGCTGACTGCGTTTGAAGATACTGCCAAGTATAGATATAGAGGCTCACCATCTTCAGGTTTTACCAACAGTGGTGGAGTAGATAGATATTTCTTTAATTCTTGGAAAGCTTCTTCTTGTTTTTCTCCCCATTCGAATCTTTTATTTTTCTTCAAGATGTCATAAAATTCTTTGCATCTATCAGAGGATCTTGATATGAATCTGTTCAAAGCTGCCAATCTCCCAGTTAATCTTTGAACATCTTTAGCATTCGATGGAGACTTCAAGTTCAAGATAGCCTTGATTTGTTCTGGGCTTGCTTCTATTCCTCTTTTAGTGACCATATATCCTAAAAATTTTCCAGCTCCTACTCCAAAATTACATTTTGCAGGGTTCAGCTTCATGTTATACTTGTCCAGGATATTGAAGGCCACTTCAAGATCTTTTAAGTGATCTTCAGCTCTCTTTGATTTTACCACCATGTCATCTATATATACTTCCATCGTATCCCCAGTTGGTCTTTGAACATCATGTTGACTAGCCTTTGATATGTCGCACCTGCATTTTTAAGACCAAAAGGCATAGCAATATAACAATAAATACCTGTCAGGGTCATGAAAGCGGTTGCTTCTTGATCTTCAGGTTCCATCTGAATTTGATGAAATCCAGAAGAAGCGTCCATAAACGTGAGCATCTCATGTCCAGAAGTTGCATCTACCATTGCATCAATATGTGGCAGTGGAAATGGATCTTTTGGGCAGGCCTTGTTGAGATCAGTGAAGTCTACACAAACCCTCCACTTTCCATTTTTCTTTTGTACTACCACCATATTTGCTAGCCATTCAGGAAATTTTACTTCCCTAATCATTTTTGCTTTTAATAATCTTTCCACATCTTCTTGGATAATTGCATTCCTTTCTGGAGCAAAGTTTCTTCTTTTTTGCTGAATTGGCTTGAAACTTTTATCAATTCCAAGCTTGTGTGTAATCACATCTTTGGATATTCCAGTCATATCTTCCTGCTTCCAAGCAAAAGTCTTCATTTTGACCTTCAAAAAATCAGTGAGTTTGACCTCTAAATCTTTCGAGATCTTGGCACCTAATAAAACTTTTACGTTAGGATCTTCAGGGTCTAAAATAACTTCTTTAACATCTTGCTCCTCTGGCCCATTGACATCGAAGATCCTCTTCTGTAATTGCTATTGTGAAGTTGACTTTACTGCCGACTTCATGGTGGATGTATAACATTCCTTAGCTTCTTGTTGATCTCCTTTAACAGTGATCACTCCCCAAGGTGTTGGTATTTTAACACATTGGTGATATGTTGATGGTACTGCCTTCATTTCATGAATCCAAGGCCTTCTCAAAAATATGTTGCAGCCTGGAAGAGTGACAGACCACACAAAATTTTTGCATGGAATTAACCCCTCCAACATATACTGGTAGCTTAATTTCACCCACAGTATATTTGGTCTCGCCACTGAACCCGATTAGTGGTGACGCCTTGCCAATAATTGTAAGTCTCCTGGTACGGATCGTCAATAGCTTGATCCAGTTATCTTGAGGTGCAGAATCCCTCACAATAACTTGGTGATCAACTAAAAGCCCCTAGATCACCTGCTGCCTCGCAGATCTTCTTCGGGCTAGCGGAACACCCTTTGACGACTTAACCTGCACAAGAATGCTTGATATTTTGACAAATGTTCAACCCTAAACTCTGTTAGGGTTCGGTTTATATAGGTAACACCTGACATGGGCTTCAGCGAGTCGGCCTCGCAAATCCAACCCAGCCCGTTACTAATGCGAGGTCGCATTCTGTGATTGGCCTCGTATTTGACCCTGAAAATACGGTGTCGTACTCCCTATGTGAAATGCAAGGTCGCATTTCACACTTAGCAGATTTATTACACATTCAATACTCCAACTTAATCTAGTATTTAATGCATAATACTAAGTTCCTTAATGACAATCACATTACAAAGACATATAACAATATAAGCCCAAACAATCTAGACTACTATTGACATAGATGTGCACTTACAGACTCCCCCTTGGCAATAGCTTCTAGACGTTAACATACATATGTCTTTGTCTTGTCTTTGTCATCAATCTACTTCCTCTGCTTTTTCTTATCAGTCTTCTTCTTCTGAACTTCCTCTGAATCATCTGCAGCCTTATAAAAATCACAGTCTGAATGTAAGCCGATCTTCAAGCACAAACTCACTGTATTTCTATATCGCAACACTGGACCCTGAAAATCTGGTGGAAACCAAATATTAACACTGTTCAGCTTCAGCAGATCTTTCTTATAGAAGTTCACTAGATGCAAAGGCTCATAAATCCTCACAATCTCATAGTAATGATCACCATACATCACAGCTTCATATGTCTTACTATCAAAGTACCAGCCTATCATATTATCCAATAAGTCCTTCTTGAATTTCTTCAAAGGCACTTCTTTGGCAAACTTTGTTGGCTCATACTTCAAAGTAACAACAGGCTTCTTTGTCTTCGGATCTATCTTCGATTTATCCTTGACCATCTTGCCTTCCCGTGGATGATACTTTCTCTGAGATGGATCCTTGATCTTCATGTCTTTCTCTATAGACCTAGCAATATAATTCCAAACTCAGATCCACTAGGATTGATTAGTTCTAGCTTAGCTAAGCACCAAAAATCAACATCAGTAAGTGAGTTGATGGCTTCTTCGTTATAGTCCAAATACTGCACTCCGTCTGTTCTCCTGATAATGAGAAGTTTCAACTCATCATCCCAATGAAAACTCACGATTCTTGAGCATGCAGTAGTAGCGTAGGCTTCAACCTTCTCTCCCTGAATCTTGTCTTTATATTTGATAGGTTTATGCGATGCCTCATACTTAGCCATGTTTTTCTTCCAAGTAATAACCCAATCAGGTCTAGTATCAACAGGCTCTGTATGTTGCAGATCAGGATCTTCAGCAATTGGTTCTTGCATGACTGGAGCTTCAAGATATTGGACTTGTTCAGACCTGTCCATTCTATCAAGCTTTGCATCTCTTTCTCATGGTTCTTCTTTTGTTTCTCCAACTCATCAAACAAACTATTAACTCTAGCCTCTAACACCGTCATCTTTCCTTTCATGTCAGCCATACCAAACACTGGTGGTAATATAGGAACTTGACGTGTAGTCGCTTCAGTTCTTGGTTCAGGATTAGGCACTGAATCCTTTATTCTATGAGTTGCAGACGGCCTTTCAAGATTTACAGTTGTCTTCTGAGATCTCCTTGGTATCACTATCTCTGCATGTGATTCAACTGATCTCCTAGACCTCTTTTCAGGAACTCTGCTTGATACTTCTGGAGCCTTGATCGTCTTATCTACTCCACTAGCAGCAGTTTTCTCTTTGACTTTCAATTTTATAACAGTTTTCTTCTTTGGAGCAGGTACCTCTTCAACTTCTGGCACCTCAGATTCCCTAGAAGACTCTGCTCATTTCCTTTTCAGACCTGAATCAGATGAAACTTTCTTTGAAGCACCTTCAGAAGTACTAGCAACATGATCAACGATGTCTTCATGTGCTTCTACTTTTTTTTCAAGAACCACATCTCTCTCAACTATCACCTCTTCTGTGCCTTGAACCTGCGGTTGTGCTATGTCGCCCATTGGCACATCTGGCATCACCATCTGTAGAGGAACTGGATTAGCTACTGGCTCATGTGGAACAATCTCAGTCCTGAATCTGGCAAACTCTTCAACTGTAGGTGGTTTGAAATTAATATCCACTATAGCTCCAAACAAAGGAATATCTTGAGCACCTGGATCACCATCAAAGCGACTCTTAAGCTCATCATATGCCCTTTTTACAATAGATGTCACTTTCAGGACCGACTTAGTAGCAGGCAGATTATGAATGTGATGATTAATGATCATCATAACGAATCTAGGATAAACTATAAACCTAAGCCCTAGTCTGGCAGTTGTTTGTTTCCTCAATTCGTTGAAGAAATACTTAGAAAAACTATACGGTTTGTTGTATACCAGACCAACCATCTTGTCACACCCCATAATAATGCGGAAGGGTACGAGGTGCAACATTCATGAAATCACAACACAAGGCATAATGAACGACTATAAAGGAGTCGTTTTGAAAACATTTCATTTAACATAAGTTCATTGTCTTGAAATATTGGAAGTACATTAAGGAAAAACATTACAATAATTTAAAGAGTGTTTTTAGGAATTCTAAATCCTCGGTAGGTGGTACTATCATTGGTTTCGACAACAATGATAACTTGAACAAAAGTAAAGTCTTTTCCATGATAAAAACGAAACATCAACTCCAAGTGGCGGAAAAGCCTTATGTAAATCCTACCGTGCATCTTACGGACCTGAGATACATGCTAAAATGGGTCAACAATAATGTTGGTGAATTCATAGGAGAAAATAAGTACTTTGCATGGAACCACAAGATTTAAGTGTGACCATTGCTAACCTGCAATGTCGTGTAGCCATTGTTCAAAAACAATGCTATAAAAATATAATGTATATATTGTACTAAGCTCATGAATTGAAACTCGACGGTAATAAGTAACAGTGTGCCTCGGCAAGTATTTGATCCATAATACTTGGGAATCCAAATATGCATGCATTCGTTCGACCATCATCGGTCAAGTTGGTGCGACCAACCCGAATGGGGGTGTCAACCCAAATAGTACTATTCATCATATCTCGTTTAAGTCCATAACTAACAATTCATGATGGGAGGACTTTAATGGGGATCAATGCAACTTAGACAATCATCATATACATAGTTTTGGTACTTGTGTTCCACATGTAAAACATAGAGCATGCATCTCACCCAAAATAGTAAGAAAGTGTGGGCTATGAACTCACCTTAGTTTCAAGTAGTAACTATTCGCAAATAGAGAATCTCCTCGAATGTGTTAACCTATAGGAATAAAATATAAACTTGTCTTAACAATTTATGCTATTATGTTCCTAATGAATTTCCCTCATTCTTCCAAATAATATTGTTATAATACATTTTCAAAAAAATGTTTATCTTATGTGATAATCGTTAGGGTTGTCCACGTGCTAGATGGAGTTGGTCTTTCATGGGTGTATATATATATTAATATGATATAATAGTAATAATAATAATAGCGATATTACGATTATTCTCCCACACAACCCATACACGTGAAATGGCAAAGAAGTATGGTTGCGCGTTGAAATAAATCATAACATGGCATTCACGACCATTCTCCCTCACAACCCATACGAGTGCACCGGTTTCCATAATAGGAGTTGGGCAATTGTCAATTAAGTATGGTTGTGAGTTGGAATAACCACGAATTAAAATTATAAAATTATAAATATGTCGCCGCACAACTTTGCACCAACATTCTAAATAGAAGCTGGGCATGGTGGGTCTATATATAAATATAATATAATCATATAGGTCATGTTTGCACCCGAAGCGTGCTAAGTCACCGCACACTTTGCACCGATGTCCTAAATAGGAGGTGGGCATGGTGGGTCAAGCTATTTTCCTCTCTCTCTCTCTCTCTCCTCTATCCCTCTCTAGCTCGTCTCTCTCGCTCTTTCCGTCTCTCCGCCTCTCTTCCTAATATATATATATATACATAGTTATTTAGTGGGCATTTAACTAGCACGTTTTCCAAACTCCACTAACATAGATTATCACGAGAATGATTATACGTAAAGCATGCTTTTATATTTCCAAGAAAAATTAATCATTATGCATGTTGGGATTTATGTCATAAAGGCATTACTTGGAAGAGGGAAAATATCCACCTAGGAAATATACATTTATTAAATGCAAGACAATCATTATTAATTTAGAATTAAACAACTTAATTAAATAAATCTTAAATCTGTTGGTTTCCAATAAAAAAAATGTTATAGTTTTCAAAATGATTGCATGTCAGCTACTAAAGTAGTGAACTTAATTTGTGGAAGTCCAAAAGTCCCATTTTGGTTTTCGGTTTCGGTTCACCACTCGGCCGAAACTTCCAAGGCTAAAGGGAATGACCTTTTGAGTTTTTGACAGCCCAAGGGTCGACGTAAAGGGTCTCTAAACAGTGGGAAAATGGAGGTGGTTTATGGTGGGCTGAAAGGTGGTGGAGGGTGGCGGTTCGCGGGGGTGTTCAACCGAAAAGAAAGGGAGGATGCTAAACACTTAGCATGGTCGAAAATCAATGTTACAGAAACCTTAGGGATAGTTTAACAACCTGTTTGAGTGTGTAATAGATCCGCAACGGTGGCTGGTGGTGGCTGTTCACGGCGGCTCGCGGCTGAGAACAAGAAAACAAGTAACAAAACGTTTTTGAGATTTAAGGCACTATAACTAAGCATGGGCAGCCATGAAACGACCTAAAATGATACCTGTACGCTCCTCCTTCTTCCTGGGTCGTCGCGAGGTGGTGGTGGAGTGGTGGTGCGCGGCTGCGACGGGAAGAAAAAGAAAAGAAAGGAAACCGGTTAGGGTTTTTAGAGAGAGATAAGAAGTGGGTTTACGTTAGGAGGCATTTACTTACATTCCTCACCTTCCTGGATGTCAATGGAGTCGAATGGTGGTGGCTGGAAGTCGAGAGGCAGCGGCGGCGGCGGCTGGACGGCGGGCAGCAGCGGCAGCGGGGGTCTTGCGGTGGTGATGGGGTGTTTGGTGTTTTAGAGGGTTGATGGGGGCTGCCGGGTTCTTTTCCTGGTGAAGAGAGGGTGGCAGGCGGCGGTGGTAGGGCTGGGGAGTGGTGGCCGGCGGTTGGAGTGAAAGAGGGAGAAGATGAATAGTTGGTCTTTTGTTTGTTGTGAGAGAGAGTTCTCACGTGGGTGTGTCTTGGTGTCTTTGTCTGCCTATGTACTTTTAGTATATATTTATGTATGTTGATCACGTGGGGGAGGGGAGGGAAGACAAAAGGGCAGGGGAAATTTGTGTACAATTCTTATAGGCTAGTGATTGGGCTACTGGGCTTGGGTCATGGGCTGGGCTTACATTCGAAAATTACATGGACTAGAGAGGTATGGGCTTATTTTTGGTTCACCAATTATATTAGCCTACTAACATTACTAGTTAGTTGGCCCATATGTTTTTATAATATCATATATATTATTTGTATAAATTTTTATTATTGCATAAGTACGCTATTTAATTATTTAGTAATTATATAACGATACATATTTCGTATGGCACTTTCAGTAACGAAAGGGATCTTAACTAGATACATATTATCACATAAAAATCATCTATCACAAAAGTGCATATTATGGAGGTCCTCCTTGACCGGTTCATCAACCTGATGAATGCGTGTCGGCATCGTTATTTTCTAACGACGTTTGTTCATGGTTGACACATAGGAATTTAAATATCACATATTTAAATTTAACTTTCTATAAATAGCACATGAATAGTAAACTTTCTAAGTTTAGCTAACCTCAAATTTGGCGGTTGTCACACATCTGGGCTTGAGATTCTTGATTAAGCGTATCCCATCCGGTTCTTCTACTACACAAACTAACCAACAATACGTGCGCTAAGTATCTCCACCTTCCAAAAAATCCGCGCTTCTTCAATGTTCCCACATTCAAGTCATCGGCATATCCCATCCTAGTAAATCCTCCAACAATAACCTCTCTACTAAAAGTAGTAGGTCCATTCTCTCCTCCTTCTTTATCTACTGTACCTAACTTCAAGATATCAATAAGATCGGAAGCTGAGAACTTAATGGTGTTGCCCGCAACCATTGTCTCTATCAACTCCTGAGTAGCAGTCTTTTTATGTTTTGCATTTTCCCAGAACTCTACCAGGTATGACTCATGTAGCACAGGTGAATGAGTAAGAATATGGTGAATTCTTGACTGCTTCAAAAACCTGAAAATATCATGATAATATTCTGTTCCATCTTGATTCTCGTCCAAATTAATCAGAAAGTTATGACCTGATACAAATTCTCTTGCCATCTCTGTAATCAATAACAAATAATTAATTACCTAAATATGACATCAAAATTCATATGCAGTCATATAATTAACTTTAATTATCCCTGTAATAAAGTTAGGAAATAACATAAATTATCTCGGTAATTTAGTTATAGATAGTTTAACATAAATTATCCCTGTAATTTAGTTAAAGATACATTAACTCATTTTCAAATCTTTATTAAAATAAACTTTTGAAAATCTGTTAAATTAACTTAAATTATCTCTGTAATTAAGTTAAGGATAAATAATTAACTTATTTTCAAATTTTTATAAAAATAAACTTTTGAAAATCTGTTAAGTCAAAAATACGAGGTCGTATCCCTGTACGAGGTCGTATTTCAAGGTCAAAATACATGTCAACCAAACTCTAAAATACTATGTCGTATTTTCCAATTTTGGCCACGTATTTGATCAGGTCGTAAATCGGCATCGTATTTCGAAAGTCAAACCGGTCAAAATAAATTGACATTTACGAGGTCGCAAATCTGGGCTAGCAAAATCCCAAATGCGAGTCCGTCGCACTGTTCGTCTTCCCCAACGCGATTTCGCGATTTACCCAACCAAAACTGGTAAAATTTGTTTCTTTATACTCGTATTCAAACGATAAAGATACCCCAACCCTTATTTTTAACCAGAAAACATCAAAATCGAAGAAACTAAGGAAACCTAATTCGAAAATTTCGACCCTTTTTCTTGATTTTCTTGTTGCATGGTTAACTATATTACGATTAGATAGTATACCTAGATTCAGAATTTCGAGATGAACACAAAAATATCAATCAAAAACTCTCAATCTAATTGTATCTATCAAATCAAAATCGGGGTAGCAAAGTAGTATTTTCGGGGTCGTAAAGCTATTTTGATTTTAAAGTGTGAGGTCGTATTAGGGTTAATTTGGTTTATATACCCACTCGACCCGAATGGGCTTGGGTCAACCCGGCCCATCTAATTACGAGGTCGTAAATAAACTTGGCCCAATTCGACCAATTGCGAGGTCGCATTCTGCCATCTTCAATTACGAGGTCGTAAATACCTCCTGCACACTTTAAAATCAAATTTTTATCAAAGTTTCTGAATAATTGATCAACGAACTTCTTGGAAATATGAAAATTTAAATGACCAAACCTGTAAGCATCAAATTTTCATCTTTTCCCTGATCTTCGTCTTAACCTGAAAAGTTAATAAACTTACACAAAATTCTTTAACTTTTCAACGATCAATCTTTCCAAAACTTTCTCGAATTTAGCTTTCCCGAATCTGTACCACTTGCAACAATCCATATTTCTAACCAGTTATAAAATTGATTCTTCATTCTTATACCTCCCCCTCAATTTTATGACTAGGAAGTATAACGATGACTAATCATTATAACAACCATCATTCTTATGTACTCCCTCTCAATTTATGACTGGGATACATAACTATGATAGAACAAAATATTGATTAAATACTTCATATTTCTATGAAAACACAATTGACTAGGTACTCCTCCTCAATTTATGACATGTTTTCATAACTATATGATCTAAATAATCAATGCTTAAACCTTTCACATTCATATATGTTTCTATATCTAAGGTAGCAAAGACCTTTCATATTCAAACAATATATCTATGTCTAAGGCATAAAATATTAACTATGTAGCCTTTCACATTCAAACATGACATTTCTATGTCTAAGGCACAATATAGTCAATAACCTTTCATATTCACTTAACGTCTTATGACTAAGATTTTCTTAATCTTCTTCAATCACATTAAGTCTATATCTAAGGATTTATTTAACCTTCTACATTCACATTATGTTTATGTCTAAGATTTTAATAATCTTCTACATTCACTTAATGTCTATGTCTAAGGTTTTACTACATAGTTGATAATCTTTCATATTAAAATAAAACTATTTCTATATCTAAGATCTTCAACTAATAATGACCTTGCTATCAACATCTGTAATTACTATATAAATAATATATTATAAAAACCTGATGTTCTTAGCATTTTCTTGAATACTTCAGTCTTTTGCTTAGAAACCCTTCCTTTGGATTGACTTCTCTGCAAATACACTGAAAAAGAATTTCGAGACAACAAAATTTTAATTGCTATACCCGAAACTCGATCTTCTGAAACTTCAGATTTAAAGACAAACTTCAAACTCTCTGTATCGTCATAATAATCAACTAATGCACCATAGCTTGTTGTAGTTCTCCCCCTCAACGATAAATCCCTCCGAATTAAGCATATGCAATCTTCCTTCTTGGATATAATGCTCGAGTCCCTGCTCGCCTTGCATAACCGGCATGTAATAGAGAAGTAAAATTTCCAACAATCAATCCTGAACTAGTTGACTCCCATGAAAACCAGAAAACTTTGAAACTTGAATCACAAACTTCAGGAACATGGAACCTATTTCAAAAGCAATTCTTTGTCTCATAAAAATGTTTCTTCTGATTATGATCAACATCTTCAGACAAAACATATAAAATACAGCTTCTTGTGCTTATACCTGCACAAACTAGCTTAAACAAAATACACAACGAGATCAAAATAAAATGTTATTCTTCATTATTTCATTACTATAATATACGATAGTAACGACTTAATCTAGAACTACATTTTCATTTTCTTCTCCAAATTTGTTATTCTTCACTATCATAAGTCAAAACATATGACATTATCTTAGTCTAGAACTACAAATCTTCAAGAACTTGAACCAAACTAAACCCTTATAATCGAGATTTTTAAGGTTCAAAAGTAAGAATCTTAAGATCCGTCTTATCATTCTACCGATATTTATCTAGAATCTTAAGAACCCTGTCTTATCATTCTACGGATACTTATCAAAAATATAGAATCTTAAGATCTCGGTCTTATCATTCTATGGATAACCTAAACTAAGGTCTTCCAACGCAAACTTAAGGATAAATCGAAGATAGATCCGAAGACAAAGAAGCCTGTTGTTACTTTGAAGTATGAGCCAACCAAGTTTGCCAAAGAAGTGCCTTTGAAGAAATTTAAGAAGGACTTATTGGATAATATGATAGGCTGGTACTTTGATAGTAAGACGTATGAAGCTGTGATGTATGGTGATCATTACTATGAGATTGTCAGGATTTATGAGCCTTTGCATCTAGTGAACTTCTGCAAGAAAGATCTGCTGAAGCTGAACAGTGTTAATATTTGGTTTCCAAAAGATTTTCAGGGTCCAGTGTTGCGATATAGAAATACAGTGAGTTTGTGCTTGAAGATCGGCTTACATTCAGACTGTGATTTTTATAAGGCTGCAGATGATTCAGAGGAAGTTCAGAAGAAGAAGAAGGCTGATAAGAAGAAGCAGAGGAAGTAGATTAATGACAAAGACAAAGACGAAGACATAGGTATGTTAACGTCTAGAAGCTATTGCCAAGGGGAGTCTGTAAGTGCACGTCTATGTCAATAGCAGTCTAGATTGTTTGGGCTTATATTGTTATATGTCTTTGTAATGTGATTGTCATTAATGAACTTAGTATTATGCATAGAATACTAGATTAAGTTTAAGTATTGAATGTATAGTAAATCTGCTAAGTGTGAATTGCGAGTTCGCAATTCACAAAGTATGCACCCCGG
>CM067168.1:136358082-136437579 GCA_034093135.1 Erigeron breviscapus | reverse complement strand
TGAATGTATAGCCGGCGGCGGTGGACCGTAAACGTAACCTTGTGAGTACGCCGGTTGTGGGTAGTAAGCTTGAGGTTGGGGAATTTGTTGTGGGATTTGATGTCGAATTTGTTGTGGAATTTGTTGTCGAATTTGTTGTTGATGATTCAGTGTTTTCGTCGGGGGAATGAATGGCGTTCGATTTCCTCGTCCTCGTCCCCGTGCACCACCAGCAACATTTTTTTGCATCCTTGGATCCATGGAAGACAAGGGATTGAATGGTGTTTGTTTGAAAGGGTTTTGTATTGAATGGGGTAAATGAAAAGGAAAGGGAGAAGAAGGTGAATAAAAAGAGGGGATAAATGTTTTTTTTTATTTTAGTTGGCTGTAACGTTCAGAAATCGTGGGCCCTAACTGAGTCTTAGTGTACTGGTTCTAAAAGGTCTACCAAGTGTGTCAATGAGCAAGTACCTCAACAAATTCAGGCCATATTTGATGGTGACTATGACAAAGCTATTGTCATAAGTGAAGTATGTGCAATGGAGCCTTATTATCAGCCTATACCTGCTACAGTTATTCACACTAAAAAGATTCTTAAAAGACAGTCTGAACACTCTAGTCTAGGTTTTGTTTATGGTGGAAATTTACAAACTATGTTTGATGGAATTACTTCTGTTGAGTCTACCCCTACCAAGTCTGAAGTCAGCCTGGATTCTTCCAAGTTGACTGACTCTCCATCTTAATCTAGTAGTGAACCTAAGACCAAGGAGAACTCTTCTATGCTGACCAGTCAAAAGAGTCATAAATGGAAAAAGAACAAATTAACTAAGAAGAGTCAGTCTGATAAAAACAGGTCCAAGTCAAACTCAAAAACACCCAGTCAAGACTCTAATCAACTTATTTCTAAGCTGATTAAGTCTAGGCTGAGTGAGATTTCAAAAGAAGTTTCTTTTCTAAATAGTCTTTCAAAAGTTGATCAACGGTACGGCTCAAACTTGTTACCATGAAATTCAAGAAGAAGACTACAGGGCTGAGTATTCTTGATCTTTGGAAGCTGCAAGATTCGTAGATCCCCTTGATTGTGACATTAAAGCACACTAGTTGATATTGTTATTAGCTAGTTTGATTTGTAATAGGTTTCTGGTTTGGCTAGTTTATGTAGCTTGTTCAACATACATACGGGGTTGTCGTATGCATGAATTAGTGTGATACTCTGTTATACTACTTGTATTAACTATTTTTGGGTGATATAAATGCTTACCGGGGTTTAAATTCCCCTTTACCCAAAAATAAAAAAAAGTTGATCAAAAGAAACTCAGAGCTGAGTCAAAAAAGGCGGGAATTGGTAAAGGATATTTAAGACAATCTAAGTCCAAAGTTGTTGAAAATAATTCTCAAGAAAAATCTAAACAACAATGGAAAGTAAAATCAAGTGATAAGAGTTCTCCTATTAATCAAACTGAGTCTGACACTTCTGTCAGCTCAAGTGAACCCATCCCGAAAATAACTAACTCTTTTCATGATTGCAGGGCATTCACAATGCATTTATCTGGTACTTGGACAGTGGATGTTCCAAGCATATGACCGGATGTAAGTCCCTGCTGTGTGACTTTAGGAACAGACTTGGTCCTAATGTCACTTTTTTATCTGTCAGCTCAAGTAAACCCATCCTTGGATGGGTTCCCAAAAAGAACTAACTCTTTTCATGATTGCAGGGCATTCACAATGCATTTATCTGGTACTTGGACAGTGGATGTTCCAAGCATATGACCGGATTTAAGTCCCTGCTGTGTGACTTTAGGAACAGACTTGGTCCTAATGTCACTTTTTTATCTGTCAGCTCAAGTAAACCCATCCTTGGATGGGTTCTCGAAAAGAACTAACTCTTTTCATGATTGCAGGGCATTCACAATGCATTTATCTGGTACTTGGACAGTGGATGTTCCAAGCATATGACCGGATGTAAGTCCCTGTTGTGTGACTTTAGGAACAGACTTGGTCCTAATGTCACTTTTGGTGATGATTCTCAAGGAACTACAGAAGGATATGGTTCATCTCTCTTACATATGTGAGTAGGCTCAAACACAATTTAATTAGTGTTAGCCAATTGTGTGATGCTAGCTATAAAGTGAGATTTTGAGTTGATAGAGAGATTATTTGTGATTTAGAAGGAAATGTTGTCTTGATTGCTAAGAGAGATGAATCTCTTTACACTTTTGATATGAGCAAGCCTACTGTGTTGAAAGAAGTGTGTTTCTTGTCTAAAACTCAGGATGAGTTGAATTGGTTGTGGCACAAAAGACTATCTCATATGAATTTTAAAGATTCATATGAGATGTGCAGTGCTTGTGAGAAAGGGAACAACACAAGCTTCATTCAAATCTAGAACATGTTCAACTATTGAATCTTGTTTAGACTTGCTGCACATGGATCTGTTTGGTCCAGTTAGTACATCTTCCTTAAGTGGAAAAAGGTACTCTTTGGTTATTGTGGATGAATATTCAAGGTTTACATGAGTCTTCTTTCAAAAAGCCAAGAGTGAAGCTACTGAAGTAATTATCAATTTTATAAAAAATGCTGAAGTCTTTTACAAGAAGCCTGTCAGGCAGCTTAGAAGTGATAATGGGACTGAGTTCAAAAATTAAACTCTTTCTGCATTAGTAAAGGTATCTCTCAATGTTATTCAGCTGCAAGAACTCCACAACAAAATGGAGTTGCTGAAAGAAGAAACAGAACCCTGATTGAAGCTGCAAGGTCCATGCTAGCTCAAAATGGTGTAAAGGTTCATTTCTGGGCTGAAGCAATTCACACAGCTTGCTTCACCCAAAATAGATCACTGATTGTGAAAAGGCATCAGAAGACAGCATATGAAGTACTGAAGGGCAGAAGACCTGAAATAGGGTTCTTAAGGATGTTTGGAAGTCCTTGCTTCATTCTAAATCAAAGAGATCATCTTGGCAAATTTGATGCAAAATCTGATGAAGGAATTTTTCTTGGTTATTCTACACTCATGAAAGCCTACAGAGTGTACAACAAAAGAACAAGAGTTATTGAAGACACAGTTCATGTGAAAATAGATGAATCAAACTCAATCAGCTCAGCTCAAGAAGATGGTGATTTTGACTTTGAAGAGCTTGATGTTCCTGATTGTGATCCTCCTACTGATCCTATTATTGAAGAAGATAATGCACCTGTTGAGGGGGAGATTCCTATTTTTCATGATCTTGATGAAGAGCTTAAGCAGCCTCATGTTTCTACTTACACTCAACCTCAGAAATCAAATGAAGCTATATTGTCCATCTGTGAGCAAGTTCAATCTGATAATCCTATTAGCTCAGCAAATTCAGTTGTTCAAGATCTTAACAGTGATCAAGCTGAGTCTGTGCCTCAAGCTGATTATCAAACTGTTGAAGAGGAAGCTGATCAAGAAGTACAGAATGTTGCAGTTCATGCTACTAAGTGGACAAGAAGTCACCCAATTGATCAAATTATTGGTGATCCCACTTCAAAAGTTCAGACAAGAAGAAATACCACAGGAAATTTCTGTATGTTTGTAAATTTTGTTAGCAAGACTGAACCAACTGAAGTTGAAGAAGCTCTAAGTGATCCATCTTGGGTGAGTGCAATGCAAGAAGAACTCACTCAGTTTGAAAGGAACAAGGTGTGGAAACTGGTTCCTAAGCCAGCTGATAAGACTATTATTGGCACAAGGTGGGTCTTTAGAAACAAGATGGATGAAAGAAGGTATTGTGACAAGAAACAAGTCAAGGTTACAATCAAGAAGAAGAAATAGATTATGATGAGACCTTTGCTCCTGTTGCTAGGCTTGAAGCAATAAGAATGTTTCTAGCATACTCAGCCTACAAAGGATTCAAAGTGTATCAGATGGATGTGAAAAGTGCCTTTCTTAATAGCAAACTTGATGAAGAATTTTTGTACATCAGCCTCCTGGTTTTGAAAGTTCCAAGTATCCAAACCATGTATACAAGCTGGACAAAGCTCTCTATGGATTGAAGCAAGCTCCAAGAGCATGGTATGATACGCTGTCCAAATTCCTACTTAAGAACAAGTTTGAAAGAGGTAATGTTGATAAAACTTTGTTTGTGAGAAAGATAGTGTTATGGGTGAAATTTCAAGTACCAATATCTTGAGAGTTTAAGATCTTGACTTATCAGGATCTTGACATTGGTGAATATTCTGATGACTTACTAATATTTTGCTAACGTTATGAATTACTTGTTATTATCATTTCTACATGAGTTAAGCATGCAGATTCCAGAATATTCGATACAAGGCTATGTAAAATATCTCCAACGGTGCAAAAAGGAAATTCACACATGGGATTAATTATCAACACGCAAAGAAGACTCAGTCTCCCAACATAATCGGACTTCAAGTTGATTTCAGCATGAGGAAAATACTTCAACGTTCACTTGTCTGGTCAAGATACTCTCCAACGCTCAAATAATGAAGACCTGGAAGATCCCTACAATGTCGCATAGTTAGTTAGCCTCTAGGTCTATATAAACGAATAAGGTTGATCGACTTAGGATATCCTTTACTTATCTGCAACATCACTACACACTTGTATTCACACACACTGCTCTCGACTCTCTCATCTTTATTCTCACTTAGCAATATCGATCAACCAAATTCCACCATTGTAATCATTTTAACAATCATTAATAAGAGAACAAAGGCAGGGACGATTGCTTCCTCCCGGGGTTTTTATGCCGCGATCCATAAGGATTAAGGGCTTTTCCTCGATAACAAATCTCGGTGTTCTTGTTCCCTTCTCTTTACTTTTATCTCGTTAATTATTAGATCTTTATCATAATTAGCATTATTTTCTGTTCTTTGCATTATTTCGATATACGTTATTTTATTTTCGATTATATTTGTCCTTCAATCCTTGTTCAGTCGACATACTTCTTTAACAAAATCTTTTCTTAATACGCATCTTTGAAACTCAACATATTTTACAAGCCCTTAACCTCACGAACGAAAGTTTGGTTACATAATTGATCTAAGTCTTCAAGGGTGATTATCTTGGGTAATTTTTGACCAAAACAATTTGGCGCCCACCGTGGGGCAAAAGGTGCTTTTGATCGATTAAAATTTTCAATTTTTATCAAAGAAAACTAATTTTCCGAAATTAATTCCGAAAATGTCGACTCAACCAACTAACTCCTCGCAAACTACTCCTGTTGTTTCTTCTTCTATGATTGGTCATTCTGCAGGAAATAATTCGTATCGAAGGAACATGAATAACACGACTCGAATCCCGAATCAAAACAGAGACAAGGGACCTGCTGATCAGGCCAATGATTTCAATGCTGCTAGAGACGTTCCTGCGGGAAACCCGTCTCAATTGAACACTGGATCTGGCCGAGCAGAACGATCGAGCTTTTATAATTCTGAGGGCTATCCAGACCCATTTAATATTGGATCTAGAGATGCTGCTCAAAATATTAATTCTGATGAAATTCCTGACCTATTTACTATTTTACAGAATATTAACGACACGATCAAAACAAATCAGGAATTTAATCAGGCTTAGTTTAAGATCTTGGAGTCCAGGATTTCAGAGAATGGACCATCATTCACTCCAAGGAATTTATTTTCAACTCCAGGAACATTTGCAGCCCCTGAATCTGCACCTCCAAGCATGCCATTCCCAACTGCGACTTGAATTTTGGGAGCAATATTCCACAAAACACTCAGGCTGCTGGGACATCTGCGACCATGGGTGCAGGTTTACACAATTCTAATAATTTTACTAGTTCGTTTGGTTTTACTAATCCATCACAGGGTCAAGCATCGAATGAGTATATCGCAAGGGAGTTTCAGAGGCTCAAAGATATGATCTCTAGCGTTCCTGGATTCTGTAATCCAATTCCAGAGGTCAACCCAGCATCCTACCTTATCAACAGATATGGTGATAGGATCGCGAATGTAGAAATCCCAAAGAAGTTTCAAGTTCCAAATATGAAGCCATATGATGGGACTACTGATCCTCAAGAGCATATAGCACTATATTTGGAAAAGATGGAAACTGTGCCATTCCATCCAACTAAAGAAACTTGCTTATGTAGAAGCTTTGGATCTACACTTTCAGGATCAGCCCTAAAATGGCTGCAGAGTTTGCCTCCTTTATCTATTAACTCTTTTGCTGATTTAACTAATTTATTTTATAGTCAATTTTCTTGTAGTAGGACTTTCGAAAAATTGACTGATGATCTTTATAAAATCACTCAAAAACCTAATGAATCACTTAGAGATTTTATGACTAGGTTTACGAAAGAATCACTTAATATTCCGAAATTAGATATGTTGACCGCTATTCAAGCTTTGCAGAGAGGTCTCAAACTAGGATCCAAGTTCCAAGAAGATCTTATAATGACGCCATGCAGAAATTTGACGAGGCAAAAGCAAGATCTGCAAGATTTATAAGACTTGAAGAAAATGAATTAACTTCTTCAAAATTGGAAGCTTTATCATATGATCGTCCAAATCGAAAAGTGGAAACTCCAGTGTTCAAGCCAAGAAACAAACCATACACAAGACATGTCGATAATCAATTTAATGTAGTCGAAGAAGATGATGGGGTTGATTATCCTGCTCTTTCAACATACTGTTTTTCAGTTGGCACACCTGGCATTATAATGGCGCTTAGAGATCTTGGAGACAAAGTAAGATGGCCACAGAAGAAGAATGATTCTTATTTCAAAAAGAAGGATCCTAGCCAATGGTGTGCATATCACGAAGACTTCGGTCATCTCACTGAAGATTGCAAGATGTTAAGAAGGGAGATCTCCACTCTTATAGCTAAAGGATATCTCACAGAACTCTTTGGAAGAAAGAAGGCTAAAGATGTTGAAGGCATGGATTTCTCAAAGTCCAAGCCAACTCAAAAAGCTGACTCTCCACCACCGGATGCAAGAGTAATTAATACGATATCTGGAGGGTCAGAAGTATGTGGGACAACATATTCAGCAGCTAAGAGATTTGCTAAGCAAAGCAAGACAGATAAAGGAGAAAAAAGCGTGAAAAAAGCATCAATTTCAGATTCCGATTTCATCTCTTTCGAAGAAGATGACTTTGATGACATCCTGGAACCTCATCATGATGGTTTGGTTGTCACTTTATTTATAGCTAACCATTATGTTCGCAGGATCTCAATAGATAATGGAAGCTCAGTAAACATCATCAAGCTAGAAACGTTGAAAAGAATGGACATTTCTGAGGAAGATATCGCTGGCAAGGCGACACCTTTGATTGGATTCAGTGGCGAGACCAAATATACTGTTGGTGAAATTAAGCTGCCAGTATAAGTTGGAGGAATTAATTCCATGCAGAAATTTTGCGTCGTCGATTCTCTCCCAGGCTGCAATATCATCTTGGGCAGGCCTTGGATTCATGAAATGAAGGCAGTGCCATCAACCTATCACCAATGTGTTAAACTACCAACACCTTGGGAGTGGTCACTGTTAAAGGAGATCAACAAGAGGCTAGAGAATGCTATACATCCACAATGAAGTCAGCAGCAAAGTCGACTTCACAATAGCAATTACAGAAGAGGATCTTCGATGTAATTGAGCCAGAGGAGCAGGATGTTAAAGAAATTATTCTGGTTCCTGAAGATCCCAACATTAAAGTATTGGTGGGGGCAAAAATTTCAAAAGAATTAGAAGTCAAACTCACTGACTTTCTAAAAACTAGAATGAAGACTTTTGCTTGGAAGCAAGAAGATATGACAGGAATATCTAAAAAAAGTTATTACACACAAGCTTGGAATTGATAAAAGTTTTAAGCCGATTCAACAAAAAAAAAGGAAATTAGCTCCAGAAAGAAACGCTATTATTCAAGAAGACGTGGAAAGATTATTAAAGGCAAAAATGATAAGGGAAGTAAAATTCCCTGAATGGCTAGCAAACGTGGTGGTAGTGCAAAAGAAAAATGGAAAATGGAGAGTTTGTGTAGACTTCACAGATCTCAATAAAGCTTGCCCGAAAGATCCATTTCCACTACCACATATTGATGCCATGGTCGATGCAACTTCTGGTCATGAGATGCTCACATTTATGGATGCTTCTTCTGGATTTCAATAGATTCAAATGGAGCCTGAAGATCAAGAAGCTACTGCCTTCATGACCCCGACAGGTATTTATTGTTATATTGCTATGCCATTTGGTCTTAAAAATGCAGGTGCAACATATCAGAGACTCGTCAACATGATGTTCAAAGACCAACTGGGGATACGATGGAAGTCTATATAGACGATATGGTGGCCAAATCCAAGAAAGCTGAAGATCAATTGAAAGATCTTGAAGTAGCATTCAATATCCTGGACAAGTATAATATTTTTTTATTTTTTTTTGGGTAAAGGGGAATTTAAACCCCGGTAAGCTTTTATAAATCACCCAAAAGAAGATTATTACAAGTAGCTTGGCAAAGTACCAAACTAATTCATACATATGACATGCCATATGTATGTGAAACAATAACGTCACAAACGACCTAGCTGAACAATACATAAAAAGGCTAATAACATCAAAAGCATTAATAATACACCTCTAATATGTAAGTAACCAATATCAAACATCAACCTCTATCATTCTACCAATCGAAACCAAATCTCAAACATGCACATTACAGTGAAGAGCTCAAAATGGCGAACCAAATGGAGACTCCTACCCTTAGATAAATCCAAAGGCCTGTCAGAGGGACACATTTAGAAGACTTGTTTACTTCTTAATGGCAAAACAATAAAAGTGATGTTTAATAAATGTTTACGTGATATCCAACTTCCATTCTTCTAGGATGCTTCTTCCTTGAATCTTTTTCTTGAACTTCATAGTGGCTAACTTCATCCGGACAGTAGACACAATAACATCACGCAGTTGAGCAACCGATCTTTCTTTAGGAGAAAATAATCTGGAGTTTCTCTCTTGCCATAAGTAATAAGCCGAAGCAGCAATCAGAAGCTTAGCAATAACCGTCTTGGCTAAATTAGGCTTTGATGTCAACATAGCATTGAAGTGATATCAGTCCATCGGTTTGGAACCGCATGAAATCCCATTAAGGGGCGAACCAAATTTCAAATCTGCAATGAGTAATTACATTCAAAAAATAAATGTTGATGCGAATCAGGTCCACGCTTGCAGAGGGAACAACAAAGTAGATTTAAGTTAGTAGAACCACTAACATCCCATTGCTTCATCTTATCATGAGTCTTCAGTTTTTCTCTCATAATAAGCCAGACATGAAATGAGTGCCTCAGAATACTATGTGCAAACCAAACAAGATCAACCCAAGGAACAACTGGTCTTCTAACTCGGATGGTTTCCCATGTGGAAGAGGCTGAAAAACCAGTTTCCTTCCCATTATTATCATACCAAGTAATTACATCAGAAACAGCAGGACGAAGAACAGGAGGAGTAACATTTATAAGCACTGGAAATAGATCAAACCAGGCAATTGGCCATTTCCAGCGTCCATTAGTTAGAACATCATTAACAGTTGCATCAAGACGAAATCCCGCTCTAGTCATCTCTCTTATATGTAATAAACTTACATAAAGGGCCAATAGAAGCCCAATTATCAAACCAAGCTGAAGTAGTACACCCATCCCCTATCAGATACTTAATATGTGGACGGATTACTTCTCGCAATTGAAGAAGCTTACGCCATCCCCATGTTGAGCCAGCTTTCAAAGGGACATCCCAGAAATTTCTTCCCTTGAGTTTATGCACATTAATCCACTGTACCCAAAGAGACTTTCGATTATTCAAGATACTCCATACATGAGAAGTCTTATTTGTTAACATCACAAATTCTTTTAATTCCAATTCCTCCTTCATACTTAGGAAGGCAACAATCCTTCCATGCCACCTTAGCTTTACCTTTGCTCATGGGTCCTTGAGTCCATAAAAAAGCCCGCATCTTCTTTTCCAAATCAGAAATGATACTAGCAGGGAGAATGAAAACTGAAGCCCAATAAATATGCATGGAAGAGAGAACTGAATTAATTAATTGTAACCTGCCAGCAAACGAAAGAGACTTGTTCTTCCAATCACTTATTCTAGCCTCCATCCTTTCAACCAAAATTGTGCAATCTTTGTGTAAAAGTCTAGATGAAATAAGTGGAACACCAAGATAACGAATCGGAAGAAAGCCTTCTTCAAATGGGAGGATCTCCAAAATAGCCCTCTTAATACGATCAATAACATTACAAAAGAAAGCCATGCTTTTAGCTAGACTAGGCATAAGTCCTGAGGCATTAGAAAACTCCATAAGCCCGTCCATAATAGCTTTGGCCGAAGCAAGATCACCTCGGCCAAAGAGAAAGAGATCATCTGCAAAACAAATGTTAATAATTCGTTGTTCTCCACACAAGTTATGAAACCTGAAGCCCGGAGAATGTTGCACCGATTTGTGTAACATCAGAGTTAACACCTCCATAACCATAGTAAAGAGGTATGGGGACATGGGATCACCCTGTCTAAGTCCTCGTCTTCCTTGGAAAAGACCATGAATATTACCATGCAAGCTGATAGAGAAAGAAACGCTGGTAACACAAGACATGATCCAATGTACCATAGTCGGATTGAATCCAAAACCAATTAATGTTGCTCTTAAGAAGCTCCAATTAACAGTATCATATGCTTTCTGAATGTCAACCTTAGCAGCACATCGTGGGGGGCCAATCTTACGATGATAATTATGCATTAATTCTTGAGTTAGAAGAATATTATCCGATATAAGCCTACCCGGAATGAATGCGGATTGATTAATATCCACAATATCGTCCAACCCATCCTTAATGCGATTAGTAATAATTTTACTAATGCATTTATATATTGTATTGCAGCAAGAAATTGGGCGATAATCTGTAACTCTATTAGGAGTGGACACTTTCGGAATCAATGCTAAGAAGGTATGGTTGATTTCTTTCAAAATTTTGCCAGTCTTAAAGAAATCATGAATGGCAAGACATACCTCCTTTCCCGTTATATCCCAAGTCTTCATAAAGAAGAGCGAGGTATACCCATCAGGACCCGGGGCTTTATTTTCATTAATTGAGAACATAGCTTCTTTAATTTCAGCATCAGTGATCGCTCGAACCATATAATCCGCTTTTTGCCTACTAATAGTTCTTCTGAAAACTTCATTAGGATTAAAACAAGATGGAGGCCCTTCAGTTCCCAGGAAGTCTTCATAATGTTTTACAAGCGCAGTAGCCACACCCCCCCTTCATGATCAACTCCATTAACGTCTTGAATCTTCTCTATCCGGCTCCTGTGAGATCTTGCTTTAACAGTGTTGTGAAAGTACAAAGTATTAGAGTCACCCACCTCTAACCATTCAATCTTTGCTTTCTGTTTTAAGAAGCGTTCCTCATCAAGAGCCGCCTCTTTAAAATCATAAAGTGCAGCAATCTCCTGGTTTCTTAATTCTTTATCAGAGGGATCAGCCTCGATAGCTATTTGGAGGCTATCAAGCTCAAGTCGAAGCTCCTTAACCTTATTATGCAGATTTCCTTGCCTAAAGAGCATACTTCGGATCGGATGTTTCAAAAGTCTTAGCTTTTTCACTAATCTGTACATCTTGCATCCAGTAAAAGGAGTATCCCAATGAGTTTTAACCATTTCAGCAAAATCCTTCTTATGAACTAGGAAGTTAGCAAATTTGAATGGTTTGGGTCTTTGCCTAGTAACATTAGGAAGTTTCAAGACACATGGGGTATGATCCGAGATTCTATAGGGTTGAAAGATGGCATGAGCGGATTGAAACTCATCACAAAACTGAACGTTTCCCATGATTCTATCAATTTTCTTCAATGTTCCCGTTCCATGCTTGGGTTTTTGAGTCCATGTAAAATGGAACCCGGAAGAATTAATATCCATTACATCAATTTGTTGTATACACTCCTTAAAATCACGCATACCAACATCAATTTTGGAAGAACTAGAGAAGCTATCCTCCAAATTAAGCGCTGAGTTAAAGTCTCCCAACAACACCCACGGTTTTCCTTGTATAAAATGCTGATGTGTACAAAGATTATCCCATAATAATCTTCTATGAACATAATAGTTGTCCGCATATACAAACGAACAATAGAAAGCCTTTCGATCTAACTTGTATATAATCTGAATATGTATGACTTGATACGTATGTGACAAAACCATAACATCCACAACCTCAGAATTCCACCCCAGAATAATCCTCGTACCCTTACTACAGGACGAAGCATTAGAAGACCAATCCCAAGTTTTAAACACCCTTTTGCACACATCCATAAGACTAGAAATATGTACATGGGATTCCAAGATAGCACAAACATTAAGATTATTTTCACTTACCACCTGCCGAACCTCTTTCTGTTTGAGGGGTCGGTTCAAACCCCTAATATTCCATGCAGCTATACTACCCATTAAAACCGTGCATACCGGGGTGCTTGCCCCCTCAGAAGTGGAATTAGGCTTCGTATGTGCAGCCATAAAATCATCAGATTCATCATAGATATTTTCCACATAATCATCATCGACTTCATCATTATCAGAATCAGCAGAAAATGCCACATCCATCGTTGCCTTTAATTTCGATGCCTTTTCAGCCATTTCACTTTCTGTGGCTTCCCGAAGTACACTTTGTTTAGTCCCATAATCAGATAACGGGTCATCTCCTTTTTGTCCATCTTCATCTACCAGGACTCCAAACGAATTCTTGGTTGGAATCTGCCCTTTAGAGGTGCTTGCTTGATCAGGACTCGTTTTTGGTTTCACCACGGGCCGATATACGAACTTATTCTTCTGATTTTGGACCGGAACTCCTTGCCTTGAACCATTCTTTTTGCCAACTAGCTGGAAACCATCACTGTGCACCTCTGATATAACCTTTTTAGGAATTGGTATGACCTTTTTAGGCAATTTAGGGCATTGGTCGCTTGCATGATTAAACACTTTGCAAGCCGAACAATGAGGAGGTTTCCATTGGTACTCAATGTTAATAACGTGTTTCGAAAAACCATCACCAACCATATTAGGAATTCCAACAGTCAACTCAGATTTTAGCTCATTATCTGCATCCAATTCAATAAGAGCCTGAGCATAACTACTACGACCCCATGCATTAATGCACATGGAATTCGTATAATCATCCAAAGCAACTGGTCTTCCAAGCTTGGTCGCAAGCATGCTTAGACCATCTTCATTAAATATAACCAAAGGTATATTATGCATCTTTACCCAAACCGGGACCTTCTTAATGTCGGACATACTAAAATCAGGAGTCCAAATATTAAGGAAAAGAGGAACTGAGCGAATTAACCATGGTCCTTGTTCTAACACTTTCTCCATACCAGATTTCTCCTCAAATTTGAAGAAAAAGAAACCGGATGCATTCATCATAAGACGCTGAAACCCATATTTAGCCCAGGCATTCTTCACGTAGTTTTCAACAACTGGGAAAGCAAGTCTTTTTCCAAGAAAATATCCAACCAAAGTATTAGCATATTTGCTATTTGCTGACATAATAGCTTCTTTTGGAATAATAAAATCAATGCCTTCAACACTAAATTCCACATTCAGAGAACGGAAATTAACTTTTGGTTTATTATTCACATCAGATCGCACCACCTTTGCATACGAAAAAGGGATATTAACAACCGGAGGATCAGACTGGTTCACCTTATCAGGCTGCACCACCTTTGCAACTGGTGGTACAGATTGATGAATCCCATCACCAACACCATCGCCATTCACGGAAAAACTAGGAGTTTCATTGGTAGTATTAAAACCACCACCTAAATTCCCATCATTCACATGCTGTTTAACAAATTCAGAATTATCATCCATGCTACCATCCACTTCCCCATCTTCACCACGTTCCACATTATCAGTATTAGAACTGGTAGAATTGTTTTTTGGACCCTCAGCTTTCCCCTCCGCATCATACAAAGGGTTACCATATTCTTCTACCTTGGGATTTGATGCAGATGTCTCAGAATTAACATTTGAACTATCACCTGTTGGGTCTTTTAATTCAGCTTTTCGAGCTTCAGCAGCTTTCTTCTCATTAGAACCCTTATTAGGGTTTTCAGGATTGACCTCACAGGTGGTCTCACCTTCCCATCAATATTCTTAATCTTTGAAGCAAATGCAATTTTGGAGTAGGCGCTGGAAAATTCCTGGGATATATGGTCACAAAAAGAGGAATTGAAGCAAGCCCAGAACAGATCAAAGCTATCTTGAACCTGAAGTCTCCATCGAACGCTAAAGATATTCAAAGGTTAACCGGGAGGTTGGCAGCTTTGAATAGGTGCATATCAAGATCTTCTGACAAATGTGAAGAATTTTATGACATCTTGAAGAAGAATAAAAAATTCGAATGGGGAGAAAAACAAGAAGAGGCTTTTCAAGAATTAAAGAAGTATCTATCCACTCCACCATTGCTGGTGAAGCCTGAAGATGGTGAGCCTCTATATCTCTATATGGCAGTTTCATCAAATGCAGTAAGCGCTGTTCTAGTGAAGGAAGCAGAAGGTCAGCAACAACCGATCTATTATGTAAGTAAAAGTTTAATTGATGCTGAAACCAGGTACTCTCATCTCGAAAAACTTATACTTGCATTAGTTATGGCATCTACTAAACTTAGACATTATTTTGAAACACATGCTATACATGTTAAGACTAATTATCCTATAAAGTGTGTGCTAAGAAAACCTGAAGTGTCTGGTAGAATGGCTAAATGGTCTGTGAAATTAAGTGCTTTTAATTTAATTTATGAACCTAGGACTGCTATAAAATCCCAGGCCTTAGCTGACTTTGTGGCTGATTTTAGTACCAATTTACAACCTGAAGTAGACTTAGAAGTCAAAATGTTAGAAGAAGCTACTGAAAAATGGACTTTATATACTGACGGTGCAGCTAATGTTAAAAAACAAGAACTAATGCTATTGGAAACCCTTTTCTCTCACCCTTTTTAGCGATGGTGAGTCCTCCCCATCTTTCTTTCAATCTCTAATCTGATTTCGATCTAGAAAAGCTTGTTAATACGTCCCTCTCATTGATTTCGATCGATTGAAGTGCGTGTTAGAGCTGCTCTATTTTGATTTCGTATTAGGGTTTTTTCTTTTTTGTTCGCCGCCACTGATTGATCCGATCGTTCCTATTCCTACTTAATTATTGGATCGAAACTGTTGGAATTGTTGATTTGGCGATCCAATTCTTTGACTATTTCGGTTTACTAATTGATCATGGGGTAGGTTTGATCGTCTCTTTCAGTTTTAGGGTTAGGGTTTTTTCTTTGTTTATTTTGTTGTCGACTTCGTGTTTATTAGGGTTCTTGCTACATGGTTATTATTGTATGAAGGGAGAGTGTCCAGCTTTTGATCTCAAAGCTTTAGAGGAGCGTTTTACTCGGTTACGATCGGATTCGTGTGTTCAAAAAGACATGTCGGGCAAGAAGAAAAAAGGTGGCAGCCCTAATAAAGGGCGTGCCATCCATTCTGATGCTGCTAAAACTCCTGGTAAGGGTTCGAAAAATGCTGATGAAACTTCTGGTACAGGTTTTAATTCAAAAGAAGCGGCCTTTGCTGCTGCTTTTAGAACTGACAATGAAGCTGATCTTGATGATTCTTCTGTTGGAAAAACTCATGAAAATATTGAAGCAGAAAAAGTTGTTATTGATCAAACAGCCTCGAAACCTGTTGATAATAAAGATGATGGAAATCCACATGTGGTGAATGGTTCTGGTACTACAAAAGATACTGCCGCTGATGATAAGAACAAGCATCTTGGTGATGCTGTGCCTCCACCCGTGGTTGATAATGCTGTTCAGAAACATGTAAACAGTGATGAAGCGGATACTAATAGTCAAGTTCATCAGGAAAAGCAATCTAAGCCGACTTGTGCACCTGAAGTAGACAATAAAAAGCAGAATGAGGCTTTATCATATGCTGCAAAGCTGAAAGGTGTGGCAAACAGGCCGGTTAAGGAACAAAAGAAGATTAATTTAAGAAAGATGGAATCGCCTTAATTTGAAGGTGTTGATGTTGTCCTACCTAAGGAATCATTGAAGGATGTATGTTCTCGAAATGAAAATACTTTATATGGTTACTTCCTGGGAAAACGAGTTGCCTATCCTGTGGTTGATAATTATGTGAAATATGCATGGGGAAAGCATGGCTTATCACGTATAATGATGAATGCTCATGGTTTCTTTTTTTTCAAGTTTAATTCTAAGGCTGGTATGGATTATGTTATGGAAAATGGTCCTTGGTTAGTTCGTGGTTCTCCAATAATTCTGAATGTTTGGTCACCAAATATTAACCTAAAGAAAACAGAATTGAAGAATGTCCCTGTTTGGGTTAAATTACACGATGTTCCCATGGTCGCGTACACAGATGATGGTTTAAGTGTGTTACTTTCGAAAGTAGGGGATCCAAAGCAATTAGATTCATACACTACTGATATGTGTGTGGATTCATGGGGTAGGAATATCTACGCTAGGGCTCTAGTTGAATTGAGTGCGGATGATGAATTTAAATATTAGGTGGTTTCTGATAATTTTCTGAATTTATGTGCAATTATGGAATCGCATGTTACTGTGTCCAATCTGTATGATATTTGTAAAAAAATCTGTAGAACTTGGGATTGGCTTTCCAATGGTAATATCTGTCAGAAAGGCACGCGTATAATTCTAGGTTGGAATACTGAAGTGGTTGATGTTATGCTATTGTCCCAAACTGATCAGGTTATTCATGTTCAAGTTATTTTCAAGGAAGATCAACGTGTTCTGTTTTGTTCTTTTGTATATGCTGATAATCATTACAAGAATAGAAGAGAATTGTGGCATAATCTTGCTGTTCATAATAAGCCATGGATTATTATGGGAGATTTCAATTCGGCTCTTAACTTGGAGGATAGTTACCATGGTTCTTCAAGTGTGACTCTTAGTATGCGTGAATTTAAGGAATGTGTAGAACGAATTGAAGTGGTTGATATCAACAGTTCTGGGTTACATTATACTTGGAATCAAAAGCCGAAAAGAGGTGGGGGTATATTCAAGAAAATAGATCGAGTTATGGGTAACATTAGTTTCATTGATGAATTCCCAGCTTCATGTGCAATTTTCCAGCCTTATAGAGTGTCCGATCACTCTCCATGTATTTTGAAGTTGCCATCTATATCCCGCAGCCGTCCAAAGCCTTTTAAGTTTGCTAACTTTCTTGTTCATAAGCAGGGATTTTTGGAAGCTGTTATTGAATCTTGGAAAATGGAAGTTATAGGCCACCATATGTTTAAAGTTGTAAAGTGCCTTAAAGCATGCAAACGTCCTATGCGCAAATTGTTATTGCAACAAGGTAATTTGCATAAAAAAGTTACTACTTTGCGTGCTTCTCTTGATGCGATGCAGATTGAGATTGATAAAGACCCGACTGATTCATCTTTGTTGGAGAATGAAGCTGCTTGTTTAAAAGAATTTCAGATTGCACATCTTGATGAAGAGAGGTTTTTGAAACAAAAAGCTAAAGTGGAATGGCTGGCAGTGGGTGACCGTAATTCGGCCTATTTTCATAACTATGTAAAGAGTAAAAATCACCGTAGTCGAATTGAAGTCATTAGAGATACAGATGGTGTTTTGCATGAAGGTGGGGCTACTCCAAAAGCTTTTGTGCAACACTACAAGAAGTTTTTGGGATGTGAAGGGGCTACGAGTTCATCCCCTTCCCCTGATTTGTTTACAAGAAAGTTATCTAGTCAGAAAGCCTCTGAAATGGTTCGAAATGTATCCAATGAGGAGATTCGGCTTGCCATGTTCTCTATTGGTGAAGATAAGGCTCCTGGACCAGATGGGTTTACCTCTACATTTTTTAAAAGTGCATGGGATATAGTGGGAAATGATGTGTGCCTTGCTATTCAGGAATTTTTCCGAAACAGTAAGCTACTTCAGGAGGTAAATCATACTTTGATTGCTTTAGTTCCAAAAGTTCCTACACCATCTTCTATTCTTGATTACCGGCCTATTTCTTGCTGTAACACCATTTATAAGTGTATTAGTAAGATAATCACTAATAGAATTAAGGATGGTCTTCATGATATAGTGAGTATAAACCAATTAGCTTTTGTTCCTGGTCGTAGAATCTCGGATAATATATTACTCACTCAGGAATTGATGCACAACTACCATCGTAATTCTGGTCCCCCATTTCAGACAAGTCTTTTCTGAACCGGTCCAGTCACCAGTAGTAACACTTCTCCAGTGGCAAGATTCTCCAGTGACCAACTCTGGTAGTCCACCAGTGAAGCACTCCAGTGAAGCGCTCCAGATGACCAGCTCCAGATGACAGCTCCAGATGAATGCTCCAGTGACCAACACTGATGGCTCTCCAGTGGAAGTCCAGATATTTGTCTCCAGTTTCCAGATAATAAAGTCTCCACTGAAGCCCTATGATTGGGGGCCCAATAAAGAAGAATGACAGCTGTTGAAAGGAAGGCGCATGGGACAATGACGTTTCTAACGGTATTGTGGGACCACGTGCAGGGAATATTTCTAGAAGCCATTCTGTCCATTTCTTATTGGTTAATAAATTAGTGGCTGTCCTTAGCGCATGTCAGCTTTTTGATTATTTTATTGTATTTCGTTATTTCCTAGGTAATAGCGTGTGGCTATAAATAGGGGCTTAATTTCTCTTTGTAAAGACAGTTGATGTTGAATGAAATTAATAGAGCAGCCGCTATTTCTTACAAAAATCTTCTTTTACCTTTAGAGATCTTTGATCTTGGTGGTTAGGAGTGACCCCTTTATCAATATTTGTGGTGGTTCGTCCTTTATCAAATATTGTGGTGAGGTTTTTAAATCTTCGGTTTCCTTTATTTGTAATCGTGGTGGCTAGACCTTTATCGATTGTAGTGGTGGGGCGGAGTGTTTCCTTTATCCTTGATTCCGGTGGCTTGGCCTTTACGAGTCTTGGTGGTGGATTCTTTATCTATCATTTTATTTTATTTGTCTTGTTTGATTGTTTGTTTCATATAAAACCCAGAAAATACCAAAAATAGTCTTCCGTTGTCGTTTGTCGCGTGATTTACGCATCATGATGTATGCCCATTAAATTCGTTAATATCTCCTAGGCAGATTGCTCAAGCTGGCCTCTCTTTAAACTCAAATGTTGCCGATGTAATTCAGAATGGTGAGTGGAAATGGCCAACTGCTTGGCTTGATCTTTTTCCTGTTTTAATTAACCTTCCATCTATCAATTTACATGCAAATCAGATGGATACTATTGTTTGGAAGGAATTGGATGGACGGGAGAATGTGTTTTCCTCTAGAGTGGTTTGGAAGATTAGGATGAAGGGCAACGAGGTTAATTGGGCAAAAGTAATATGGAATTCGCATAGTATCCCTAGACATGCGTTTTTGGTATGGCTGATTATACGAGAGAAACTCAAAACCCAAGACAAAATGATGCAATGGAGTCGGTTGAGCGGCAACACAAACTACCAGCTTCTTTGTTGTTCCTTGTGCAAACAAGGACCGGACTCTCACTCACATTTGTTTTTTGAATGTAATTATTCTTCACAGGTATGGAAGAGTATTAAAGCTATGGCAAAAGTTTCTGATATGAATGATTCATGGGCTGACATACTCCAATGGCTTATTGTGAAGTCTAATTCAAGATCAGCAAAGAATGTAATTGGAAGATTACTGGTGGCAGCCACAGCTTACTTCATATGGCAAGAGAGGAACAATCGGCTATTTTCTAACCATGCTAGACCCCCGGACCAGATTGTTGAGCTCATTGCATCTACGGTCAGATATAAATTGGTTTCTATTCGGTTCAAGCATACACCTGCTGTCGATTGTTTGTTGGAAGAATGGAAGGTACCACGCCATTTAGTGGTAAATCCAAAATAGGCGCTGCTCGGCAATTCAGTCTTTGCTAGATATTAACACATTAGTTATGTTTATTGTTACTAGTGTGTAGGTTTCTTCTTCTATTGCTTAAATTGTTTTGCTTTCTTGCTTGTTAACATATATATGGCCTGTCATATATATGAATTGGTTGACATTCTGTCAATCCACTTGTACCTAAACGTTTCAGTGTTGTGAAATATAATTCATAGGGGTATCCCATTACCCAAAAAAGTGCAGCTAATGTTAATGACTAGGATTAGGTATCGTACTAAAATTGCCACAGGGGGATATCATACCCCAAGCAGTGAATTGTCATTTTATAGCCACTAATAATGAAGCGGAATATGAAGCTTTAATTTCTGGTATGCAATTAGCTAAGGATATGAACATTAGAAATCTTAAGGTATATGTAGATTCATTACTCTTAGCTAATCATTTTAATGGAACATATGCTGCAAAAGGTGAAAAATTAATGCAATATTTAGAAATAGTAAAGAAACTAGCAGAAAATTTTGATTTGTTTGACATAGAACAAGTGCCTAGAGAAGAAAATACCGAAGCTGATGCCTTAGCAAATCTAGGATCAACACTTAAGATGTCACCGGATACTAAAATCCTATAATTCATGTATTATACCCCGCTATAGAAAAAGAACCAACTAATATATTAGCTATTCAGAATGAGGAAACTGAAAATTCTGGGGACAATCAAAATTCATGGATTACACCAATAATTGAATATATAAATAATGGGACAATTCCTAAAGATGAAAACCCAAAGGCCTTTCGCATGAAAACAGCACATTATTCTATAATCAATGGTATTTTGTATAGAAAATCTCTTGCAGGACCATATCTTAGGTGCTTAGAAAATCCTGAGACCAATGAAGTTCTTAAAGATATACATGAACGAGAATGTGGGAATCACACAGCTGGAAGATCTTTATATTCAAAGATCTTAAGAACAGGTTATTACTGGCCCACAATGAAGCAAGATGCTGAAGAATATGCGAAGAAATGCGATGCTTGTCAAAGGCATAGCAACATTTATCATCAGCTGGTGGAACCAATGTATCCAGTTCTATCACCTTGGCCATTTATGAAATGGGGAATGGATATCGTTGGGCCAATGACGGAATCTTCATCTGGAAAGAAATATTTTTTGGCTATGACAGATTATTTCTCCAAATGGATCGAAGCTGAAGCATATGCTAAAATCCATGAATCACATGTTATATCTTTCATTAAAAGGAACATATTGACAAGATTTGGAGTACCAGCGGAGATTATTTGTGATAATGGATCACAATTTATTGGTAAGAAGACCACAAACTTCTGTGAAAGATGGGGCATCAAGATGATTACTTCTACTCCAGTCCATCCACAAGCAAATGGCCAGGCGGAATCAAGCAACAAGATTATTATGAATAATCTAAAGAAGAGACTGGGACAAGCAAAGGGAAAATGGGCTGAAGAGCTACCATTTGTCTTGTGGGCTGATCGAACGACTTCGAAAAGTGCCACTGGACAAACTCCATTTTCACTTGTCTTTGGAGCTGAGGCAGTTCTACCTACTGAAATGGATTTACCTACTGCCAGAGTTAATTTATTAACTTATGAGAAGAATAAAGAGTTATTGCTTGAAGATCTAGAAGCTGTAAATGAGATAAGAGAAAGGACCAAGATAAGGATAGCAGCTTATCAACAACGAATCGCTAAGTCTTATAATAAAAATTTAAGATTGAGACGATTCCAAGTTGGTGATTTGGTTCTAAAGAAAGTTTTGGCTAAACCGGATGGTAAATTGAATCCAAAATGGGAAGGTCCTTATTTGATCGAGGCTGGGGCTGGAAAAGGATCTTATTGGCTTCAAGGTCTACAAGGTACTTTAGTTCCAAGAGCTTGGAATGCCATACATCTCAAAACTTATCACGTATAATTTATTTAGTCTTTAGGCAAAATCAGGTATGATTTCTTTTAGTTTCTCTTTTATATTTCTTTATTATTTTTTCAAGATGATGATACTGACTTGAGCGTCGGAGTGGTGTTAGCCAAATGGCTAACGTCAGTTTCTAAGAATTTACTTTGTAGACTTTGAAGAACTATCAACATCAACAAACACATGCATTACAACGTGGAACAAGGTCTTCACCTTTTGGCTCTCACGCCAACTTTTGGTTGAAGGTTTTCACCTTCTCTTAAATTCGCCCGTGTCGCACGTTAATTAATTTCACGGTTGAAGGGTTAAATTCCAAGGTCGTCGAATTAATTCTGTTGGTTGTCGATGTTACCATCGATCTCCCGAAATTGGCTAACCACGCCACCCATTACACAAACACATGAAAATGGCTAACCACGCCTCCCAAGCAAGTTCAAGATATGGAGACACCCTCAATATCTTGAACACCAATGTCCCTAAGTGTATCTTAAAATTAAGAATCCCCTTCTTAATTTTAATCCCCTCCAAAAAATCAATCCAGTCCCACACACATATTATTTTTCAATGCAGGAATAAGTGGAGACTGACAATAATTAAAGATACTGCAAGCTAGGGATCATAGCCTACAAGTGGAGCCTTAATTACGCATAAAAGGTGCATGTATCTTACTATTTAATTACTGCATTGATGTGATTATTTACTGTTGAAGTGGTCGAATAAGTCAAGATTAATTATTAACTGACATGTGATGTCATTTAGTTATTACTCATTTCCCATTTTTACCCTTAATAACAGTTTTGATTTCCGAGTTCAAAATAAAATAGATCAAAAGAGAAACTTCATTCATTCAAAATATATTTACAAGAAACTACTCGAAAGCAGTTTTTTACAACCATGATCGATCACGCCGGATCAATCTCTCCCCTCCTAAACATTGTTATCCTACGTTACACATCCCCTATCGATTCATTCTTCCTAAAAACAAAAGAGTCTAAAATATGGGCTCTGGCCTTTTCATCATATCCTTCATCGCCCACAAAAACACCTACATAAGAATGTCCCAGTAGACTGAAGGATTTGTTTCCCTCAGCCTTTCCAGGATTGACTTTGTTCGAACCAACTCATCTCTCGTATTTTTAAGTTCTTCTTGAGTAGCGCCAAGTTCAATACAAAGATCCCTCAAGGCATTGTTCAGTACTCTGATCTTGGCCTCTAAACCAGCTTTCACTTGCAGACCCATTTCCTTCTCGGTTTCCACCGATTCTTTATAAGAATTTATGAGGCTTTGCATTGTCTTGATAATGTCGTCATTAAGTTGGTCCTTCGCAGTATGTTTCTTATCAAGTTCAGTGAGTGACTGAAAAATAACATAAGAATAAATAAGAAATAACAATAAGATAATTAAAATAAAAGTATTCGAAATCTACCTCTTGAAGAAAATCGCCCAGAGATTTTAGAGAAGACATATCTTAAAAAGTGTGTTTTTGAAAGATGAAAACCGTTTGTGATTTACGAATAATAAAACTGTTGGCTTATATAGAGGGGTAAAAGGATAGAAATTGAACCGTCAAGTTGTTACCTATCAAATCATAACTCTTGGTTATCCGAGTTCCACGCGTCTTATCTTAAAGATGGTTTCAAAATTAACTGATTGACTTCAGTCAAAGCTTTTTCTAGAAGGTTCAAAGTTATTTCAACAAAATTGTTTTTATTAAAATAACTTTGGGGACAATTGTTATGGGTGAAATTTCAAGTACCAATATCTTGAGAGTTTAAGATCTCGACTTATCAGGATCTTGACATTGGTGAATATTCTGATGACTTACTAATATTTTGCTAACGTTATGAATTACTTGTTATTATCATTTCTACATGAGTTAAGCATGCAGATTCCAGAATATTTGATACAAGGCTATGGAAAATATCTCCAACAGTGCAAAAAGGAATTCACACATGCGTTTAATCATCAACACACAAAGAAGACTCAGTCTCCCAACATAATCGGACTTCAAGTTGATTTCAGCATGAGGAAAATACTTCAATGTTCACTTGACTGGTCAAGATACTCTCCAACGTTCAAATAATGAAGACCTGGAAGATCCCTACAAACTCGCATACTTAGTGTGTAGTGATGTTGCAGATAAGTATGCGAGTTTGTAGGGATCTTCCAGGTTTTCGTTGATTTGAACGTTGGAGCATATCTTGACCGGTCTTGTGAACGTTGAGGCTTTTCTCCTCATGCTGAAATCAACTTGAAGTCCGAATATCTTGGCAGACTAAGTCTTTTTTGCGTGTTGAAGTTTGATCCCATGTGTGAAGTCCCTTTTTTTACCGTTGGAGATATTTTCCTTGGCTTTATATCGAATATTCTGGAATCTGCACGCTTATCTCATGTGGAAATGATAATAATAGTTGAAACATAACGTTAGCAAAACATTAATAAGTAATCAGAATATTCAACTATGTCAAGATCCTAGTATATCAAGATCTTGGACCTTCAGGATATTGGAACTTGAAATTTCACCCATAACAATTGTCCCCAAAGTTATTTTAATAAAATCTATTTTGTTGAAATAACTTTGAATCTTCTAGAGAAAGCTTTGACCGAAGTCAACTTAGTAAATTTTGAAACCATCTTAAAGATAAGACGCGTGGAACTTGGAGAGCCAAGAGTTGTGATGCGATAGGTAACAACTTGACGGTTCATTTCCTATCTTTTTACCCCTCTATATAAGGATACAATTTTCTCTTTGAAAATCACAAATATTTTTCTATCTTTTCAAAAACACATATCTACATCATGTCCTTGAAATCTTTAGGAGAGTTCCTTCAAGAGGTATATTTTTATATATTTTTGTCAAAATTAATTTCTCGTTATTTCTAACTTCTCTTTATATTTTGTTTCAGTCTCTTACTGAACTAGAAAAGCAACAAATCGCCAAAGACAAACTGAATGATGAAATCATAGAGACATTGCAAGGCCTGGTCAAGTCTTACAAAGAATCTATCGAGACAGAAAAAGAAATGGGTTTGGAGATAAAAACCAGTTTAGAAGCCAAAAATAAGATTTTGAACAATGCCTTGAAGGAAATCTGCTGTGAGCTAGGTGCAACGCAGGAAGAACTCAGGGCTGCCAGTAAGTAATCAAATCCTTCACTTTTTACTAGGATGTTCTTCTGTAGGTGATTTTACGTAATGTGGGCGATGAAGGATATGATGCAAAGGCCAGAGCCCATATTTTTAAACTCTTTTGTTAGTAGGAAAATCGAATCGGTAGGGGATGTGTATCGTAAAATAACAATGTTTAGGAGGGGCGAGATTGATTTGGCATGATCAATCATGGTTGTAAAACTGCTTTCGATTGTTTTTTGTAAATAATTTTTTGAATGAATGATAACTGTCTTTTGATCCATTTCATTTTGAACTCGAAAACCAAAACTGTTATTAAGGGTAAAAACGGAAAATGACTAATCAATTAAATGACGTCACATGTCAGTTAATAATTATTCTTAACTTATTCGACTACATCAACAGTAAGTAATCAAATCAACATAGTAATTAAGGAGTAAGATACATGCACCTTTTATACGTAATTAAGATCCCACTTGTAGGCTATGATCTCTTATTTCGCAGTATCTTTAATTGTTCCTGCATTAAAATAATATGTGTGGGACTGGATTGATTTTTTGGAGGGGATTAAAATTAAGAAGGGAATTCTTAATTTTAAGATTTTCAAAGGGACATTGGTTGGGAGGCGTGGTTAGCCTTTTTCGTGTGTTTGTGTAATGGGTGGCGTGGTTAGCCAATTTCGGGAGATCGATGGTAACACCGACAACCAATAGAAATTAATTTCGACGACCTTGGAATTTAACCCTTCAATCGTGAAATTAATTAACGTGCGACACGGGCGATTTTAAGAGAAGGTGAAAACCTTCAACCAAAAGTTGGCGTGAAAGCCAAAAGGTGGAGACCTTGTTCCACGTTGTAATGCATGTGTTTGATGATATTGATCATCCCTTGAGATCTACAAAGCAAAATCTTAAAAACTGACGTTAGCCATTTGGCTAACGCCACTCCGACGCTCAAGTCAGTATCATTATTTTGGAAAATAAAATAAAAAGTAAATAAAATAAAAGTAAAATCCAAGAGTAAGAAATCATACCTGATTTTGTCAAAAGATAAAATAAATTACACATGATAGGTTTTGAGATGAATGGCATTCCAAGCTCTTGGAACTAAATTACCTTGTAAATCTTGAAGCCAATAAGATCCTTTTCCAGCTTCTGCTTCAATCAAATAAGGACCTTCCCATTTTGGATTCAATTTACCATCTGGCTTGGTTAAAGCTTTCTTGAGAACCAAATCACCGACTTGAAACCGCCTTAATCTTAGATTCTTATTATAAGACTTAGCAATTCGTTGTTGATAAGTTGTTATTCTTATCTTGGTTCTCTCTCGTAATTCAGTTATAGCTTCTAAATCTTCAAGCAGCAACTCTTCATTTTTCTCATAACTTAATAAACTAATTCTAGCAGTAGGTAGATCCATTTCAGTGGGTAGAACTGCCTCAGCTCCAAAGACAAGTGAGAATGGAGTTTGTCTAGTAGCATTCTTCGAAATTGTTCGATCAGCCCATAAGACAAATGGCAATTCTTCAGCCCATTTTCCTTTCGCTTGTCCCAGTCTTTTCTTCAAATTATTCATTATAATTTTGTTGCTTGATTCTGCTTGACCATTAGCTTGTGGACGGACTGGAGTAGAAGTAATCATCTTAATGCCCCATCATTCACAAAAATTTGTAGTTTTCTTTCGAATAAACTGCGACCCATTATCACAAATTATCTCCGCTGGAACTCCAAATCTTGTCAATATATTCCTTTTAATAAAAGATATGACATGTGTTTCATGAATCTTGGCGTATGCTTCAGCTTCAATCCATTTTGAGAAATAATCCGTCATAGCCAAAAAATATTTCTTCCCATGAAGATTCTGTTATTGGCCCAACAATATCCATTCCCCATTTCATAAATGGCCATGGTGATAGAACTGGATGCATGGGTTCTGCTGGCTAATTATAAATGTTGCTATGTCACTGACAAGCATCACATTTCTTCGCATACTCTTCAGCATCTTGTTTCATGGTTAGCCAATAATAGCCTGTTCTCAAGATCTTTGAATATAAAGATCTCCCAGCTGTGTGATTTCCACATTCTCCTTCGTGTATATCCTTTAAGATTTACATATACTTTAAGATTTCTAATGTTCATATCCTTAGCTAATTGCATACCAGAAATTAAGGCTTCATATTCCGCTTCATTATTAGTGGCTCTAAAATGACAATTCACTCCTTGGGGTATAATATCCCCCTGTGGCGATTTTAGTGCGATACCTAATCCTATTCCTTTAACATTTTTTTTTCCGGTAAAGGCCGTCACCCCTGATGATTCTATTATAACAACAGAAAACGTTTAAGTACAAGAAATGTGACTGAGTATCACATTTGTTCATGTATACAACAAGCTGTATACATGTATTCACCTAGCACGCTAGTAAATCAAACAAGCCAAATCGCTATTACATAAGAGAAAGAACAATCATGTAATATGAAAATCAAGCCGCATTAAAATCAGCCTTGATCAGGTGGATCATCAAGCAGAACACAATGTTGCATCTTCCATTTCTCCAAGAACTTGTGGTTGCAAATCCTGTCCTTAAACCTTATGGTGAAAAGACGCAATTTCGTTGAGGAGACAATCAAATCGCCCAGCTGGCTAGGACTTCTGGTATCGTTTGTGAATAATCGTGCATTCCGTTCTTGCCAAATAAAGTATGTGGCAGCAGCGACCATAATTCTTCCTGTTATACTTTCTGCATTACTTTGCTTTGACATAGGGAGAAGCTATTGAACAATATCTTCCCATCTACCATCGACATTTTGCATGTTTGCTAGCGGTCTAACACGATTCCAAACCTGTACAGAAAACGGGCAGTCGAAAAATAAATGAGAATGAGAATCAATTCCAGTTTTGCATAACGGGCAGCACATTAACTTCAGGTTATACAAGCTCCCGACATCCCAAGAATTCATACGGTCTTGGGTTTTGAGTTTATTCTTGAAAACCATCAAAGGTGAAACGCATGTCTAGGGATACATTGAGGGAACTAAACAATTTGAACCCACGGAACCTCCTCCTGCCGGTATCTAATTGTATTCCAAAGAGTATTGGGGGAAAAACTACATTCTTTTCCCTCGTGATCATGCCAAACCAACGAATCACTCTTTTCATGATCAAAATGAGGAACCTGTACATTAATAAGAACCGGATAGATATCATACCAGGCTTGGGGCCAAACCCACGCACCATTGTGAACAATGTTAGCCAACTTAGTGTGTCGAGAAAAACCAGCACTTGCAATATTTCGATTAGACACTATACGACATAAAGGACTTTGAGGACACCAGGTATCACTCCATGCATAAATGTTGTTACCATTACCTATTATATTCCAAATAAAAGGTCTTATAGTATCACGCAACTTCAATATTTTCCGCCATCCCCAACTCATACTTCCCTTCGGTGTTACATCCCATAAACTTAACCCTCTAAGCTTATACGAGTGCACCCAATCAACCCATAATGACGGTCTTCTTGTTAGTATACTCCATATATGCACCGCCATAAGTGATTTATTAACATCACCAATCCGGCGGATACCCAAACCTCCCTCAAATTTAGGTATACAAACAGACTTCCAAGCAACTTTGGATTTAACTTTATTTTTCGAGTTCTGTCCCCACAAGAACAGCCTCATCTTCTGCTCTAAGTCAATAACCACTCTCGTTGGGAGTACAAAAACAGATGCCCAGTAGATATGTAGTGAAGATAATACCGAATTAATAAGTTGTAATCTACCCGCAAAGGATAAATACTTGTTCTTCCAATCATCAATTCTTTTCTCCATTCGTTCTACTAGCACCTTACAATCTTTATATATTAACCTTGTAATCTATTCCTTTAACATTAGCTGCACCATCAGTGTATAAAATCCATTTTTCAGTAGCTTCTTCTAACATTTTTACCTCTAAGTCTACTTCAGGTTGCAAATCAGTACTAAAATCAACCACAAAGTCGGCTAAAACTTGAGATTTTATAGCAGTCCTAGGTTCATAAATTAAATTAAAAGCACTTAATTTCACAGACCACTTAGCCATTCTACCAGATACTTCAGGTTTTCTTAATACGCGTTTGATTGGGTAATTAGTCCTAACATGTATAGCATGCGTTTCAAAATAATGTCTAAGTTTAGTAGATGCCATAACTAATGCAAGTATAAGTTTTTCGAGATGAGAGTACTGGTTTCAGCATCAATTAAACTTTTACTTACATAGTAGATCGGATGTTGTTGACCTTCTTCTTCTTTTACTAAGACAACACTTACTGCATTTGATGAAACTGCCATGTAAAGATATAGAGGCTTAACATCTTCAGGCTTCACCAACAATGGTGGAGTAGATAGATATCTCTTTCATTCTTGGAAAGCTTCTTCTTGTCTTTCTCCCCATTCAAACTTTTAGTTCTTTTTTAAGATGTCATAAAATTCTTTGCATCTATCAGAAGATCTTGATATAAATCTGTTCAAAGCTGCCAACCTTCCGGTTAACCTTTGAATATCTTTAGCATTTGATGGAGATTTCAGGTTTAAGATAGCCTTGATCTGTTCTGGGCTTGCTTCTATTCCTCTTTTTGTGACCATGTATCCTAGGAATTTTCCAGCGCCAACTCCAAAATTGCATTTTGCAGGATTTAGTTTCATATTATATCTGTCCAGGATGTTGAAGGCCACTTCAAGATCTTTCAAGTGATCTTCAGCTCTCTTTGATTTCACCACCATGTCATCTATATAGACTTCCATCGTATCCCCCAGTTGGTCTTTGAACATCATGTTGACTAGCCTTTGATATGTTGCACCTGCATTTTTAAGACCAAAAGGCATAGCAATATAACAATAAATACCTGTCGGGGTCATGAAGGCAGTGGCTTCTTGATCTTCAGGTTCCATTTGAATTTGCTGGAATCCAGAAGAAGTGACCATAAATGTGAGCATCTCGTGTCCAGAAGTTGCATCGACCATTGCATCAATATGTGGCAGTGGAAATGGATCTTTTGGGCAGGCTTTATTGAGATCAGTGAAGTCTACGCATACTCTCCAGTTCCCGTTTTTCATTTGCACTACTACCACGTTTGCCAGCCATTCAGGAAATTTTACTTCCCTAATCATTTTTGCCTTTAATAATTGTTTTGGTCAAAAATTACCTAAGATAATCTACGTCGAAGACTTAGATTAATAATGTAACCAAACTTTCGTTCGTGAGGTCAAGGGCTTGTAAAATATGTTTGAGATTCAAAGATGCGTTTATTAAAAGGTTTTTAAAGAACGATTATGTCGACTAAACAAGAGATAAAGGTGTAAAACAATGATAATCAGAATAATAAGTATCGAAATAAATAAAATTACGATAAATAATACTAATCAAAGTAAATAATGCGTTAAAGGTAAAGAGTAAAGAACAAGAACACCGAGATTTGTTATCGAGGAAATGCCCTTAATCCTTTGAGGATTGCCGGCATAAAAACCCCGGGAGGAAGCAATCGTCCCTGCCTTTGTTCACTTATTAATGATTGTTAAATGATTACAAATGATGGAATTCGGTTGATCGATATATCTAAGTGTAAAGTAAATGAGAGTAATATGTGTGAATACAAGTGTGTAATGAGCAGTAGATGACTGTTCCAGATAAATCCTCCAGTGACCACTACTGAAGGTCCACCAGTGAAGTGCTCCAGATCATGTCTCCAGTAGAAGTCTTGATATTTGTCTCCAGTTTCCAGATAATAAAGTATCCACTGAAGTCCCATGTTTGTGGGCCCAATACAGAAGAATGACAGTTGTAAAGGAAGGCGCGTGTGACGATGACATTTCTAACGGTATTGTGGGACCACTTGCAGAGGAATATTTCTAGAAACCCCACGATGTCCATTTTCTATTGGTCCAATAAATTAGTGGCTTAGCATAATTTACAGCTTTTATGTATTATTTTATTATGTCGTTAATTCCTAGAAAATAGCATGTGGCTATAAATAGGGGTTGTATTTCTCATTGTAAGGACAGTTGATGTTGAATGAAATTAATAGAGCATCCTCTATTTCTTACAAAAATCTTCTTTTACCTTTAGAGATCTTTGATCTTGGTGGTTAGGAGTGACCCCTTTATCAATATTTGTGGTGGTTCGTCCTTTATCAAATATTGTAGTGAGGTTTTTAAATCTTCGGTTTCCTTTATCTGTAATCGTGGTGGCTAGACCTTTATCGATTGTAGTTGTGGGGCGGAGTGTTTCCTTTATCCTTGATTCCGGTGGCTTGGCCTTTACGAGTCTTGGTGGTGGATTTTTTATCTATCATTTTATTTTATTTGTCTTGTTTGATTGTTGTTTCATATAAAACCCAGAAAATACCAAAAATAGTCTTCCGCTGTCGTTTGTCGCGTGATTTACGCATCAAATTTGGTATCAAAGCCAGGTTTAAAAAGGTTTCTTAATCTTTTTGTCCGTTGGGGTATTGTTTGTTTAGATCTCATTTTGATTTAGTCAGATCTGTTTGTTGATTGTTTAGATCTAGTGGTTATTTGCTTAGATCTATTGATTGTGAGTTGTTATTGGTTATAAATGGCATATAGGCGAGATATGACTTTAGATGAAGCTCATAATGTTAGAAGAGATAGGCAAATAGAAGATCTACAAGAAGCTCTTGGTAAAATAGTCCATATGTTAGAAGATGGTGGTTTACGATTTAATCGAGAAAATATTGTTGCTAGTGAAAGAGATTCTGAATCTCAAGGTCCTAGTGAAAGATCTGATAGTACACCCAGAAACTCTAGTGATTATGATGTTCCACATCCCAGAGAAAGGCGTAGGAGGCATAAGGGTGATGATACTAGGGATATTAAGATAGATCCACCAGATTTTAATGGGTCTTCTAACCCAGAAGAGTATTTTGAATGGGTCCAGGTGATGGACAGAATTATGAAAATAAAAGGTTATGATGATAGAAAAAGTTTCAAGGTTGCCATTATTAAACTTAAGAAATATGCTTCATCCTGGTATGATAATATGAAATCTGAAAGGGAGTATAAGGGTAAGTAAAATCAAGACCTGGTCCAAACTGAAGGAAGTTATGCAGAAAAGATTTGTTCCCCAGTCGTACAAGCAAGATCAGTATCTACTGATGAATAATCTGAAGCAAGGTACTAAAGAAGTTGTGGAGTATATTAGAGAGTTTGAGCAACTGAAGACCAGAACTGGTGTGAATGAAACTGAAGAGCACACTATTGCCAGATTTCTTGGTGGTCTGAACACTGCCATCACTGAGAAGATTGAGTTGCAGCCTATCTGGACATATGAAGGTGCATGCAAGATGGCTATCCAGATTGAAAGACAACTGAAGAAGAAGGTTCCGTACAAATCATTCAGTAAGGTTCCTGCCAGTGCAAGTCAACCAGTTACCAGTCAACCAGTTCCCAGATTTACTGAAGCTGTCCAGAAATCCTTCAGAGGCAAAGAAAAGGAAACTGGAGGATCAAAAGAACTAGTTGGAAGGAAGTGTTTTAAGTGTCATGGCTTTGGTCACTTCCAGGCCTAGTGTCCTAATCAAAGAGCCTTGACTGCCAAAGAGATTGAATGTTTGCCAGATGTGGACACTGAAGAAGGCGAACCAGTGTACGATGAAGAAGAAGATGAAGAGTCCTATGTTGGTGCAGATGTGGGAGAAATGTTGGTTGTCAGAAAAGTGATGCATGTTGATGAAGTTACCATTGATACTGCCCAGAGGGAAAACATTTTTCACTCCAGATGCACAATCAAAGGAAAAGTTTGTGATCTGATCATTGACGGTGGGAGTTGTGCTAATGCTGCTTCAACTCACATGGTAGAGAAACTGACACTACCTACAGTTAAGCACTCTCGTCCATACAAGTTACAATGGCTCAGTGAAGGATCTGAGGTAAAAGTTAACCGACAAGTTACTATTCCTTTTTCCATTAGATCTATTTATCAGGATAAAATTGTGTGTGATGTTGTTCCTATGGATGCGTGTCATATATTACTGGGTAGGCCATGGTTATTTGATAATAATGTTTTTCATAATGGTCGAATGAACTCATATTCAGTATTTGTAAGTGGGAAGAAGGTCACTCTGACTTCTTTAAAACCCAGTGAGATATTGAAAATTAATAAGAAAGACCAGCCCAGCAAATCTTTGTTCATGACTCAAACTGAAGTAGAAGAAGAGTTAACTGGAGGTTCTCCAGTTATGATGTTACTGGTGCTTGAGCGTACTGAAGAGAAGGAGTTCACTGGTGTCCCCAGTCTCCTGAATTCTCTACTGAAAGAATTCACCGACGTTTTCCTAGAAGACCTGCCTGAAGGTTTGCCACCAGTAAGAGGAATTGAACACCAGATTGACCTGGTTCCAGGATCAGTTCTTCCAAACAAAGCCGCTTACAGATGTACGCCTACTGAAGCAAAGGAGTTGCAGAGGCAAGTTGATGAGTTGGTTGAGAAGGGTTATGTGAGAGCAAGTATGAGTCCTTGTTCAGTGCCAGCTCTCCTGGTTCCAAAGAAAGATGGTACAATGAGAATGTGTGTTGATAACATGGCCATCAACAATATAACCATTAAGTATAGATATCCCATTCCCAGATTGGATGATATGCTTGATGAGTTACATGGCTCCAGAGTGTTTTCCAAGATTGATCTCAGAAGTGGCTATCACCAGATAAGGATGAAAGATGGAGATGAGTGGAAAACTGCTTTCAAAATCAAAGGAGGTTTGTATGAATGGTTAGTTATGCCTTTTGGCTTATCAAATGCTCCCAGTACTTTCATGAGACTGATGAACGAAGTTCTCGGGCCATTCATTGGTCAGTTTGTTGTTGTTTACTTTGATGATATTCTGGTGTATTCAAAATCTGAAGCTGAACATGTTAGCCATCTGAAGAAGGTATTTGAACTGTTGAGAAGACACCAGTTGTATGGCAAACTGAAGAAATGTGATTTTATGGTGGAAAGTGTGATATTTTTGGGATATGTTGTGTCTAAGAATGGAATTTCTATGGATCCCTCTAAGGTTGATGCCATTAGATCATGGCCAGTTCCAACTTCAATCACTAAAGTGAGGAGTTTTCATGGACTGGCATCATTTTATAAGAGATTTATCAAAAATTTCTCTACAGTTGTGGCTCCAATTACTGACTGTCTGAAGAAAGGTGTGTTCAACTGGCCGAATTCAGCCCAACTGGCGTTTGAAACACTGAAGGAGAAGCTCAGTTCAACCCCAATCTTATCCTTACCAGATTTTGATATGTTATTCGAGCTAGAATGTGATGCAAGTGGGGTAGGTATTGGTGCAGTTTTAGTGCAAGCAGGGAGACCAGTTGCATACTTCAGTGAGAAGCTGAATGGATCTAAACTGAAGTACAACACTTATGATAAAGAATTTTATGCCATTATTCGTGCTATCACTCACTGGTCACATTATCTAAACCCAAAGCAGTTTGTCTTATTCTCTGATCACGAAGCACTGAAGTTTATAAATGGTCAGCACAAGCTTAATGCCAGACATGCCAAATGGGTAGAATTCTTACAGTCTTATTCATTTGTTTCAAAACATAAAGCTGGAGTTTGTAATGTTGTTGTTGATGCTTTGTCACGAAGATACTCATTGTTATCTATTTTAGAAGCAAGAGTGCTTGGGTTTTCATTTATAAAGGAGTTATATGCTGCAGACTCAGATTTTTCTGAAAAATTCACTGAAAATAATCAGAAGGGACCATTTACTGTACAAGATGGTTTCATATTTAAGAATGGCAAATTGTGCATTCCCAGAGGTTCGATTAGAGATTTACTGATAAGAGAAGCACATGGAGGAGGTCTAGCTGGTCATTTTGGAATCAACAAAACTGGAGAGATCTTGACTGAACATTTCTACTGGCCAAGTCTACTGAAGGACGTCCAGAATATTATCAGTCGCTGTCCAACTTGTCACCAGGCAAAGACAACTTTTCACAAAGGATTATACACTCCTCTTCCAGTTCCAAACCAACCTTGGGAGGATCTCAGTATGGATTTTATTGTTGCACTGCCTAGAACCCAGAGGGGAAATGATTCAATTATGGTGGTTGTTGATCGATTTTCAAAAATGGCACATTTTATTGCTTGTAACACAACCAATGATGCTTCAGCGGTAGCAAATCTGTTCTTTAAGGAGATTGTCAGATTGCATGGAATCCCCAAGACAATTGTGTCAGATCGAGATGTGAAGTTTCTGAGTTATTTCTGGAAGACTCTATGGAGATTGATGGGTACCAGACTGATGTTAAGTACGTCTCACCATCCTCAGACTGATGGACAGACTGAAGTCACCAACAGAACGATTGGTATGATGTTAAGAACACTGGTGAAGAAGACACTGAAGGATTGGGATCTGAAGCTTGCTCATGCTGAGTTTGCTTTCAACAGAGCTCCTAACTATTCTACCAGTAAATCCCCATTTGAAGTCTGTTATGGTATTAATCCACTGACTCCCATTGATTTAATTCTTTTTTCGATTGAGTCAAAAGCCAGTATTGAAGCTGAAACCAGAGCGAAGGAAATCAAGAAAATTCATGCAAAAGTGAAGGCCAGAATAGAGAAAGCGAATGCCAGTTACAAGGCCAGAGCAAACAAGAATAGAAAGCAACCCAGTTTTGCACCAGGTGATCTTGTGTGGGTGCATCTGAGAAAAGAAAGGTTTCCAGCAAAAAAGAAGAGTAAACTGATGCCCAGAACTGAAGGTCCATTCAAAATTCTAGAGAGATATGGCGATAATGCTTACAAGGTTGAGTTACCTGGAGATATGGCAGTTTCAAGTACTTTTAATGTAGGAGATCTGATGCCTTATCTGGAGGATGAGTACCTCGAGGACTTGAGGACAAGTCCCTTTTCAGAGGAGGAGAATGATACGGAAATGTCCAGATTCACTGAACTGGAGGAAGCCAGTAAACTGAAGAAGCTAGCTGAGTTGAAGGAAACTGAACTGATAATGCCATCTGAACAAGCCATGTTGATTCTGCCAGCAGTGGCCCATTTCAGACAAGTCTTTTCGAACCAGTCCAGTCACCAGTAGTAACACTACTCCAGTGGCGAGAAGCTCCAGTGACCAACACTGATAATCCACCAGTGATGTTCTCCAGTGACCAGCTCCAGATGACTGTTCCAGATAAATCCTCCAGTGACCACTACTGAAGGTCCACCAGTGAAGTGCTCCAGATCATGTCTCCAGTAGAAGTCCAGATATTTGTCTCCAGTTTCCAGATAATAAAGTATCCACTGAAGTCCCATGTTTGTGGGCCCAATAAAGAAGAATGACAGCTGTAAAGGAAGGCGCGTGTGACGATGACATTTCTAACGGTATTGTGGGACCACTTACAGAGGAATGTTCCTAGAAACCCCACGCTGTCCATTTTCTATTGGTCCAAATAAATTAGTGGCTTAGCATAATTTACAGCTTTTATGTATTATTTTATTATGTCGTTAATTCCTAGAAAATAGCATGTGGCTATAAATAGGGGTTGTATTTCTCATTGTAAGGACAGTTGATGTTGAATGAAATTAATAGAGCACCCTCTATTTCTTACAAAAATCTTCTTTTACCTTTAGAGGTCTTTGATCTTGGTGGTTAGGAGTGACCCCTTTATCAATATTTGTGGTGGTTCGTCCTTTATCAAATATTGTGGTGAGGTTTTTAAATCTTCGGTTTCCTTTATCTGTAATCGTGGTGGCTAGACCTTTATCGATTTTAGTGGTGGGGCGGAGTGTTTCCTTTATCCTTGATTCCGGTGGCTTGGCCTTTACGAGTCTTGGTGGTGAATTCTTTATCTATCATTTTATTTTATTTGTCTTGTTTGATTGTTTGTTTCATATCAAACCCAGAAAATACCAAAAATTGTCTTCCACTGTCGTTTGTCGCGTGATTTACGCATCACAAGGAAAGCCCAGGCGTCAAGAATAAAGGAGTTAGAAACAGAGTTGGCTAAAACCAAAGAAGAACTTCAAATGGCAAAAGTGGATTTGATCTACTTAAGGGTCGCCAAAAAGTTGAAGCCTAGTATCTCTGACTAAGAAGTTTTTTGTGGGCGATGAAGGATATAATGCAAAGGCCAGAGCCCACATTTTTAGACTCTTTTGTTAGTAAAGACTTGAATCGGTAGGGGATGTGTTTTGTAGAATAACAATGTATTTAGGAGGGGCGAGATTGATCTGGAATGATCAATCATGGTTGTAAAACTGCTTCTGAGTAGTTTTTTGTAAATATCTTTTTGAATGAATGAAATCTGTTCTTTGATCCATTTCATTTTCAAACTCGAAAACCAAGAATGTTTGTAAGGGTAAAAACGGAAAATAATTAATCAATTATGTGACGTCATATGTCAGTTAATAATTATTCTTGACTTATTTGACTACATCAACAGTAAGTAATCACATCAACGCAGTAATTAAGGAGTAAGATACATGCACCTTTTTTCGTAATTAATATCCACTTGTAGGCTATGATCTTTGGCTTGCAGTATCTTTAATTATTATGAGCCTCCATTATTTATTCCTGCATTGAAATAATATATATGGGACTGTATTGAATTTTTGGAAGGGATTAAAATTAAGAAGGGAATTCTTAATTTTAAGATTCTCGTAGGGACATTGGTTTTCAAGATATAGAGGGTGTCTCAATATCTTGAACTTGCTTGGGAGGCGTGGTTAGCCTTTTTCGTATGTTTTATGTAATGAGTGGCGTGGTTAGCCAATTCGGGAGATCGATGGTAACATCGATACCAACAGAATTAATTTCGACGACCTTAGAATTTAACCCTTCAACCGTGAAATTAATTATCGTGCGACACGGGCGAATTTATGAGAAGGTGAAAACCTCCAACCATAAGTTGACGTGAAAGCCAAAAGGTAAAGACCTTGTTCCACGTTGTAATGCATGTGTTTGATGATATTGATTATCCTTGAAGATCTATAAAGCACAAATCTTAGAAACTGACGTTAGCCATTTGGCTAACGCCACTCCGACGCTCAAGTCAGTATCATTGTTTTGAAAATAAAATAAAATAAAAGGTAAACAAGATAAAAAATAAAATTCAAGAGTAATAAATCATACCTGATTTTGTCAAAAGACAAAATTAATCATACATGGTAGGTTTTGAGATGAATAGCATTCCAAGCTCTTGGAACTAGATTACCTTGTAAATCTTGAAGCCAATAAGATCCTTTTCCAGCCTCTGCCTCAATTAAATAAGGACCTTCCCATTTTGGATTCAATTTGCCATCTGGCTTGGCTAAAGCCTTCTTGAGAACCAAATCACCAACTTGAAACCGTCTTAATCTTAAATTCTTATTATAAGACTTGGCAATTCGTTGTTGATAAGTTGCTATTCTTATCTTGGTCCTATCTCGTAATTCAGTTACAGCCTCCAAATCTTCAAGTAACAACTCTTTATTTTTCTCATAAGTTAAGAAACTAATTCTAGCAGTAGGTAGATCCATTTCAGTAGGTAGAACTGCCTCAGCTTCAAAGACAAGTGAGAATGGCGTTTGTCCAGTGGCACTCTTTGAAGTTGTTCGATCAGCCCATAAGACAAATGGCAATTCTTCAGCCCATTTTCCTTTAGCTTGTCCCAGTCTTTTCTTCAAATTATTCATTATGATTTTGTTACTTGATTCTGCTTGACCATTTGCTTGTGGATGGACAGGAGTAGAGGTAATCATCTTGATCCCCCATCTTTCACAAAAATTTGTAGTTTTCTTCCCTATGAATTGTGATCCATTATCACAAATTATCTCTGCTGGAACTCCAAATCTTGTCAATATATTTCTTTTTATGAAGGATATGACATGTGATTCATGGATCTTGGCGTATGCTTCAGCTTCAATCCATTTTGAGAAATAATCTGTCATAGCCAAAAAATATTTTTTCCCAGCTGAAGATTCTGTCGTTGGTCCAACAATATCCATTCCCCATTTCATAAATGGCCATGGAGACAGAACTGGATACATGGGTTCTGCTGGTTGATGATAAATGTTGCTATGTCGCTGACAAACATCACATTTCTTCGCATATTCTTCAGCATCTTGTTTCATAGTTGGCCAATAATAACCTGTTCTTAAGATCTTTGAATATAAAGATCTTCTAGCTGTGTGATTTCCACATTCTCCTTCATGTATATCCTTAAGAACCTCATTGGTCTCAGGAAATTCTAAGCACCTAAGATATGGTCCTGTAAGAGATTTTCTATACAAAATACCATTTATCATAGAATAATGTGTTGTTTTCATACGGAAATTCCTTGGGTTTTCATCTTTAGGGATTGTCCCAGTATTCAAATATTCTATTATTGGTGTAGTCCAGGATTTTTGATTGTCCCCAAAATTTTCAGTTTCTGTATCTTGAACGGCCAATATATTAGTTGACTCTTTTTCTATAGCAGGATGTAACACATGAATTATAGGAATCCTAGTTTCTGGTGACATCTTTAAGTGTTGACTCTAGATTTGCTAAAGCATCAGCCTCGGTGTTTTCTTCTCTAGGCACTTGTTCTATATCAAATAAATCAAAATTCTCAGCTAATTTTTTCACTATTTCCAAATATTGCATCAGTTTTTCACCTTTTGCAGCATATGTTCCATTGAAATGATTGGCTATAAGTAATGAATCTACATATACCTTAAGGTTCCTAATGTTCATGTCCCTAGCTAATTGCATACCAGAAATTAAAGCTTCGTACTCTGCTTCATTATTAGTGGCTATGAAATGACAATTCACTGCTTGGGGTATAATATCCCCCTGTGGCGATTTTAGTATCCTATTCCTTTAACATTAGTTGCACCATCAGTGTATAAAATGCATTTTTCAGTAGCTTCTTCTAACATTTTTACTTCTAAGTCTACTTCTCGTTGCAAGTCAGTACTAAAATCAGCCACAAAATCGGCTAAATCTTGAGATTTTATAGCAGTCCTAGGTTCATAAATTAAATTAAAAGCACTTAATTTCACAGACCATTTAGCCATTCTACCAGATATTTCAGGTTTTCTTAATACGCATTTTATAGGGTAATTAGTCTTAATATGTATAGCATGCGTTTCGAAATAATGCCTAAGCTTAGTAGATGCCATAATTAATGCAAGTATAAGTTTTTCAAGATGAGAGTACCTGGTTTCAGCATCAATTAAACTTTTACTTACATAGTATACAGGATGTTGTTGACCTTCTTCTTCTTTTACCAAGACAGCGCTGACTGCGTTTGAAGATACTGCCAAGTATAGATATAGAGGCTCACCATCTTCAGGTTTTACCAACAGTGGTGGAGTAGATAGATATTTCTTTAATTCTTGGAAAGCTTCTTCTTGTTTTTCTCCCCATTCGAATCTTTTATTTTTCTTCAAGATGTCATAAAATTCTTTGCATCTATCAGAGGATCTTGATATGAATCTGTTCAAAGCTGCCAATCTCCCAGTTAATCTTTGAACATCTTTAGCATTCGATGGAGACTTCAAGTTCAAGATAGCCTTGATTTGTTCTGGGCTTGCTTCTATTCCTCTTTTAGTGACCATATATCCTAAAAATTTTCCAGCTCCTACTCCAAAATTACATTTTGCAGGGTTCAGCTTCATGTTATACTTGTCCAGGATATTGAAGGCCACTTCAAGATCTTTTAAGTGATCTTCAGCTCTCTTTGATTTTACCACCATGTCATCTATATATACTTCCATCGTATCCCCAGTTGGTCTTTGAACATCATGTTGACTAGCCTTTGATATGTCGCACCTGCATTTTTAAGACCAAAAGGCATAGCAATATAACAATAAATACCTGTCAGGGTCATGAAAGCGGTTGCTTCTTGATCTTCAGGTTCCATCTGAATTTGATGAAATCCAGAAGAAGCGTCCATAAACGTGAGCATCTCATGTCCAGAAGTTGCATCTACCATTGCATCAATATGTGGCAGTGGAAATGGATCTTTTGGGCAGGCCTTGTTGAGATCAGTGAAGTCTACACAAACCCTCCACTTTCCATTTTTCTTTTGTACTACCACCATATTTGCTAGCCATTCAGGAAATTTTACTTCCCTAATCATTTTTGCTTTTAATAATCTTTCCACATCTTCTTGGATAATTGCATTCCTTTCTGGAGCAAATTTTCTTCTTTTTTGCTGAATTGGCTTGAAACTTTTATCAATTCCAAGCTTGTGTGTAATCACATCTTTGGATATTCTAGTCATATCTTCCTGCTTCCAAGCAAAAGTCTTCATTTTGACCTTCAAAAAATCAGTGAGTTTGACCTCTAAATCTTTCGAGATCTTGGCACCTAATAAAACTTTTACGTTAGGATCTTCAGGGTCTAAAATAACTTCTTTAACATCTTGCTCCTCTGGCCCATTGACATCGAAGATCCTCTTCTGTAATTGCTATTGTGAAGTTGACTTTACTGCCGACTTCATGGTGGATGTATAACATTCCTTAGCTTCTTGTTGATCTCCTTTAACAGTGATCACTCCCCAAGGTGTTGGTATTTTAACACATTGGTGATATGTTGATGGTACTGCCTTCATTTCATGAATCCAAGGCCTTCTCAAAAATATGTTGCAGCCTGGAAGAGTGACAGACCACACAAAATTTTTGCATGGAATTAACCCCTCCAACATATACTGGTAGCTTAATTTCACCCACAGTATATTTGGTCTCGCCACTGAACCCGATTAGTGGTGACGCCTTGCCAATAATTGTAAGTCTCCTGGTACGGATCGTCAATAGCTTGATCCAGTTATCTTGAGGTGCAGAATCCCTCACAATAACTTGGTGATCAACTAAAAGCCCCTAGATCACCTGCTGCCTCGCAGATCTTCTTCGGGCTAGCGGAACACCCTTTGACGACTTAACCTGCACAAGAATGCTTGATATTTTGACAAATGTTCAACCCTAAACTCTGTTAGGGTTCGGTTTATATAGGTAACACCTGACATGGGCTTCAGCGAGTCGGCCTCGCAAATCCAACCCAGCCCGTTACTAATGCGAGGTCGCATTCTGTGATTGGCCTCGTATTTGACCCTGAAAATACGGTGTCGTACTCCCTATGTGAAATGCAAGGTCGCATTTCACACTTAGCAGATTTATTACACATTCAATACTCCAACTTAATCTAGTATTTAATGCATAATACTAAGTTCCTTAATGACAATCACATTACAAAGACATATAACAATATAAGCCCAAACAATCTAGACTACTATTGACATAGATGTGCACTTACAGACTCCCCCTTGGCAATAGCTTCTAGACGTTAACATACATATGTCTTTGTCTTGTCTTTGTCATCAATCTACTTCCTCTGCTTTTTCTTATCAGTCTTCTTCTTCTGAACTTCCTCTGAATCATCTGCAGCCTTATAAAAATCACAGTCTGAATGTAAGCCGATCTTCAAGCACAAACTCACTGTATTTCTATATCGCAACACTGGACCCTGAAAATCTGGTGGAAACCAAATATTAACACTGTTCAGCTTCAGCAGATCTTTCTTATAGAAGTTCACTAGATGCAAAGGCTCATAAATCCTCACAATCTCATAGTAATGATCACCATACATCACAGCTTCATATGTCTTACTATCAAAGTACCAGCCTATCATATTATCCAATAAGTCCTTCTTGAATTTCTTCAAAGGCACTTCTTTGGCAAACTTTGTTGGCTCATACTTCAAAGTAACAACAGGCTTCTTTGTCTTCGGATCTATCTTCGATTTATCCTTGACCATCTTGCCTTCCCGTGGATGATACTTTCTCTGAGATGGATCCTTGATCTTCATGTCTTTCTCTATAGACCTAGCAATATAATTCCAAACTCAGATCCACTAGGATTGATTAGTTCTAGCTTAGCTAAGCACCAAAAATCAACATCAGTAAGTGAGTTGATGGCTTCTTCGTTATAGTCCAAATACTGCACTCCGTCTATTCTCCTGATAATGAAAAGTTTCAACTCATCATCCCAATGAAAACTCACGATTCTTGAGCATGCAGTAGTAGCGTAGGCTTCAACCTTCTCTCCCTGAATCTTGTCTTTATATTTGATAGGTTTATGCGATGCCTCATACTTAGCCATGTTTTTCTTCCAAGTAATAACCCAATCAGGTCTAGTATCAACAGGCTCTGTATGTTGCAGATCAGGATCTTCAGCAATTGGTTCTTGCATGACTGGAGCTTCAAGATATTGGACTTGTTCAGACCTGTCCATTCTATCAAGCTTAGCTCTGAAGTCATCAATACTAAACCCTTTGCGCTCAGCATCTTTATCCACAAGCCTTGAAGCTGTAACTGGCATATCGACTTCTGCGATATCCATCCAGCTCTCATCACCATAGATTATCTCACCTTCTTCCCTCACAGCATCAGTTGTCTTAGAAGACCCTACCATACCAGTTGCAATCTTATTCAGAGACTCTATTGCCTTGGTCAGATCTTCTTGGTGCTTATTGCCTTTATCTTTTACTACATCCGGGTCTTGATTTGAATCATCATCTTTCTTTTTCGAAAGCTCATCACCCTTACAGCCTAGATCTGGCAACAATTTCTTTTTCACCAAAAACTTCTCAAACAATTCATTTAACTCTGATTGCATCACACAATCTAGCATGACATCTGCAATCTTAGTCATCTGTTCAGCTACTCTAACTACTCCTTTATTCGCTCTAGTAGCTGAACTTTCTGCCTTAGTAGCTTCACAATGAACCATGTCAAAGTTGGACATGAGAGTGTTAATAAAGTCTTGATGATTCTTTCTTTCATCATTAAGAGCTTTCTTTAACGTCTCAACTTCCTTTTGCTTTCTCTGCATCTCTTTCTCATGGTTCTTCTTTTGTTTCTCCAACTCATCAAACAAACCATTAACTCTAGCCTCTAACACCGTCATCTTTCCTTTCATGTCAGCCATACCAAACACTGGTGGTAATATAGGAACTTGACGTGTAGTCGCTTCAGTTCTTGGTTCAGGATTAGGCACTGAATCCTTTATTCTATGAGTTGCAGACGGCCTTTCAAGATTTACAGTTGTCTTCTGAGATCTCCTTGGTATCACTATCTCTGCATGTGATTCAACTGATCTCCTAGACCTCTTTTCAGGAACTCTGCTTGATACTTCTGGAGCCTTGATCGTCTTATCTACTCCACTAGCAGCAGTTTTCTCTTTGACTTTCAATTTTATAACAGTTTTCTTCTTTGGAGCAGGTACCTCTTCAACTTCTGGCACCTCAGATTCCCTAGAAGACTCTGCTCATTTCCTTTTCAGACCTGAATCAGATGAAACTTTCTTTGAAGCACCTTCAGAAGTACTAGCAACATGATCAACGATGTCTTCATGTGCTTCTACTTTTTTTTCAAGAACCACATCTCTCTCAACTATCACCTCTTCTGTGCCTTGAACCTGCGGTTGTGCTATGTCGCCCATTGGCACATCTGGCATCACCATCTGTAGAGGAACTGGATTAGCTACTGGCTCATGTGGAACAATCTCAGTCCTGAATCTGGCAAACTCTTCAACTGTAGGTGGTTTGAAATTAATATCCACTATAGCTCCAAACAAAGGAATATCTTGAGCACCTGTATCACCATCAAAGCAACTCTTAAGCTCATCATATGCCCTTTTTACAATAGATGTCACTTTCAGGACCGACTTAGTAGCAGGCAGATTATGAATGTGATGATTAATGATCATCATAACGAATCTAGGATAAACTATAAACCTAAGCCCTAGTCTGGCAGTTGTTTGTTTCCTCAATTCGTTGAAGAAATACTTAGAAAAACTATACGGTTTGTTGTATACCAGACCAACCATCTTGTCACACCCCATAATAATGCGGAAGGGTACGAGGTGCAACATTCATGAAATCACAACACAAGGCATAATGAACGACTATAAAGGAGTCGTTTTGAAAACATTTCATTTAACATAAGTTCATTGTCTTGAAATATTGGAAGTACATTAAGGAAAAACATTACAATAATTTAAAGAGTGTTTTTAGGAATTCTAAATCCTCGGTAGGTGGTACTATCATTGGTTTCGACAACAATGATAACTTGAACAAAAGTAAAGTCTTTTCCATGATAAAAACGAAACATCAACTCCAAGTGGCGGAAAAGCCTTATGTAAATCCTACCGTGCATCTTACGGACCTGAGATACATGCTAAAATGGGTCAACAATAATGTTGGTGAATTCATAGGAGAAAATAAGTACTTTGCATGGAACCACAAGATTTAAGTGTGACCATTGCTAACCTGCAATGTCGTGTAGCCATTGTTCAAAAACAATGCTATAAAAATATAATGTATATATTGTACTAAGCTCATGAATTGAAACTCGACGGTAATAAGTAACAGTGTGCCTCGGCAAGTATTTGATCCATAATACTTGGGAATCCAAATATGCATGCATTCGTTCGACCATCATCGGTCAAGTTGGTGCGACCAACCCGAATGGGGGTGTCAACCCAAATAGTACTATTCATCATATCTCGTTTAAGTCCATAACTAACAATTCATGATGGGAGGACTTTAATGGGGATCAATGCAACTTAGACAATCATCATATACATAGTTTTGGTACTTGTGTTCCACATGTAAAACATAGAGCATGCATCTCACCCAAAATAGTAAGAAAGTGTGGGCTATGAACTCACCTTAGTTTCAAGTAGTAACTATTCGCAAATAGAGAATCTCCTCGAATGTGTTAACCTATAGGAATAAAATATAAACTTGTCTTAACAATTTATGCTATTATGTTCCTAATGAATTTCCCTCATTCTTCCAAATAATATTGTTATAATACATTTTCAAAAAAATGTTTATCTTATGTGATAATCGTTAGGGTTGTCCACGTGCTAGATGGAGTTGGTCTTTCATGGGTGTATATATATATTAATATGATATAATAGTAATAATAATAATAGCGATATTACGATTATTCTCCCACACAACCCATACACGTGAAATGGCAAAGAAGTATGGTTGCGCGTTGAAATAAATCATAACATGGCATTCACGACCATTCTCCCTCACAACCCATACGAGTGCACCGGTTTCCATAATAGGAGTTGGGCAATTGTCAATTAAGTATGGTTGTGAGTTGGAATAACCACGAATTAAAATTATAAAATTATAAATATGTCGCCGCACAACTTTGCACCAACATTCTAAATAGAAGCTGGGCATGGTGGGTCTATATATAAATATAATATAATCATATAGGTCATGTTTGCACCCGAAGCGTGCTAAGTCACCGCACACTTTGCACCGATGTCCTAAATAGGAGGTGGGCATGGTGGGTCAAGTTATAATAATAGATATATATATTATTAATATATATATATATATATATATATATTTACGTATATAACATATATTAATATATATATATACATAGTTATTTAGTGGGCATTTAACTAGCACGTTTTCCAAACTCCACTAACATAGATTATCACGAGAATGATTATACGTAAAGCATGCTTTTATATTTCCAAGAAAAATTAATCATTATGCATGTTGGGATTTATGTCATAAAGGCATTACTTGGAAGAGGGAAAATATCCACCTAGGAAATATACATTTATTAAATGCAAGACAATCATTATTAATTTAGAATTAAACAACTTAATTAAATAAATCTTAAATCTGTTGGTTTCCAATAAAAAAAATGTTATAGTTTTCAAAATGATTGCATGTCAGCTACTAAAGTAGTGAACTTAATTTGTGGAAGTCCAAAAGTCCCATTTTGGTTTTCGGTTTCGGTTCACCACTCGGCCGAAACTTCCAAGGCTAAAGGGAATGACCTTTTGAGTTTTTGACAGCCCAAGGGTCGACGTAAAGGGTCTCTAAACAGTGGGAAAATGGAGGTGGTTTATGGTGGGCTGAAAGGTGGTGGAGGGTGGCGGTTCGCGGGGGTGTTCAACCGAAAAGAAAGGGAGGATGCTAAACACTTAGCATGGTCGAAAATCAATGTTACAGAAACCTTAGGGATAGTTTAACAACCTGTTTGAGTGTGTAATAGATCCGCAACGGTGGCTGGTGGTGGCTGTTCACGGCGGCTCGCGGCTGAGAACAAGAAAACAAGTAACAAAACGTTTTTGAGATTTAAGGCACTATAACTAAGCATGGGCAGCCATGAAACGACCTAAAATGATACCTGTACGCTCCTCCTTCTTCCTGGGTCGTCGCGAGGTGGTGGTGGAGTGGTGGTGCGCGGCTGCGACGGGAAGAAAAAGAAAAGAAAGGAAACCGGTTAGGGTTTTTAGAGAGAGATAAGAAGTGGGTTTACGTTAGGAGGCATTTACTTACATTCCTCACCTTCCTGGATGTCAATGGAGTCGAATGGTGGTGGCTGGAAGTCGAGAGGCAGCGGCGGCGGCGGCTGGACGGCGGGCAGCAGCGGCAGCGGGGGTCTTGCGGTGGTGATGGGGTGTTTGGTGTTTTAGAGGGTTGATGGGGGCTGCCGGGTTCTTTTCCTGGTGAAGAGAGGGTGGCAGGCGGCGGTGGTAGGGCTGGGGAGTGGTGGCCGGCGGTTGGAGTGAAAGAGGGAGAAGATGAATAGTTGGTCTTTTGTTTGTTGTGAGAGAGAGTTCTCACGTGGGTGTGTCTTGGTGTCTTTGTCTGCCTATGTACTTTTAGTATATATTTATGTATGTTGATCACGTGGGGGGGGGAGGGAAGACAAAAGGGCAGGGGAAATTTGTGTACAATTCTTATAGGCTAGTGATTGGGCTACTGGGCTTGGGTCATGGGCTGGGCTTACATTCGAAAATTACATGGACTAGAGAGGTATGGGCTTATTTTTGGTTCACCAATTATATTAGCCTACTAACATTACTAGTTAGTTGGCCCATATGTTTTTATAATATCATATATATTATTTGTATAAATTTTTATTATTGCATAAGTACGCTATTTAATTATTTAGTAATTATATAACGATACATATTTCGTATGGCACTTTCAGTAACGAAAGGGATCTTAACTAGATACATATTATCACATAAAAATCATCTATCACAAAAGTGCATATTATGGAGGTCCTCCTTGACCGGTTCATCAACCTGATGAATGCGTGTCGGCATCGTTATTTTCTAACGACGTTTGTTCATGGTTGACACATAGGAATTTAAATATCACATATTTAAATTTAACTTTCTATAAATAGCACATGAATAGTAAACTTTCTAAGTTTAGCTAACCTCAAATTTGGCGGTTGTCACACATCTGGGCTTGAGATTCTTGATTAAGCGTATCCCATCCGGTTCTTCTACTACACAAACTAACCAACAATACGTGCGCTAAGTATCTCCACCTTCCAAAAAATCCGTGCTTCTTCAATGTTCCCACATTCAAGTCATCGGCATATCCCATCCTAGTAAATCCTCCAACAATAACCTCTCTACTAAAAGTAGTAGGTCCATTCTCTCCTCCTTCTTTATCTACTGTACCTAACTTCAAGATATCAATAAGATCGGAAGCTGAGAACTTAATGGTGTTGCCCGCAACCATTGTCTCTATCAACTCCTGAGTAGCAGTCTTTTTATGTTTTGCATTTTCCCAGAACTCTACCAGGTATGACTCATATAGCACAGATAGCAGGTGAATGAGTAAGAATATGGTGAATTCTTGACTGCTTCAAAAACCTGAAAATATCATGATAATATTCTGTTCCATCTTGATTCTCGTCCAAATTAATCAGAAAGTTATGACCTGATACAAATTCTCTTGCCATCTCTGTAATCAATAACAAATAATTAATTACCTAAATATGACATCAAAATTCATATGCAGTCATATAATTAACTTTAATTATCCCTGTAATAAAGTTAAGAAATAACATAAATTATCTCGGTAATTTAGTTATAGATAGTTTAACATAAATTATCCCTGTAATTTAGTTAAAGATACATTAACTCATTTTCAAATCTTTATTAAAATAAACTTTTGAAAATCTGTTAAATTAACTTAAATTATCTCTGTAATTAAGTTAAGGATAAATAATTAACTTATTTTCAAATTTTTATAAAAATAAACTTTTGAAAATCTGTTAAGTCAAAAATACGAGGTCGTATCCCTGTACGAGGTCGTATTTCAAAGTCAAAATACATGTCAACCAAACTCTAAAATACTATGTCGTATTTTCCAATTTTGGCCACGTATTTGATCAGGTCGTAAATCGGCATCGTATTTCGAAAGTCAAACCGGTCAAAATAAATTGACATTTACGAGGTCGCAAATCTGGGCTAGCAAAACCCCAAATGCGAGTCCGTCGCACTGTTCGTCTTCCCCAACGCGATTTCGCGATTTACCCAACCAAAACTGGTAAAATTTGTTTCTTTATACTCGTATTCAAACGATAAAGATACCCCAACCCTTATTTTTAACCAGAAAACATCAAAATCGAAGAAAATATGGAAACCCAATTCGAAAATTTCGAAACCCTTTTTCTTGATTTTCTTGTTGCATGGATAACTATATTACGATTAGATAGTATACCTAGATTCAGAATTTCGAGATGAACACAAAAATATCAATCAAAAACTCTCAATCTAATTGTATCTATCAAATCAAAATCGGGGTAGCAAAGTAGTATTTTCGGGGTCGTAAAGCTCAGAATTTGATTTTAATTTTGTGAGGTCGTATTAGGGTTAAATTGGATTATATACCCACTCGACCCGAATGGGCTTGGGTCAACCCGGCCCATCTAATTACGAGGTCGTAAATAAACTTGGCCCAATTCGACCAATTGCGAGGTCGCATTCTGCCATCTTCAATTACGAGGTCGTAAATACCTCCTGCACACTTTAAAATCAAATTTTTATCAAAGTTTCTGAACAATTGATCAACGAACTTCTTGGAAATATGAAATATTTAAATGACCAAACCTGTAGGCATCAAATTTTCATCTTTTCCCTGATCTTCGTCTTAAACCTGAAAAGTTAATAAACTTACACAAAATTCTTTAACTTTTCAACGATCAATCTTTCCAAAACTTTCAAATTTAGCTTTCCCAAATCTGTACCACTTGCAACAATCCATATTTCTAACCAGTTATAAAATTGATTCTTCATTGTTATACCTCCCCCTCAATTTTATGACTAGGAAGTATAACGATGACTAATCATTATAACAACCATCATTCTTATGTACTCCCTCTCAATTTATGACTGGGATACATAACTATGATAGAACAAAATATTGATTAAATACTTCATATTCTTATGAAAACACAATTGACTAGGTACTCCTCCTCAATTTATGACATGTTTTCATAACTATATGATCTAAATAATCAATGCTTAAGCCTTTCACATTCATATATGTTTCTATATCTAAGGTAGCAAAGACCTTTCATATTCAAACAATATATCTATGTCTAAGGCATAAAATATTAACTATGTAGCCTTCCACATTCAAACATGACATTTCTATGTCTAAGGCACAATATAGTCAATAACCTTTTATATTCACTTAACGTCTATGACTAAGATTTTCTTAATCTTCTTCATTTACATTAAGTCTATATCTAAGGATTTATTTAACCTTCTACATTCACATTATGTCTATGTCTAAGATTTTCTTAATCTTCCACATTCACTTAATGTCTATGTCTAAGGTTTACTAACATAGTTGATAATCTTTCATATTAAAATAAAATTATTTCTATATCTAAGATCTTCAACTAATAATGACCTTGCTATCAACATCTGTGATTACTATATAAATAATATATTATAAAAACCTGATGTTCTTAGCATTTTCTTGAATACTTCAGTCTTTTGCTTAGAAACCCTTCCTTTGGATTGACTTCTCTGCAAATACACTGAAAAATAATTTCGAGACAACAAAATTTAATTGCTATACCCGAAATTCGATCTTCTGAAACTTCAGATTTGAAAGACAAACTTCAAACTCTCTATATCGTCATAATAATCAACTAATGCACCATAGCTTGTTGTAGTTCTCCCCCTCAACGATAAATCCCTCCGAATTAAGCATATGCAATCTTCCTTCTTGGATATATTGCTAGAGTCCCTGATCGCCTTGCATAACCGACATGTAATAGAGAAGTAGAATTTCCAACAATCAATCCTGAACTAGTTGACTCCCATGAAAACCAGAAACTTTGAAACTTGAATCACAAACTTCAGGAACATGGAACCTGTTTCAAAAGCAATTCTTTGTCTCCATAAAAAATGTTTCTTCTGATTATGATCAACATCTTCAGACAAAACATATAAAATACAGCTTCTTGTGCCTATACCTGCACAGACTAGCTTAAACAAAATACACAACGAGATCAAAATAAAAATGTTATTCTTCATTATTTCATTACCATAATATACGATAGTAACGACTTAATCTAGAACTACATTTTTTATTTTCTTCTCCAAATTTGTTATTCTTCACTATCATAAGTCATAAACATATGACATTATCTTAGTCTAGAACTACAAATCTTCAAGAACTTGAACCAAACTAAACCCTTATAATCGAGATTTTAAGGTTCAAAAGTAAGAATCTTAAGATCCCTGTCTTATCATTCTACCGATATTTATCTAGAATCTTAAGAACCCTGTCTTATCATGCTACGGATACTTATCAAAATTTGAGAATCTTAAGATCTCGGTCTTATCATTCTATGGATAACCTAAACTAAGGTCTTCCAACGCAAACTGTTAGAAACAAACTTGAGCTTAATTGAAGGTTTAATGGAGGTTTTAGGTTAGTGTGTGTAAAGTGTGTTTGTGTGTGAAAGGGAGGTTGAAGATGATAGGGAGGAGAGAGAAAGTAATAGTTTAGTGAGAAGTAAGTATGGATTAATGTGAAAGGCTTAATTACAAATGACTTAGGAAGGAGTATTTATACTCTAATCACAATTATAACTAATACTCCTTCCACTCAAATATTTACAATTTAACACCATATTTATATTTCTAACAATCTCCCCCTTGGTGTTGAATTGTAAATGTTGCATCGTCTTCGGTCTTTAAATAACATGATGAGCCCATTTGTTGAAAATCTTCAATGTTGATTGGACTTTGAAGCTTTCTCATTGTCTTCAACGTCTTGTATCAACCTTGACTTTGAATCTTCTCAACAAACAAATATTCTTGACGATGACTTTTTACAACTTGATCTTCTCTTGCAACTTAGAATACTTTGGAAGCATCTTTGAAATCTTTGTAGCTTTTGAGCTTTCACAACTTGAACTTTTGAATGTTGATTTCAACTTGATGTTGCTTGGAGAAGTAACTTGAACTTTGAGTAGCATACGGAAGCTTGGTTTTGACGTTGAATTCTTTGAATTCTTTTGGATGCGGAAGCTTGATTTAACTCTGAATTCTTTTGGCTTTGCGGAAGCTTGGTTTTGACTTTGAAATCTCTTGGCATTTCGAAAGCTTGGTTTTTGGAATGCGGAAATTTGAATTTGTCTTTAAAACTTCAATTCTTGGTCTAACTTGTCTCTGAATCAATAAACATCTTGGAGCATTTGATTCTTTGATCAATTAACATTCGTTCCCCCTCAATCAAACAACTATCTCGGAGCAAATTATTCAATAACAAATCTTTAATCTCTTGCTCCCCCTCGAACAAACAATCATTTCGGAGTATATTTAACGAATCATGAGTTTACTCTTGCTCCCCCTCAAATGAACAATCTCTTCAAACAATGAATTCTTATCAAGACTTTAACCAAACTTAACTATCTAAGTATTAACAATTCAATCTCAAACTCTTCTTATCAACAAACTATGGTCAATTTTCCTACAAATCTTTCAATTATCGACCATGTACTTCATCTTGAATATACTCGATCTCGAATTAATCCTTTAACTTTCTCAAAACAATCTTTCAATTATCGACCATGTACTTCATCTTGAATATACTCGATCTCGAATCAATCCTTTAACTTTCTCAAACCAATCTTTCAACTTAGCACGATAATTATTCACTCTCTTCACCTAAACTAACGATCCTTTGAACATCCAAACACAACAATCATCCTCGAACAAATTCTACCAATCAAATTCTACCTATATCCTTGAACTCTATCTATCAATCATATAATCATTTCTCACCCTTATGATGAATATGTGAAACGGTTTCATCATACAATAATGATTGATAGCATAAACGGTAGATCACAACAAACAATATTCAACCAAATTAACCCAACCCAATTCCCAATTCCCAATGCCCAATGCCCAATTCCCAATTCCCAATAGATCCCAACCAAACAACAAGCACGCAAATTAACCCAACCCAATTCCCAATTCCCAATGAACCTATTGGTGAACTAGAATGTAAGGTTGCGTTGTTGGAAAAAACAATTTATTTTTTTTTTATATGGTGTTTGTGTTCTTTGTGTTTGTGTGAAGAGAAATGAAAACCGGATAAAAATGATCCGTTAACACAACCAAAAATCAAAAGGATTAATGGTGTGGCCTAAAAATACGATTACTATTTTCAGGACTTCCCATTGTCATCGAGAAATGCACAAAGATTATCTCTAAATGGGTCTGTCTATGGCTTTTCAACCGATAGATTGCTTTAAAGAATGTAATACATGGTCAGTGTCACAAAGGCGTTCAATAACCATGTCTTACTATCCTCAAAGACTTTGGGAAAATAACTCCGAGGTCACATAGACTTCTCGTTTACTCAACAAGTTCATAAAATGAAAATGTGATACCTACGTTCAACGTTGGAAAAGATGTTAGCATTGGTAGGATTTCCATTCGATCATCGTGGAATATCAAAAAGATGATATCACTACGAATGTTCCGGCAATATCACAAAGATATGCGATGTCACACAGACATATAAAGACTCTATGTGTCCTAGTCAAATGAAAGAATATTTCAAGTACGCTCTAGACTCAATAAGTGATCAAATGAAGTCGGGGACCGGAGCAGTGTGTCTCCCTTTTTCAATATCAACGTCTTCCAAATGAAGAGTCAATAGAAATGTGAAAATCTCCTTGAGAATAAAACAAGCATTTGTTAAGAAACACTTGAGTGGTTAGGTAAAGATGTGCATTGCTTCACTGAGTCCATGAAGTCTTCTTCAATATCGAGAAATCAACAAATGAAATCCGATAGAAACGTGTTGACCCGGCTTTTTAATAATTTTGGGGAGGGCTTTTATTTCTTTTAGCCCTTTCTCACATCATTTCACCGTAACCTCTCACTTTTCGACTACTCCCTCATGTCCTATTTGCACAAACATCATTACCACGCTCATAAACCCCCACAATCTAAAATTGAGAATATAACTCCGGGGTTAGATCTGATCGGCGATGACAAGATCATGGAGTATGAATGAGTGGCCTAAACTCTCATGTGCAAATCTAACACCGAACTTCTTTGAATATGATCGAAAATGGTTTGAAAATCTTCCAACGTGTTTTAAAAATGGAAAATGAGTTTAAACACTTGGAAGTTTTGGTTTTATAAACAAACTCCCCCTAAATATATGCATGATATAAACAAAGTTTTTGCATATAAAGGGTGAGTAAAGAGTTTGAAAGTTGCTCACAAACATTAAAAAAATGAGACTGCAAAGACAGTACACAAAGGCGTTCGATGCCTTGCATCTCATCCTAATACATTGTGAGTAACTAAAAGACAAAGTAAATAAAAAATGATTAAAAGAGAAAATCTTTTTGGATTTTTCAAAAATAAGAAAAATAAAAATCTTTTTGGATTTTTCTAGAATGAAGAAATTACTAAAAACGGTTTTAGCACAGGTTATACACTGATGTGTGCATAAGCCACTATTCATCAAATCACTTGGAAATCACTTTTGGAACCCATTTGAGATTGGGTCCAATTGTTTTTGAATTCTTGAAAGTCCAAATGTAAGTCTCATCGATTTGATGAATCGAAGTTGCATTCCACGGAGAACTAAAACCCGGTGGTTTAGTTGAAAAGAGTTTTCGTGGAAGCAACGGTGAAAAATCATTTGATTTCTTTGAAAATTTGTCAATCTTAGGAGATTGATTTGAAAAATGATTTTTCGAAGCAAAATCATTCACTTTTTGCACAACTGCTTTCACAGGTTTTGGTGCAAGATCAAAAAGTTCCGAAAAAGAATATGTGAATGATTTTGACTCAGTTGACTTATCTTTTGAAATCGGTTTCCATTTTGATTTTATCAACTGAGATTTTGCTTGGGAAAGATGTTTAGAATTATCCTCGAAGGATAGAAAAGACACAAAAGTAGTTGTTCCATCAAAAATAGGTTTCTTAGAGTACTTCTTACCCTTTTGCAAGGAGTAATTAGTAAACTGAGACACCTTTCTTTCAAAAGGTTTTGAAGATTTACCCATGTAAACCCTCTTTGGAACATCAACTTTAGGTTTTGATGAAATAGATTTTGGAAAACTTTTGGACATCTCAGTCTTGTCACAAACACACTCAAGATCAGTCTGAGTTGAGGTCTCAACGGTCTTAACAACATCACATTCCCTTGGTACAGAATAATCCACAACTTCACATACAGGACAATCAGGTTCAGTGCAACCTTCAACAACTTCTTTATGTAGGTCAAGAGAGACAGAACAATGATTTTGACGCTGAAAAGATTTGGTTTGTGTTTGCAATTCAATCTCAAGGTCGAAAATTTTCTTTGTCAAAAATGTTTCATTTGACTGAAGTTGCAAACACTTGTCATCAAAACACTTGATTTGAGCACAAAACTTTGTTCTTTCTTTTTCAATTTTGTTCACAAAAATGGTGGACTTGTTTCGCAACTCATGGTTTAACTCAGAAATCTTTTGTTGCCAAACAAGTTCTTTTGATTGATTGTCCAACTCATTTGTTAATTTGAAAATCTTTGATTGCAAATGATCATTTTCTTTTTGAAGACTTTCCATGTTGGACAAAATGAGATCATTTGCAGATTTGAGCTCTTTATTCTCAGATTTGAGTTGGTCAATTTCAAGTCGAAAACTTACCATAGTCGACAAATTGAGAGTATTAGCAGACTTGAGCTCTTTGTTCTCAGATTTGATTCGGTCAGCTTCAGATAAACAGAGATTATTAGCAGTGTTGAGATCTTTGTTCTCAGATCTCAAACGTTTCAAAAATATTCACATCGACTTTGTTTTCTTCAAAAACAACCACTGCACATTTACTCTTCTTGGTACACCAACAAATGTGATTGTCATGACGACGTAATTCTTCCCAACTTGGTTCTTCACCCATTAAAAAATCTTTCACCCTCGCAACAAACTTGTCCGTAATTTTAATTGACATTTTGACTAAAAATTTTGATGATTAGCTAATTAAACGAACAACTCAAGACAAGTAACAAAAAGGAATTTAGCCCAAAAATTTAGAATTTTAAGCCCACCAAACACTTAAGTCCAAGAACACTTGTAGTCCAAAAACAATATATCACGTAAGTCCAACAATTAAGAATGACAAGCCCAAATCAACTATTCAGCCCAATTAAGCAACTAATGACCCAAATTAGTTTATAGTCCAACAAATGACACTTAAGCCCAACTAAAATATGACAAGCCCAAAACAAATTTAAGAGAAAAAAAAAATCGGTCCAAAATTACTAAAACAAGTACGGTGAAGGTTTTTAAACAAAACAAATAAAAGAATCAAACGATGACAGCTAAGAGGCACGCGTGAAATGCTTTTGACAATTACTAAAGCAAGGATTGAGAAATGTGTACCACCACCACACGTTAACTTTAAATCTTTTAGACAAACAAAAGCAGAAAACGCGTGAGGATTCTTTTTCTTGAATTCTCGTGACACTATAGAAATAAGTCAGTTAAATTGAAAGATGCAATCACGTGACTCTGCCTTGTAAAGACAACTCAATTAGATGACTACACAATGTATTTTTGAATTTAGACACACATTTGTCCATATACATTACTGACAGCTAAAAAAAAGTTGACAAGCACGCGTCTACTTTTTATACTCGACCACGTTATTCTTTAAAAAAATTTTTTTTTTTTTGACTAAACCACTTCATAAGAAAAATGATACATAACCCACTAGACACTCAATTGTTTTTATTGATCTTTGCCCTCTCTCTCTCTTCTTCACCAGAAGTTTACTTTTTCTTTTAAAATTCTTCTGATCTTTTTCTCTAAACAATCGACACCAAAAAAATACAACTTTCTTCCAAAACACAAATGAAATTTAAGCACAAAATAATGAACAAGTCACAAGACTCAATCAACCACAACCAACAACACGATTATCAGTCACCAAACAAGATTTCAAGCCTGGAGGAACAAAAACTGCTATTTGCCGAGATATTACTTCGGCAAATGGGGTATTCAAGACAAGTATTTCACAAATTTTACACCAACACAGGGTAAGTGTTAAAATTTATTTGGAAAAGACTTAAAAAAAATTTGTTGAAATTTTGGTTTACTTGAACTGTTTGCCGAGCTTATTGCTCGGCAAATGAGGTGTTTGATTGGAAATGGGTTAAGTGTTGGAGAAATGGATGATTTGTATGGTTTGCCGAGATAAATGGTCGGCAAATGAGGTTGTTTAAAGACTTGGTTGATTTGGCTGAAATGAAGGTGAGGGTTTAGGATGAATTGTATTGTTTGCAGAGCTCGGCAAATGCAAGGTTTAGGAGGTCAGTTAACTCGGCAAATGCGAGTTTGGGTGAACGAGTCGTGAATCTCTGCATACACGAGAATTAAGATGCTGGTCGAGAACTCACTTCGGCAAATACGAGAATTAGTATGCTGGTCGAGAACTCACTTCGGCAAATACAAGAATTAGTGACCTCTCTTCTGCAAATGGCATCAATGACTCGTGAACGACTTCGGCAAATGATAGACTTGTGACTTCTGCAAATGAGGTAATTAAAAAAAAACTTGACCAAGTGATTTGTTGATTTGCCGAGCTCGGATAATGAATGTTTATTTAATGTTTTTCAGGAACAACGATTTCAACAACCACCACGACGGCCGGAAAGAGTGTTTTGCAGAAAAACGGTATCGGAAAACTAATCACCTCGCCGGAAAAACTTCAAAGCTCAATTACTTCCTCAATACACCGAATTAGAACACAAAATTAACACCAATACATTCCAAATTAACTCGCGAACAAACCCTCAGCAACAAAAATCAATTTTGAGCCTCGCCGGAAAAATCAAAATCTCGCCGGAAAATTCAACCTTGACGAATCGAAAATTTTAAAAGGTGAAAATGATCAGAATTCGACCGCGAACAAAACCTCGTGATTTTCAGGTCGATTTGCTGAACAATGAGAGCTAAATCGAAGAGAGATGTTTCCGATCAATTTTGTTGATTTTCCTTTTCTATTTTCCTTTTTCTGCTTTTTCTTTTTGATGATGAAAAATGTAATATTCGATATAAACAATGTGATTATTTCACGTGTAGTACTGTAGCAGAAAAAAAACAAAAAAAATTGACTTTCTTATTATAACTGTTTGCAGAGTTCAACTTCTTAACACATTTTTGAATAGAAACTTAAGGATTAAACACTTGATTGATCAAATTGAACAATAATCCACCTCTAATCTGTGATTAGAAATACATATCAGCCTCGAATTCAACAAAAACAGCAACTTTCAGAATCAAATTAAGCTCAAAAACTCTAAAATTTGAACAAAATCGGTTATGAATTTGTTTGTGGATCGTTCGGATACACCGATTATGCTCTGATACCAATTGTTAGAAACAAACTTGAGCGTAATTGAAGGTTTAATGGAGGTTTTAGGTTAGTGTGTGTAAAGTGTGTTTGTGTGTGAAAGGGAGGTTGAAGATGATAGGGAGGAGAGAGAAAGTAATAGTTTAGTGAGAAGTAAGTATGGATTAATGTGAAAGGCTTAATTACAAATGACTTAGGAAGGAGTATTTATACTCTAATCACAATTATAACTAATACTCCTTCCACTATTGAATATTTACAATTTAACACCATATTTATATTTCTAACACAAACTTATATAGATTCCGTTTCTAAAGTCACTTGTTTTTAACTGTAAAAACATCTAACTGAAACCTAATCTCTTATACTTTTGCAAACGATATTTTAATCATGCAAAACTCCCTTTTACCATGTGGAATACTCCTATGATTGCCTCATCAAACTAGTATCCAACTTGGTTAAACTAGATAACAATTATAAATATTCCTATGATAGCCTCATCAAACTAATATTTATCTTTGTTCCGGATATATTTGCATGATCCATATCTTGCTTCCATGGTGAGATCTTGCTCGACAACCTACAAAAACGAATATTTGTCCGCTGTCCTGCACATCTCAACACATACACATCAAATCTTCTCAAAGTAAAATCATACAATCTGAAGAATTGAACAAAGTAGCAATATAAAAATGAATATACTTAGTAATCTATTATTAGAGTGATTTAGGCTAATAATTCACTGCAAACACTTTCAAATTTTGCACATAGTTTATCAAAATTATTTAGAATCTCTGTTCCAAATCTTTTTGATTCAAACAAAAATCTTTTAAAGATCAATTTCAAAACTATGAACATCTCTGTGTTCATTCTAATGAAAATCTTCTTTCTAAGAATAGTATAAAAAGGAATTCTTTTAAAGATGAACATCTCTGTGTTCACTATTAAGTTAATGCCTTAATATTTGTTTATTGAAATTAACAACTCTATGTTATTTTCCTTAAACCTTTATTCTGTTAATATGACACACTTTCTTTTAGCTTTTGATCACAACACTATCGCTTAACTACCCTACTCGTTTATTCAGTGTTCCATAAGAACGTAGTTGAGTCCTCTTGGAAACTAGATTCTATTCTGACTATATCTCTCGTGCAATAGGAACTTTTATTTAAACAATACAATACAAATAAAAATTTAAACATTTCACGAAAAACATAACACACACACACATACACTAAACATAAACGAATAACATAGTTACAAGAGCTAAAGTTACTGCTGATTAGATCAGATTAGCATGTTACATAAGCCTACTAGCGAGAAATAATTCTCTTATTATTAGTTATGAACAGCGATCCAAAAACGATTACCAATATGCTTGTAATCCTCCCTAACCAAATCAGGATCAGTTAGTTTTTCTCCAATTAACTTCTCATGAGCAGACACAAAGGAAACAACCATGCCCAAATGTCCCTCAGCATATCTTATGCTCATCGGCATCCCTGTGTAACCCGAGCTTGGAGAACTACTACTCTGAATCCCATTATGCACCACCATGGCTGATTCTGGAGAAGCTACATACATCAAGTTGCTATCAGAATCTGTTGACATCTTCATCTTGTTATTCTCTCCACTGTAGAAGGCAGTAATCCTTTCATTTGGAGATTTTCCAAAAGCAATACTAGGCTTATCAACTTTGGGCGGTGAATTGGCCTTTCCGGTTTCATGATCCATCATAATTAATTGATTCAACAAAGCTTGATAGTTTGCGGGTAACTGAGACGTCATTTTCTTCGAGCTAGTAAAGAAAAACGAGGTCGCAATTAGTTACTCGAGGTCGTAAGTGAACTGGTGAGGTCTTAAAGAGCTCACGAGGTCGCAAACGAAATACGAGGTCGCAATTGAACTGGCGAGGTCGTAATTAGCTACCCAGGTCGTAAATAGAGCTGGATGAGGTAATACGAGCCCGCGGGGTCGCAAACAATGCTGAAACCTTTAATACTCTTGAATTCGAAACCCTAATACCCAAAACACCTTCGACTGCTGTAATTGTCAGACTACTACTCTCTCCTTTCTGTAAATCTGATGAGATCTTCTTATGCCAAGATAGGGTATAGAAGTACTCCTGATTTCACTCCAAATTTTTGCCGCCAAAATATGTTCTCATGAAACTTTGAATTCCATGTAAACTTTGGATAACATGATCATAAGAAAAATTTGATGATTCCTAAAAATTTTCGCCAAATCCGCGTCGACAACGGATGAAAATTGACCTAAACTTTTCGAACGCTACCAAACTTCAAATCTTCATGTTTCATCTCATTCTAAGACCCTGGGCAATTTTTTTTTTATATTACAACAACAACAACATAAGAGTCTTGTCTCGGGAACTTACCCTATGTTTCTTTAGATAACCTTCTTCAACTCTATGATTAAAGTCTTCTGATTAAACAACTTGAAACGCATAAGAACTCCTCTTTAGTGTGTGGACTAGAACTGCTTGTTCTTTACGAGGTCGCAATTAAAGAGACCAATTGCGAGGTCGTAAACTAGATGACTAATTACGAAGTCGCAATTCAGAAGACCAATTGCGAGGTCGTAATTCTACCAGGTAGCAAAACTTCCTGATCAGCATCTTATTCGAACGACAGCAGCTCTTCTTTTCCAGAAACCCTAATTCGTCCCCAACCTGAAAAGCCACGAATCTGGGTCTGCCTTAACATGCAAAACTAATCAGATCTTGTTTTCATCGTTACAAGGCTTTAATACTATAAAGCGTGTAAGGAGGAAAACACAATCTGATATAGTTTCACACGATTAGATCTCAAAAATAAAGATTTCGGTCGTAAACTCCATGAAAAAATCACGGCTAGACGACCAGATCTCAATACTAATGTTTTCGGTCGAGAACTCCGTGAAAGAATCACGGCTAGACGACCCTAAACGATATGTTGTCTATCACCAACAAGCTATAACCTTCCGGTATTAAACCAAGAGGCTCTGATACCAATTGGAAGTCCCCTGGTACGGATCGTCAATAGCTTGATCCAGTTATCTTGAGGTGCGGAATCCCTCACAATAACTTGGTGATAAACAAAAAGCCCCTAGATCACCTGCTGCCTCGCAGATCTTCTTCGGGCTAGCGGAACAACCTTTGACGACTTAACCTGCACAAGAATGCTTGATATTTCGACAAATGTTCAACCCTAAACTCTGTTAGGGTTCGGTTTATATAGGTAACACCTGACATGGGCTTCAGCGAGTCAGCCTCGCAAATCCAGCCCAGCCCGTCACTAATGCGAGGTCGCATTCTGTGATTGGCCTCGTATTTGACCCTGCAAATACGGTGTCGTATTCCCTATGTGAAATGCGAGGTCGCATTTCACACTTAGCAGATTTATTACACATTCAATACTCCAACTTAATCTAGTGTTCTATGCATAATACTAAGTTCATTAATGACAATCACATTACAAAGACATATAACAATATAAGCCCAAACAATCTAGACTGCTATTGACATAGATGTGCACTTACAATAATATTATCTTCAGAAATGTCCATTCTTCTCAGAGTCTCCAGCTTGATTATATTCACTGAACTTCCATTATCTATCAAAATCCTGCGAACATAATGGTTAGCAATAAATAAAGTGACAACCAAACCGTCATGATGAGGCTCCATTATGTCATCAAAGTCATCGTCTTCAAAAGAAACAATATCTGAATCCGAAATTGAAGCCCTCTTCACGCCTTTTTCTCCTTTATCTGCCTTGCTTTGTTTTGCAAATCTCTTGGCTGCTGAATATGTTGTCCCACATACTTCTGATCCACCAGAAATAGTGTTAATCACTCTAGCATCTGGAGGCGGAGAATCTGCTTTTTGAGTCGAATTGGGCCTTGCAAATTCTACACCTTCAACATCCTTAGCCTTCTTCCTTCCAAGGAGTTCTTTAAGATAACCCTTGGCCAGAAGAATGGAAATCTCCCTTCTTAACATTTCGCAATCTTCAGTAAGATGGCTAAAGTCTTCATGATAAGCACACCATTGGCTGGTATCTTTTTTTTTGTAATAAGAATCATTCTTCTTTTGTGGCCACCTCACTTTGTCTCCAAGATCTCTAAGTGCCATTATAATGCCAGGTGTTGATACTGAGAAGCAGTATGTTGAAAGGGCAGGATATTCGACCCATCATCTTTTTCGACTGCACTCACTTGATTGTCAACATGTCTTGTGTAGGGCTTATTTCTTGGCTTAAATACTGGAGTTTCTGCTTTCCTATTTGGGCGATCATATGATAAAGCTTCCAGTTTTGAAGATGTCAGCTCATTTTCTTCAAGCCTTATAAATCTTGCAGCCCTTGCTTTGGCTTCATCAAGATTTCTGCATGGTGTCATTATAAGATCTTCTTGGAATTTAGATCCTTTATGGAGACCCCTCTGCAAAGCTTGTATAGCAGTTAGCATATCTAATTTAGGAATATTGAGAGATTCTTATGTAAATCTAGTCATAAAATCCCTAAGTGATTCGTGTGGTTTTTGAGTAATTTTATAAAGATCATCAGTCAATTTTTCAAAGGTTCTACTGCATGAAAACTGACTATAAAATAAATTAGTTAAATCAGCAAAAGAATTGATAGATAGAGGAGGCAAACTCTGCAGCCATTTTAAGGCTGATCCTGAAAGTGTAGATCCAAAGCTCCTACATAAGCAGGCTTCCTTCAGATTGGATGGAACAGGCACAATTTCCATTTTTTCCAAATATAACGCAATGTGCTCTTGAGGATCGGTAGTTCCATCATATGGCTTCATATTTGGAACCTGGAACTTCTTTGGGATCTCTACATTCGCGATCCTGTCACCATATCTATTAATAAGATAGGATGCAGGGTGACCTCTGGAATTGGATTGCAGAATCCAGGAACACTAGAGATCATATCTTTAATCCTCTTAAACTCTCTAGCGATATATTCGTTTGGTCCTTGTCCCTGCGATGCGTTAGTAAAAGCAAATGATCCATTATAATTATTAGAATTATGTAAACCTGCGCCCATAGTGGCAGATGTCCCAGCAGCATGAGTATTTTGAGGAATGTTGCTCCCAAAATTCGGAGTTGCAGTTGGGAATGACGTATTAAATGGCGCAGATCCAGGCGCTGCAGATGCTCCTGGAGTTTAAAATAAATTCCTTGGGGTTATTGAAGGCCCATTTTCTGTAATTCTGGATTCCAAAATCCTAAATTGAGCCTGATTAAATTCTTGATTGGCTGCGACAGTATCGGTGAGTTTCTGCAAAATAGCAAACAAATTAGGGACTTCTTCATGATCGAGATTTCGAGCAGCCTCTTCAGATCCAATATTAAATGGGTCTGGGTGGCCTTTGTCATTGTAAAAGCTTGATCGTTCCGGTTGTCCAGCATTTATTTGAGGCGAATTTCCAGCCGGTGTGTCGTCGACGATGTGGAATTCGTTACTTCGATCAGCTGGTCCTTTGTCTTTGCTTTGATTCGGAATTCGAACAGCAATATTCTTGTTTCTTCGATACGAATTATTTCCTGGAGGAGGGGGCATCATAGAAGAAGAAACAGCAGGAGTGTTTTGTGAATAATTAGTTGGTTGAGTCGACATTATCGGAATTAATTTCGAAAAATTGGTTTTGATAAAAAATCAAAAGAACTTTTAATCAATCGAAAGCACCTTTTGCCCGACGGTGGGCGCCAAATTGTTTTGGTCAAAAATTACCTAAGATAATCTACGTCGAAGACTTAGATTAATAATGTAACCAAACTTTCATTCGTGAGGTCAAGGGCTTGTAAAATATGTTTGAGATTCAAGGATACGTTTAATAAGATAGATTTGATGAACGATTATGTCGACTAAACAAGAAATTAAGGTCTAAAGCAATGATAATCAGAATTATAAGTATCGAAATAAAAGAACTAATGATAAATATTACTAATCAAAGTAAAGATCTAATAAATAATGCTTGAAAAGTAAAAAGTAAAGAGCAAGAACACGAGATTTGTTATCGAGGAAAAGCCCTTAATCCTTTAAGGATCGCCGGCATAAAAACCCCGGGAGGAAGCAATTGTCCCTACCTTTGTTCTCTTATTAATTGTTATTAAATGTTTACAAATGGTGGAATTCGGTTGATCGATGTATCTAAGTGTGTGAATGAAAGTAGCAGTGTGTGTGTGAATACAAGTGAGTAGTATGCTGTGAATAACAAAAGTATGATCCCCTAAGATCGATCAGCCTCCTTCATTATATAGACCTAGGATTTAACCAACTATGCGAGTTTGTAGGGATCTTCCAGGTTTTCGTTGATTTGAACGTTGGAGCATATCTTGACCGGTCTTGTGAACGTTGAGGCTTTTCTCCTCATGCTGTAATCAACTTGAAGTCCGAATATCTTGGCAGACTAAGTCTTCTTTGCGTGTTGAAGTTTAATCCCATGTGTGAAATCCCTTTTTTTACCGTTCGAGATATTTTCCTTGGCTTTATATCGAATATTTTGGAATCTGCACGTTTATATCATGTGGAAATGATAATAATAGTTGAAACATAACATTAGCAAAACATTAATAAGTAATCAGAATATTCAACTATGTCAAGATCCTAGTATGTCAAGATCTTGGACCTTCAGGATATTGGTACTTGAAATTTCACCCAAAACAATGACCAAGCTGAGGTAGCTCAACTTGGAGTCAGCTTGGACTTTACTTAAGTTATTTCATATTTTTCGTTTCTTGTTGTTGTAAATAAAATATTGTTTTACTCTTGTTTCTCTCTTTCCTCTGTACAAATCACAACCGTTACTCCCTTCATGGTAAAAAGTAACCGTTGGGGTAAGTGTACTTTCTCTCTCCAATCACAAAACGACACATTTTCGGTGGGAAGGGCATATAAAAGCCAACCCGTTTGATCAAATCACTATTCCATTGCATTCTCATCTCTCTAATCTCATTCTTGTTCTGGTCAAAAATTACCCAAGATAATCAACCTTGAAGACTTAGATCAATTATGTAACCAAACTTTCGTTGAGGTTAAGAGCTTGTTAAATATTGAGTTTCAAAGATGCGTTATAAATAAAAGACTTGTAAAAGATTTATGTCGGCTATACAAGGAATTGAAGGACAAATATAATTATAAATAAAGGATCTAAATACGATGAAATAACGTAAAGAACAAGAGATAATGAAAATTATAGTAAAGATCTAATAAAAGCAAGATAAAAGTAAAGATAAGGGAACAAGAACACTGAGATTTGTTATCGAGGAAAAGCCCTTAATCCTTTGTACTGCCGGCATAAAAACCCCGGGAGGAAGCAATCGTCCCTGCCTTTGTTCTCTTATTAGTTATTGTTCAAATGATTACAATGATGGAACTTAGTTGATCGATTAATGCTAAGTGTGTGAGAAAAAATATGAGAGCGTAGAGAATTGTGTGTGTGAGCAGATGTGTTACAAGATGAACTTAGAGCAGATTAGATATCTTCTATTGATCAACCTTGTTCATTTATATAGACCTAGTAGATAACTAACTATCCGAAATACTAGGGATCTTCCAGGTCTTCGATATTGAGACGTTGAAGAGAATCTTGACTGGTCAAGTGTACGTTGAAGTCTTTTTCCCTCATGCTGAAATCAACTAGAAGTCCGATTATGTAGCAAGACCAAGTCTTCTTTGCTTGTTGATGAATAATCCCATGTGTTAAATCCTTTTTGCACCGTTAGAGATATTTTCCATAGCCAAATATCGATTATTCTAGAGTCTACACAAATAACTCACGTGGAAATAATAATAACAAGTATTTTACAACGTTAGTAACATATTCAGTAAGTTACAAGAATATTATTGATATCAAGATCTTAACACGTAAAGATCTTAAGAGTTCAAGATATTGGTACGTGAAATTTCACCCATAACAATTGTCCCCAAAGTTATTTTAATATAAACTCTTTTTGTTGAAATAACTTTGAAGCTTCTAGAGAAAGCTTTGACCGGAGTCAAACAGAGAGATTAAAACTAACTTAAAGATAAGACGCGTGTAAGTTGGAAAATCAAGAGTTAATTTAGGTGACATGACTTGACAGTTAATATATTGACGGTACAATATTTATTTATACCCACAGTTTTGCAGATCTCAAAATTATTTTTCCTCTAACAAATAGTTTTCTCATACTTCTTCAAGATGTCTAATGAGTTTCCCATCCTAGAGGTATTACATCTTATCAATTTCTTTCTATCAATATTATAGTACATTATTAATTCTAACATTTTAACAGGAACTTGGTGATCTCAAGTTGAAAAATGAAGAAAGGCATGCAATAAATGACAACATCATTAGAGATCTTAGCAAGGTTATCGAGTCTTTTGAGAAGAAGGCTAAAACAGAAAAAGAAATTACTATGAATATGAGGAAATGTTTTGAATCTGAAGTAGTGGCCATGCATAAGCTGCTTCTTGAAGCTTATTATGAAATTGATCTTTTGGAAGAGCAGTTAATTCATACTAGAAGACGACATGACCTAGCACCGGCTCGCCTTGATAGGTTCGAAAGTGAGTACCCTTTGGAGGTCAAATCTCTTTTTGCAAGCAAAGAAAAATCGATTCTCTAAATAACAGACATTGGCGATGAAGGATTAATGGTCAAGGCCGAAGCCCATATTTTTGAACTCTTTTGATTTTTAGGTTTCTAGGAAGTCGAATCGGTAGGGGTAGTGTTTAGTAGAATAACAATGTCTAGGAGGGGAGAGATCAATCTGGAATGATTGATCAAGGATGTAAAACTGCCTTTGAGTAGTTTTTATTATTGTACATATAACTTAATGAATGAAATTCTCTTTTGATCTATTTTTGTTTCGAATGTAAATATTGGTTATGTTATTTTAAGAATAAAATGGACACATAAAAGCAATAATGTTATGTTACAATCAATAATTATAATCTGTAATTTTACTTTACTATCAATAGTAATTAAAGGATCAAAGATACATGCACCTTTTTCGAGAATAATAGATATCTCTTTATAAGAGAATTAACACTTCTTTCCCCAAGACATAAATAGTCATATATCCTTGAATCATATAAACATCCTGCAAAATAAGACTAGATTTCCTGGTTCCTATATTGGGACCCAAGATCTTCGAGGGTGAAAATATCTAAGTGAGAACATTTAAGTGAAAATATTCAAAGATATATGTTAGTCTCTTAAATAATTAAATAAATATTAATATATATCAATCTTCCAGAATACTCTACCGCTACAGTTAAAAAGTAAGTGGGTAGTTATTTGACACGTATCCATTAAATTTACTGTGGCCTATATATTAGGTTAAAGCTTTTTCTCTTTCTTAATCATTTACTTCTCACTGTTTCCATCGCCTCACATCTTTCTTTCAAGGTAATCCTCCTCTTTTCTTTGTATTTTCAGAATGTCTCATGAATCTTCTTCCGCCATAGTCGTTAGTGATTTTAGGGAGACTAATGTTATTGATAATAATATTGTTAGCGATTTTAAGGATTCAGATCTTGAATGTGTGAAACCCTATTTCCCCAAAGGTGCAATCTTTAGGGCTCCAGATCCTAATCTAAAAATTGACTAGCCTCTGATGTATGGATAGGATTTCCCGAGTACCCCTTTAAGTATTTGAAATTAAGTTTTCCCTTTCCAAACTTCATCACTCAATTTTTCAAGTCAACTATGATCTCCTATGGTCAAGTAGCCCTATGCTTTGGAGAATCTTATTTGTGTTGAACCATATAATAGTCAGTAATATGCTTACCTAAGTATGAAGGCGGTCTTGGTATTAAAAGAATCAGTGAGATTAATAACGCGCTTATGGTTAAACACATCTGGAGCATTATTAATCATCGTGATTCCATATGGGTCGATTGGGTACATTTGCATAAACTGAAAGGCCGGAGTTTCTAGAACGTTGCACCACGGGGTAGCATGACATGGAGTTGGCGTAAACTACTCCAAATCAGGCCCCTAATACGTCCTTTCATTAAAAGTTGTATAGGTAATGGGTCCTCTACATTTGCTTGGCATGATAATTGGTGTTCTTTGGGGCCTTTAAATGCTGTCATTACTCCACGAGAGATTAATCGAGCTGGATTTAATCTAACTTTGAAAGTGGCTGATATTATTGATGAGGGTTCTTGGAAATGTCCTATGGCTTGGTTTGATTTGTTCCCTGTTCTTATAAATATTCACATTCTGCAAATTAATGTCGACCATCAAGACATATTAGAATGGCAGGATTTGAGTAACCAAGCCACCTACTTCTTGGCTGCTGCTGTTTGGGAAAATATAAGATCGAGACAACAACAAGTCTCTTGGGTAGATCTTGTTTGGTATTCTCATTGTGTACCTCGTTATTCGTTTCACTTATGGCTGGTTTTTCGGAAGAAACTTAAGACTCAAGATCGTCTAAAACATTGGGAAGCTGGTGGTGAATACAATCTGAACCTGATGTGTTGTCCTCTATGTCAACATGATCGGGATTCTCATGCACATCTGTTCTTTGAGTGCGATTTCTCCTTACAGGTATGGAATGGTATCAAAAGCTTGGCTGGCATGGAACATATCACAGCAAGATGGGATGACATAGTGACATGGCTGACCCCATTGGCGAAGCAACAAACGGTTAAAAGCATCATTGGCAAATTGGTTCTTGCAACTACATCTTACTTCATCTGGCAGAAAAGAAACTCTCGATTATTCTCAAATAAAAGGAAGACTGCTTTACAGGTGCAAGACATTATCATCCATAATGTTAGACTTAAAATTGCCTCTCTAAAGTTCAAGCATGGCATTCAAGGTGGTGAGCTGCTCAATCGATGGAGACTGCCCGATTCGTTGTGGAATGTGTCTTCATCTACAACGTAATGATTTGGACTGACTTAGCAATATTATAGATTTACAATGATAGGAGCTGTTTGATTTCCTTTTCTTTTTCTCTTTATCATTGTATTGTTATTATGTCTTGCTAGGATTAGCATTGTTCTCATGTACATGGCATGTCATGTATATGAATTAATATGGTATTCTGCCATATTACTTGTACTAAACCATTTCATAGTGATATAATATTGATCGGGGTAACCCTTTACCCAAAAAAAAAATAATAGTCAGTAAAAACCTAGAACTTAGGGTTCCGGATTTGGTATGGTCTATAACTTAACAACTTTTGGCTCTGGTTTCTACATTCTCAAAGTGAAAGACAAGAATCAACGTTTGGTTGGTGAAGTAACTCAGACTGATGATTCTTGGAAAACCAAATTCTTTTTTGTAAAAAGAAGTTCACTCCCTGTTGATAGTTATCTTCCTCCTTCTTGGGTCGCTGGAGGTAAAATTATTGTGTCTTTAAAATACTTTTTAATTATCATTCATTTTCTTATTTGTAGACGTGATGTATCTTCTTTTAACCGTAGCAAAATTGAAAGCTTCAAAGGACAAAGGGAGAATCAACAAGATCTTTGACTTGGACAAAGAAAAAAGGAATTTTGGTCGATTCAACCTCAAATCAGCTTCCTCAAACAAGGCTAGTGACAATAGTATGGAAGATGCTACTGCACAATCTGCTCCAGCGAAGAAGAGTCCTCCTTCTGATGCTCTTGATGACCAGGGGTTCTTTGATATGAGTGAAACACCAAAAGCTCCTTCACTGCGCCGCTCAACTTTAGCCAATACTCGTGCAAGCAAGAAATTCAAAACTGAACCAGGAGTGAAAACTGAGCCAGGGGTGAAAACTGAGCCGGGAGTGATAGATTTAACCGAGAAGAAGGTTCCAGCAAAGTCTCTCAAAGTTCAAGGTCCTTTCAATTTCAACACAGTCCAGTCGCAATTTCAGACGGTAAATTTCTTTTCTAGCGTTATAATTTAATTGTCTACAAGCAAATTTGTTTAAAATCGATTCATTTGTTTCTAGGCTCTTGATATGGCTTCTTATAGTAGTGGGTTGGTTTGGAGGTTCATGAATGAAAAGATGGATGAGTGTAAAGACGTGAAATTGAGCTTTAGTGTGTGTTTTAGTGTGTGTTAATGGCGGTTATGAGTGTATATGTTAGTGTGTGTGTAAGGGAAACCTTGGATTGCATTATGGTGTAAAGGTTACAAAAACAATGTGTTGGAAGGGGTTTATATAGTAACTATACAATTTACACTTCACCCCCTTCCACACTTAGAACATTACAAGTTAAGTACAAAATACACATGACATACAAATTAACACTATTACATTTATATTTCTAATAATCTCCCCCTTAGTGTTGATTTGTCAAAAATGCACATCTTCAGGATCTTGTGTTGGGTCTATCTTTGTTCGGATGCCAAAACCAATTTTCTCCAGGAGGTCTATTAGGAGGAATGACCATGTTTTCTTCATAATCTGGAGGAGGTATGTTGTGACGACCCAAAACATTACTTGGAGCATATTTGATCCAGCAACCACCCTTGCAACGAACAATGTTCTCAGATTGCTTTACATTCTTGGTTCTTCTCAACTTTCTTATATCTTCTCTGAGAACAAGTCGTTTGTTTATCTTGTTGATGGCATAATCAAATAATGCTTCCTTTTCAGCATCTTCTTCATCATTTTTCAAAAATGTTAGAACATTCTTGCAATATTCCAAGGTACCATCGGAATAAGATGCAAGTTCACTGAAGCGAATGAAAATCTTCTTTTTCCGACTGTTGATGAAGACAACTCCTGAAGATGGTTTCCTTATCACTTGACCTATGCTTAGCTGTTCAATGTCTGCAGTATAAAGACCTTGATCTGGATAAGGTACATTGGTCTTTCTTTTTACCAATTCAAATCCGATTTGAAAGTCTTCCAATGAAGCATACTGAATACAACTAGAAATATATCTCTTGACAGCACTAAAAGCAACAAGGTCTTCAGATATCTTTGGATATCATTTAGGAAATGGGAGTACAAAAAGATAATGTCTTCAACCGGCAACAGTTTGAAGTGAGCTTCGGTAAACTGGTACTTTTTGTTGTCTTCCCTTTTCACATAAAAGGTGGGAATAGAAATGGAAGACCTTTGAATTAGCTTTACTTCAATCAAGACTTTTATTCTGAATTGTCTGTGTCTTTGAAGAAGATATTTGTCCATTTTCTTTGTTGCCTTTTAAAGCTCTTTATATTCTGCTACTTGGTGTGCTTCCTTGAACTTATACATGGATGAAATTTCTGGTTTTTCAACTTTGGAGACTTTTGTTGCTCCGCAGAAGATAGGAAATGCACGTTCTTCCAAGTATCGGGCTTTCTTAGCAGCTTCTTTAGGTGTCACTCCCAATTCTTCCATTCTTTCCTTATCCATGAGGAAGTACCCTCTATTGATGAACTTAAGTTGTTCTTCAGTCCATTCGGTTAGAAAAAAATTGGGTAACACTTCTTCAGAATTATATACATCACACATAATCTGCTTATACGTTGACTTTTTGAAATTTTGAGTAGCAGCTTCTGGTGTCTTTCTCAACTCTTCAAAACTTCGGAAGTCTTCAAATGAATATGGTCGTGATGAACTAGCAACTGGTGTAGATGATGGTTCACCAACTTTTGCTCTTGCAACTTCCGGTACACCAATATCTTCAAATATTTCAATCATAGGCTCATTTTCATTCACCTTCTCAACATTTTCATTCTGAGGCTCATTCTCATTTACATTATCTACATCTTGAGCCTCAGTATCATTCACATCCTTAACCTCTTCTTCATTTCTTTCCTCAATTTCTTCTTCTTCATCATTGCCAAACACTTCATTAAAAACCTTTGTCTAATCGAGGCAATTCTTTCAATTTCTTCTTGATCATCCACAATCTCATCAGATCTTGCTCTAATATTAGCAAATATGTCAATTTCAGCTTGATCTTCAACAACAAGATCAACTTTTTCTTGATTCTCTTGATTTACAACCTCATTAACTTCTCCCTGAATCTCAACATTCTCCACAATATTTCCTTCAACTCTTGCCGTATTATCTTCAAGATTGGCTTGACCATCTCCTTGGTTCTCCCCATCGGGGTGATCATCAGAATCAGGATCATCCCGTCTTGTAGAAACCGAGGCTGGTCGGCAAGATTCTAATGCTATCAATCTCTTTTCTAAATCAGCAAGCTTGTTTTCACTTTCAAGCTTTTGAGCTTCTAATTGTTCTTTCAAATCATTCACTTCTCTTTCGCGCTCAAGCTGCTGATTCCTTAACTCTAAGGCATTGAGCACCCCCCTATCATACATATTAAGAGTTGGAGCTTCGAGAGAGTAAGATGCCCAAAAGGAGTTGACAAACGTCATCTTTGCTTTGTGTTTGAGGTGTTGAAGGTATTTTGGGTGGTGTTGGTGTTCTTTGTAGTATTGTAGGTGGAAGTTGAGGTGGTGATTGTGAAGATGATGATGATGAAGGTAAGGATGGTTCTGGGTGAGTTGTAGGTGTTGGTTCACGAAAGTCGGATGTAAATGGAAGCATTGGTATGTACATGATTGGTGGTGCAAGAGGAATAGCATCTTTCTCGGGGGTCTCATCAGCTTTTGCATTTCCTGCCATCTTTCGAATCTGAATCTTTCTTAACACTGCCAATTGATTTTCTTTTGAAGTAACCAACTGATTAAGCTCATCCAACCCGGGGGTTGTTGGCACACTTGTAGTGTGACCTGAAGTCATCAGGACTTCAGGACTAACTCAGGATTTCCTGCAGATCCTTGGTTTGTTGTTGGGCAACACCGCTGACAACACCGGGGTCACTGAGAAAGCCCGTTAATCTAGTTTCAGGTTGATCCTGAGGAACAGCAGTGTCACCGAAGCATTCATACTGCTCCCAGTCTCGGTTTGAGAACTAGTGCATACGGCTAAAGTTGGCATAGTGGTAGCTAAGGTAGGACTTCCAAGCTGTCCTTGAGGGTCACACGAAGTGGTTCCCTCTCTGCTTGTTCTGGCATCAGTACGCAACTGAGCTTGCAGGTCCGTGTTCCTAGGGGATCTAAACTCTAGTGCACGAACTAAAGTCAGGGGATGGGGCTGATCATTCCTTATTTCAACACTCTCATCCTCGAAATGAGGTAAGTATGGTGATCGTGGCTTATCCCCGTGCGTTTCTGAGACTAACTCCTGTTTTGAGGAGTCAGAATAGTGAGGAGAGTTTTGTGCATGCAAGAGTGGGGAGCTCTCGACTTCTACCCTAGGGTTGTCATCCCGGATAGACTCATTTGTTTCAACTATCGGAGGGCCAACGTTTTCTTTATGCCATTGTCCTAGCCCGGACCTCTCAACCTCTCTTACATTTTCTACTTCTCCCTCAGTCCTTCCTTGTATCTCCGGCACATCTACATCTCCAGTGCCAACATTCTCATAATCAATCTTGGAAATCACAGACTTAATGGTAGATGTTGCTGGATCAACAGATGAATCATTGATATTACCAAACACTTCTTCAAATTCTACTGTACCCGGCTCAACTCTTGGTTGTTCAGAACTGGTAGAATTGGTTCTCTTTTTCGAATGTTTCTTAGATACTTTTAAGAGACCGGTTGGTGCAGCAGCACGTTTGAGTTTTCTACCTATCATTTTCAATCTTCTACCAGATATAGGAGCTGGTTCATTTGGTAAGGTAGAGGCAAGTGGTGTAGGAGAAAGAATTTAAGTTTGAGTTTGAGTCGGTGTAAGAGTTAGTGGAACAGGAGAAATAACGGATGTAGTGGTGTAGATGGTGTAGTTTGTGTTATTTGAACGGCTGGTGTAGGTTGTGTGAATGGAATATCGGATAAAGGTGTATCAGTTGGTGATGGTGGTGTAGAATCAAGTACAGCAACAACATTCTCTTCTTCCTCATTAACAACTTTCTTTGATTTCCTTCTCGACTTTCTCTTGTGCCCTGATGTTCCCTCGTCACTAACCCCTCTTTTTCTTTTTGAAATCCTAGGACCCTCACCAGGCGACCTATGCACAGTTTGGGTAGGAATCTGTCGGCTTGCAGATCCCGTAACTGTGGCTAACCACTCTTTATATTGTCCTAAAGCGGGACTATCATCAGGCACAAGTCTTAGCAAAAATGGTGGAATCGGGAAAGCACGAACTTTTTCACTTCCAGTGCTTCTCATATTGGACTTAAACATAGCAATATTGCAAGTAAATGCATCTTCCAACTCTGGAATCTCACCAATGGGCTTGTAGCCCAGTGGTACCTGTCTCCGCACACACGTGGGACCCTTTGGGAGACCTATTGAATACATGGTCGCGGGTTCGAATCTCATTTGCTCCCAATAACCAGTGGGTTATCACGAACAGGAGTTTCACCCGGTAGTGACCCCTTACAGGGTGGGGAAGCTAGGTACAAAGTACCAAGGACTAGCGTGTTCCTTCCAAAATACACGTTTTGAACTCTGGAATCTCCTCTTTATTATCCATAGCATGTTGCACAATAAGAGTGAAGAATCTGACATAAGGAATATACTTTCTGTCTTGTAGATTCTTCCCTTTAACAACCTGTATCAACTTTTCCCAGGCTATCTTGGCATAATCACAATGCACATTATGAGTAATGGCATAGTAGAAAGCAAATGAGTGCTTAGTCATGAAGTCACTTCCTCTTTGTGAAGGCATCAAGCAGTGATTAATCACAGTATACAAGGTATGCCATAAAGCTGCAACATTTGATGTCTTGAAATCTTTCATTGCCACAAGATGACCTTCATAACCAAGAGAATGAACACCAGAAAGCATCTCTTCTACAGAGGGTAAGTCTTCAAACTCATCAGCATTTGGTCTTGAATGAACACCAGGAAAGCCAATTATTCTTCTGAAGTCATCAAGAACAAACTTGCACTCATAAGATTCTTCATCTGATCTTAGAGAAAAGATAAAATGTTCTTCGGTTTGTTTTCTCTTGATGGCTTTAACAAGGGTGATTGTTTCCCATAGATCAAATACATATGTTTCTGGCACACTTGCTCCAGCGGTTAAAGCGACATTTATCGGATGGTGACGGAGGATTTCGGTAATAATTGGAAATTTTGATTGAAATGGGAATTGAAGGGCATGATTTGCTTTGATTTTCATGGAGGCACCTTCTTCAAATAAAGCCATTTTTATGTCTTTCTGAAAATTAATAACAATTTTGACAAAGACACAATTAACACAAACTCACTATATGATACACATTTAACACAACTGACAATGTTTAGCACATATATTAAAAATGAGACAACGAAGGTAGTACACAAAGGCGTTCGATACCTTGCTTCTCACTCTAATATATATAAGAAACATGACGACATATAGAATTGCATAAGTATTAAAAGATAAGACAACGAAGGTAGTACACAAAGGCGTTCGATACCTTGCTTCTTACCCTAACACTTATGAAAAACTATATAACACAAGACAAACATACACATACACAATTAAACAATACACAAAGAATATAAGACTTAGACAAATTATGGAGAAAAAAAATAAAACACTTAGAAAAATTTTGAAAGACTTAGAAAATTTTCTAAGTATGAAACATGCATTTACAGACCAAAAAAGTCTGTAAATGACTTATTTGAACAAAAACTGATAAAAAAAAAAGAAAAGAAAGGTTTAAAAATGGTTTTGACAAAGTTTTTATGAAAAATGTGATTTACAGACCAAAAAAGTCTGTAAACACTAGGTTTGGACATGGATCGCAGCGACCAGTGTGCGAAGTGAATACTCGGCAATACAGACCAAAAAAGTCTGTAAACAAGCATTTCAGTAACCACTTCACATAAAATGTATGATGAATCCTTTGTTTGCATAACAAAAATGTTAACAAGGTTAAAGGATCAATCAATGGAAAAATTTGTGCATTTATAGACCAAAAAAGTATGTAAATGACCTTTTTGAAGATAAACAGTCTGGTTGCCAGCGAGTTGTGCATTTACAGACCAAAAAAATCTGTAAATGGCACTTTAAAAAAAAAATTATTTGGAAACAAAGACTTTGAAAATGAAAAACAGGCATTTACAGACCAAAAAAGTCTGTAAATGGCACTTTCAATTGAACAAGATTTTGAAAGACTTAGAAAATTTTGCAAAACATGCATTTACAGACCAAAAAAGTCTGTAAATGGCTATTTCAAAATTTCTTTTCAATCACAAACAAATCATTTATCACAAATATTCAAACAAACTCAATTTAAATGATTTGAGCAACAAGATAATGATCATTGAAAATTAAAAACAGCATTTACAGACCAAAAAAGTCTGTAAATGGCCTTTTCATGATGACTTAGAAAAATTTTCACACGAAACACACATTTACAGACCAAAAAAGTCTGCAAATGGCCTTTTCAATACTTAGAAAAATTTTCAAGCCAAAAACATTCATTTACAGACCAAAAATGTCTGTAAATGGCACTTTCCATGCCTTAGAAAAATTTTCATTTCAAAAACTTCATTTACAGACCAAAAAAGTCTGTAAATGGCCTTTTCATGCCTTAGAAAAAATTTCTTTTCAAAACCTTCATTTACAGACCAAAAAAGTCTGTAAATGGCATTTTCATGCCTTAGAAAAATTTTCTAGTTAAGACCCTCATTTACAGACTAAAAAAGTTTGTAAATGGCAAAAATTATTGTAACATGGGTTTTATAGACCAAATTGGTTTAGACATGAAAAACATTTGAAATACGCATTTACAGACAAAAAACGTCTGCAAATGGTACTTTTGATCCAAAAATTTGTTAAGGCATTTTAAGAACTTGTTAAGAACAAAGATTGAAGATTTGAAGGTAACCAAGAACGAAGATCGTATTTACAGACTTATAAAGTCTGCAAATGGGCAGTTCATCAAATCTTCAAGCATACCCAACCCATGATCATCATAACCAACCCAGATTTGACAAACAACAACAAATTAGGGAATCAAAATCATATAAACAACATATAACAACCCTAATCATGTATCTAAAACAATCAAAACACAAATCATTTCATCAAGTTAGTCACACAAATCATGATCAGTTCATATAGGCATTTCATCAAACACTTTGAATACAAAATTGAAATCAAGAATGTTACCTTAAAACTGATGATTTGGAAGATGAAATGTGATGATTATGAATCACAAGTAAGATCAAAGTAATACCCACTTGATTATTATTACAAATGATGATTAAAGATGATTTGAAAGATTATGAACAAATGGTGATCGGTTATGTTTTTGAGAGAAAAGAGAGATATTTGAATTTGAATAAAAGTAAATGTGGTCAAATACCCCGCCCATTTTCCTTTATAAAACAAATTTGGATCTTGGAAACGGGTATGACCCGCGTGACACTTGACTGGATCAAGCATTTTTGGGCTCAAAACATTTCAGGCTCATATATTTTTGGGTTTTTCAAATAAAACCAAAATAAAAAAAAACTAAAATGAAATAAAATAAAAAAATAACATAAAAAAAATAAAACAAAATAAAAAAAAAAATAAAAAAGGTAAAATAAAATCTTTTTGTCTTTTTAAATTTTCAAATTTTGTATTTGGTTTTCAAATTTTAACAAACATGCAATCAATCACATAAAAAAAATTAAATTTTTTTTTAAACAAATAAGAAATAAAATCACACAAGTATTTAAACATATTTACAAGTTCCCCCTCAACATAAGCATACAAGTATCAGTTAAATTTACAAACTCCCCCTAAAATCATGCATTCAACCATTTTTCTTCCCCTCAAACATCAATGTTTGAACAAGAAAATAAAATAGAACACATGGCATTAAAGCATTCTAAGTTTGTAAATCATGCTGATGCGTAAATCACGCGACAAACGACAGCGGAAGACTATTTTTGGTATTTTCTGGATTTTATACGAAATGAACAATCAAACGAGACAATAAAGTAAAACGATATATAAAAGAATCCACCACCAAGACTCGTAAAGGCTAAGCCACCGGAATCAAGGATAAAGGAAACCGAAGATTTAAAAGACCTCACCACAATATTTGATAAAGACAAGTCACCACAAATATTGATAAAGGGGTCACTCCTAACCACCAAGATCAAAGATCTATAAAGGTAAAAGAAGATTTTAAGAAATAGAGGCTGCTCTATTAATTTTCGTTCAATATCAACTGCCTTACAATGAGAAATGAAAGCCCTATTTATAACCATAAATCCTACCTAGGAATCAACGAAAATAATAATAAAATAAAGCATAAAGCTGTCATGCACAACCATTAATTCAAATGGACAAATAGGAAATAGACACGTAAGGCTTCTAGAAACAAAACCCTTCAAATGGCCCACGATACCGTTGGGAATAATTAATGCCTTTGCACGCTCCTCCTTGACCCACTAAAAGGCTGCCACGCGTCCAAACCCACGTCCTTATTGACCCCACACATTTATTATAGACAACTGGAGTATTCCTTCAGATAATTCCACTGGTGGTCTTCAGTACACTGGAGCCCTTCAGATGTCACTGGCGATCCTTCAGTTCACTGGAGCCCTTCAGATGTCACTGGCGATCCTTCAGTTCACTGGAGCCCTTCAGATGTCACTGGTGATCCTTCAGTTCACTGGAGCCCTTCAGATGTCACTGGCGATAATTCCCACTGGAGCAAGGTTACTACTGGAGATTGAGTTGCTTCAGAAAATAGATGGTAAAAGTGTGATACAGCTGGCAATATTAACATTGCTTGTTCAGACTGCATGGTTCGCTCAGATTCTTTCTTCAGTTCAGTCAACTGTTTTTCTCCAGATTCCTCCAGCTCAGCTTCAGTCAAACTTGGGTTGTTGACTCTGGACGTTCCCGCATCATTCTCCCCCTCTAAAAAGAGACTTGTCCTCAAGTCTTCGAGA
>CM067168.1:136336108-136357082 GCA_034093135.1 Erigeron breviscapus | reverse complement strand
CCTCTTGCGTCATTGTAAAAGCTTGATCGTTCCGGTTGTCCAGCATTTATTTGAGGCGAATTTCCAGCCGGTGTGTCGTCGACGATGTGGAATTCGTTACTTCGATCAGCTGGTCCTTTGTCTTTGCTTTGATTCGGAATTCGAACAGCAATATTCTTGTTTCTTCGATACGAATTATTTCCTGGAGGAGGGGGCATCATAGAAGAAGAAACAGCAGGAGTGTTTTGTGAATAATTAGTTGGTTGAGTCGACATTATCGGAATTAATTTCGAAAAATTGGTTTTGATAAAAAATCAAAAGAACTTTTAATCAATCGAAAGCACCTTTTGCCCGACGGTGGGCGCCAAATTGTTTTGGTCAAAAATTACCTAAGATAATCTACGTCGAAGACTTAGATTAATAATGTAACCAAACTTTCATTCGTGAGGTCAAGGGCTTGTAAAATATGTTGAGATTCAAGGATGCGTTTAATAAGATAGATTTGATGAACGATTATGTCGACTAAACAAGAAATTAAGGTCTAAAGCAATGATAATCAGAATTATAAGTATCGAAATAAAAGAACTAATGATAAATATTACTAATCAAAGTAAAGATCTAATAAATAATGCTTTGAAAAGTAAAAAGTAAAGAGCAAGAACACCGAGATTTGTTATCGAGGAAAAGCCCTTAATCCTTTAAGGATCGCCAGCATAAAAACCCCGGGAGGAAGCAATTGTCCCTACCTTTGTTCTCTTATTAATTGTTATTAAATGTTTACAAATGGTGGAATTCGGTTGATTGATGTATCTAAGTGTGTGAATGAAAGTAGCAGTGTGTGTGTGAATACAAGTGAGTAGTATGCTGTGAATAACAAAAGTATGATCCCCTAAGATCGATCAGCCTCCTTCATTATATAGACCTAGGATTTAACCAACTATGCGAGTTTGTAGGGATCTTCCAGGTTTTCGTTGATTTGAACGTTGGAGCATATCTTGACCGGTCTTGTGAACGTTGAGGCTTTTCTCCTCATGCTGTAATCAACTTGAAGTCCGAATATCTTGGCAGACTAAGTCTTCTTTGCGTGTTGAAGTTTAATCCCATGTGTGAAATCCCTTTTTTTACCGTTGGAGATATTTTCCTTGGCTTTATATCGAATATTTTGGAATCTGCACGTTTATATCATGTGGAAATGATAATAATAGTTGAAACATAACATTAGCAAAACATTAATAAGTAATCAGAATATTCAACTATGTCAAGATCCTAGTATGTCAAGATATTGGACCTTCAGGATATTGGTACTTGAAATTTCACCCAAAACAATGACCAAGCTGAGGTAGCTCAACTTGGAGTCAGCTTGGACTTTACTTAAGTTATTTCATATTTTTCGTTTCTTGTTGTTGTAAATAAAATATTGTTTTACTCTTGTTTCTCTCTTTCCTCTGTACAAATCACAACCGTTACTCCCTTCATGGTAAAAAGTAACCGTTGGGGTAAGTGTACTTTCTCTCTCCAATCACAAAACGACACATTTTCGGTGGGAAGGGCATATAAAAGCCAACCCGTTTGATCAAATCACTATTCCATTGCATTCTCATCTCTCTAATCTCATTCTTGTTCTGGTCAAAAATTACCCAAGATAATCAACCTTGAAGACTTAGATCAATTATGTAACCAAACTTTCGTTGAGGTTAAGAGCTTGTTAAATATTGAGTTTCAAAGATGCGTTATAAATAAAAGACTTGTAAAAGATTTATGTCGGCTATACAAGGAATTGAAGGACAAATATAATTATAAATAAAGGATCTAAATACGATGAAATAACGTAAAGAACAAGAGATAATGAAAATTATAGTAAAGATCTAATAAAAGCAAGATAAAAGTAAAGATAAGGGAACAAGAACACTGAGATTTGTTATCGAGGAAAAGCCCTTAATCCTTTGTACTGCCGGCATAAAAACCCTGGGAGGAAGCAATCGTCCCTGCCTTTGTTCTCTTATTAGTTATTGTTCAAATGATTACAATGATGGAACTTAGTTGATCGATTAATGCTAAGTGTGTGAGAAAAAATATGAGAGCGTAGAGAATTGTGTGTGTGAGCAGATGTGTTACAAGATGAACTTAGAGCAGATTAGATATCTTCTATTGATCAACCTTGTTCATTTATATAGACCTAGTAGATAACTAACTATCCGAAATACTAGGGATCTTCCAGGTCTTCGATATTGAGACGTTGAAGAGAATCTTGACTGGTCAAGTGTACGTTGAAGTCTTTTTCCCTCATGCTGAAATCAACTAGAAGTCCGATTATGTAGCAAGACCAAGTCTTCTTTGCTTGTTGATGAATAATCCCATGTGTTAAATCCTTTTTGCACCGTTAGAGATATTTTCCATAGCCAAATATCGATTATTCTAGAGTCTACACAAATAACTCACGTGGAAATAATAATAACAAGTATTTTACAACGTTAGTAACATATTCAGTAAGTTACAAGAATATTATTGATATCAAGATCTTAACACGTAAAGATCTTAAGAGTTCAAGATATTGGTACGTGAAATTTCACCCATAACAATTGTCCCCAAAGTTATTTTAATATAAACTCTTTTGTTGAAATAACTTTGAAGCTTCTAGAGAAAGCTTTGACCGGAGTCAAATAGAGAGATTAAAACTAACTTAAAGATAAGACGCGTGTAAGTTGGAAAATCCAAGAGTTAATTTAGGTGACATGACTTGACAGTTAATATATTGACGGTACAATATTTATTTATACCCACAGTTTTGCAGATCTCAAAATTATTTTTCCTCTAACAAATAGTTTTCTCATACTTCTTCAAGATGTCTAATGAGTTTCCCATCCTAGAGGTATTACATCTTATCAATTTCTTTCTATCAATATTATAGTAACATTATTAATTCTAACATTTTAACAGGCACTTGGTGATCTCAAGTTGAAAAATGAAGAAAGGCATGCAATAAATGACAACATCATTAGAGATCTTAGCAAGGTTATCGAGTCTTTTGAGAAGAAGGCTAAAACAGAAAAAGAAATTACTATGAATATGAGGAAATGTTTTGAATCTGAAGTAGTGGCCATGCATAAGCTGCTTCTTGAAGCTTATTATGAAATTGATCTTTTGGAAGAGCAGTTAATTCATACTAGAAGACGACATGACCTAGCACCGGCTCGCCTTGATAGGTTCGAAAGTGAGTACCCTTTGGAGGTCAAATCTCTTTTTGCAAGCAAAGAAAAATCGATTCTCTAAATAACAGACATTGGCGATGAAGGATTAATGGTCAAGGCCGAAGCCCATATTTTTGAACTCTTTTGATTTTTAGGTTTCTAGGAAGTCGAATCGGTAGGGGTAGTGTTTAGTAGAATAACAATGTCTAGGAGGGGAGAGATCGATCTGGAATGATTGATCAAGGATGTAAAACTGCCTTTGAGTAGTTTTTATTATTGTACATATAACTTAATGAATGAAATTCTCTTTTGATCTATTTTTGTTTCGAATGTAAATATTGGTTATGTTATTTTAAGAATAAAATGGACACATAAAAGCAATAATGTTATGTTACAATCAATAATTATAATCTGTAATTTTACTTTACTATCAATAGTAATTAAAGGATCAAAGATACATGCACCTTTTTCGAGAATAATAGATATCTCTTTATAAGAGAATTAACACTTCTTTCCCCAAGACATAAATAGTCATATATCCTTGAATCATATAAACATCCTGCAAAATAAGACTAGATTTCCTGGTTCCTATATTGGGACCCAAGATCTTCGAGGGTGAAAATATCTAAGTGAGAACATTTAAGTGAAAATATTCAAAGATATATGTTAGTCTCTTAAATAATTAAATAAAGTATTAATATATATCAATCTTCCGGAATACTCTACCGCTACAGTTAAAAAGTAAGTGGGTAGTTATTTGACACGTATCCATTAAATTTACTGTGGCCTATATATTAGGTTAAAGATTTTTCTCCTTCTTAATCATTTACTTCTCACTGTTTCCATCGCCTCACATCTTTCTTTCAAGGTAATCCTCCTCTTTTCTTTGTATTTTCAGAATGTCTCATGAATCTTCTTCCGCCATAGTCGTTAGTGATTTTAGGGAGACTAATGTTATTGATAATAATATTGTTAGCGATTTTAAGGATTCAGATCTTGAATGTGTGAAACCCTATTTCCCCAAAGGTGCAATCTTTAGGGCTCCAGATCCTAATCTAAAAATTGACCTAGCCTCTGATGTATGGATAGGATTTCCCGAGTACCCCTTTAAGTATTTGAAATTAAGTTTTCCCTTTCCAAACTTCATCACTCAATTTTTCAAGTCAACTATGATCTCCTATGGTCAAGTAGCCCTATGCTTTGGAGAATCTTATTTGTGTTGAACCATATAATAGTCAGTAATATGCTTACCTAAGTATGAAGGCGGTCTTGGTATTAAAAGAATCAGTGAGATTAATAACGCGCTTATGGTTAAACACATCTGGAGCATTATTAATCATCGTGATTCCATATGGGTCGATTGGGTACATTTGCATAAACTGAAAGGCCGGAGTTTCTAGAACGTTGCACCACGGGGTAGCATGACATGGAGTTGGCGTAAACTACTCCAAATCAGGCCCCTAATACGTCCTTTCATTAAAAGTTGTATAGGTAATGGGTCCTCTACATTTGCTTGGCATGATAATTGGTGTTCTTTGGGGCCTTTAAATGCTGTCATTACTCCACGAGAGATTAATCGAGCTGGATTTAATCTAACTTTGAAAGTGGCTGATATTATTGATGAGGGTTCTTGGAAATGTCCTATGGCTTGGTTTGATTTGTTCCCTGTTCTTATAAATATTCACATTCTGCAAATTAATGTCGACCATCAAGACATATTAGAATGGCAGGATTTGAGTAACCAAGCCACCTACTTCTTGGCTGCTGCTGTTTGGGAAAATATAAGATCGAGACAACAACAAGTCTCTTGGGTAGATCTTGTTTGGTATTCTCATTGTGTACCTCGTTATTCGTTTCACTTATGGCTGGTTTTTCGGAAGAAACTTAAGACTCAAGATCGTCTAAAACATTGGGAAGCTGGTGGTGAATACAATCTGAACCTGATGTGTTGTCCTCTATGTCAACATGATCGGGATTCTCATGCACATCTGTTCTTTGAGTGCGATTTCTCCTTACAGGTATGGAATGGTATCAAAAGCTTGGCTGGCATGGAACATATCACAGCAAGATGGGATGACATAGTGACATGGCTGACCCCATTGGCGAAGCAACAAACGGTTAAAAGCATCATTGGCAAATTGGTTCTTGCAACTACATCTTACTTCATCTGGCAGAAAAGAAACTCTCGATTATTCTCAAATAAAAGGAAGACTGCTTTACAGGTGCAAGACATTATCATCCATAATGTTAGACTTAAAATTGCCTCTCTAAAGTTCAAGCATGGCATTCAAGGTGGTGAGCTGCTCAATCGATGGAGACTGCCCGATTCGTTGTGGAATGTGTCTTCATCTACAACGTAATGATTTGGACTGACTTAGCAATATTATAGATTTACAATGATAGGAGCTGTTTGATTTCCTTTTCTTTTTCTCTTTATCATTGTATTGTTATTATGTCTTGCTAGGATTAGCATTGTTCTCATGTACATGGCATGTCATGTATATGAATTAATATGGTATTCTGCCATATTACTTGTACTAAACCATTTCATAGTGATATAATATTGATCGGGGTAACCCTTTACCCAAAAAAAAAATAATAGTCAGTAAAAACCTAGAACTTAGGGTTCCGGATTTGGGTATGGTCTATAACTTAACAACTTTTGGCTCTGGTTTCTACATTCTCAAAGTGAAAGACAAGAATCAACGTTTGGTTGGTGAAGTAACTCAGACTGATGATTCTTGGAAAACCAAATTCTTTTTTGTAAAAAGAAGTTCACTCCCTGTTGATAGTTATCTTCCTCCTTCTTGGGTCGCTGGAGGTAAAATTATTGTGTCTTTAAAATACTTTTTAATTATCATTCATTTTCTTATTTGTAGACGTGATGTATCTTCTTTTAACCGTAGCAAAATTGAAAGCTTCAAAGGACAAAGGGAGAATCAACAAGATCTTTGACTTGGACAAAGAAAAAAGGAATTTTGGTCGATTCAACCTCAAATCAGCTTCCTCAAACAAGGCTAGTGACAATAGTATGGAAGATGCTACTGCACAATCTGCTCCAGCGAAGAAGAGTCCTCCTTCTGATGCTCTTGATGACCAGGGGTTCTTTGATATGAGTGAAACACCAAAAGCTCCTTCACTGCGCCGCTCAACTTTAGCCAATACTCGTGCAAGCAAGAAATTCAAAACTGAACCAGGAGTGAAAACTGAGCCAGGGGTGAAAACTGAGCCGGGAGTGATAGATTTAACCGAGAAGAAGGTTCCAGCAAAGTCTCTCAAAGTTCAAGGTCCTTTCAATTTCAACACAGTCCAGTCGCAATTTCAGACGGTAAATTTCTTTTCTAGCGTTATAATTTAATTGTCTACAAGCAAATTTGTTTAAAATCGATTCATTTGTTTCTAGGCTCTTGATATGGCTTCTTATAGTAGTGGGTTGGTTTGGAGGTTCATGAATGAAAAGATGGATGAGTGTAAAGACGTGAAATTGAGCTTTAGTGTGTGTTTTAGTGTGTGTTAATGGCGGTTATGAGTGTATATGTTAGTGTGTGTGTAAGGGAAACCTTGGATTGCATTATGGTGTAAAGGTTACAAAAACAATGTGTTGGAAGGGGTTTATATAGTAACTATACAATTTACACTTCACCCCCTTCCACACTTAGAACATTACAAGTTAAGTACAAAATACACATGACATACAAATTAACACTATTACATTTATATTTCTAATAATCTCCCCCTTAGTGTTGATTTGTCAAAAATGCACATCTTCAGGATCTTGTGTTGGGTCTATCTTTGTTCGGATGCCAAAACCAATTTTCTCCAGGAGGTCTATTAGGAGGAATGACCATGTTTTCTTCATAATCTGGAGGAGGTATGTTGTGACGACCCAAAACATTACTTGGAGCATATTTGATCCAGCAACCACCCTTGCAACGAACAATGTTCTCAGATTGCTTTACATTCTTGGTTCTTCTCAACTTTCTTATATCTTCTCTGAGAACAAGTCGTTTGTTTATCTTGTTGATGGCATAATCAAATAATGCTTCCTTTTCAGCATCTTCTTCATCATTTTTCAAAAATGTTAGAACATTCTTGCAATATTCCAAGGTACCATCGGAATAAGATGCAAGTTCACTGAAGCGAATGAAAATCTTCTTTTTCCGACTGTTGATGAAGACAACTCCTGAAGATGGTTTCCTTATCACTTGACCTATGCTTAGCTGTTCAATGTCTGCAGTATAAAGACCTTGATCTGGATAAGGTACATTGGTCTTTCTTTTTACCAATTCAAATCCGATTTGAAAGTCTTCCAATGAAGCATACTGAATACAACTAGAAATATATCTCTTGACAGCACTAAAAGCAACAAGGTCTTCAGATATCTTTGGATATCATTTAGGAAATGGGAGTACAAAAAGATAATGTCTTCAACCGGCAACAGTTTGAAGTGAGCTTCGGTAAACTGGTACTTTTTGTTGTCTTCCCTTTTCACATAAAAGGTGGGAATAGAAATGGAAGACCTTTGAATTAGCTTTACTTCAATCAAGACTTTTATTCTGAATTGTCTGTGTCTTTGAAGAAGATATTTGTCCATTTTCTTTGTTGCCTTATAAAGCTCTTTATATTCTGCTACTTGGTGTGCTTCCTTGAACTTATACATGGATGAAATTTCTGGTTTTTCAACTTTGGAGACTTTTGTTGCTCCGCAGAAGATAGGAAATGCACGTTCTTCCAAGTATCGGGCTTTCTTAGCAGCTTCTTTAGGTGTCACTCCCAATTCTTCCATTCTTTCCTTATCCATGAGGAAGTACCCTCTATTGATGAACTTAAGTTGTTCTTCAGTCCATTCGGTTAGAAAAAAATTGGGTAACACTTCTTCAGAATTATATACATCACACATAATCTGCTTATACGTTGACTTTTTGAAATTTTGAGTAGCAGCTTCTGGTGTCTTTCTCAACTCTTCAAAACTTCGGAAGTCTTCAAATGAATATGGTCGTGATGAACTAGCAACTGGTGTAGATGATGGTTCACCAACTTTTGCTCTTGCAACTTCCGGTACACCAATATCTTCAAATATTTCAATCATAGGCTCATTTTCATTCACCTTCTCAACATTTTCATTCTGAGGCTCATTCTCATTTACATTATCTACATCTTGAGCCTCAGTATCATTCACATCCTTAACCTCTTCTTCATTTCTTTCCTCAATTTCTTCTTCTTCATCATTGCCAAACACTTCATTAAAAACCTTTGTCTAATCGAGGCAATTCTTTCAATTTCTTCTTGATCATCCACAATCTCATCAGATCTTGCTCTAATATTAGCAAATATGTCAATTTCAGCTTGATCTTCAACAACAAGATCAACTTTTTCTTGATTCTCTTGATTTACAACCTCATTAACTTCTCCCTGAATCTCAACATTCTCCACAATATTTCCTTCAACTCTTGCCGTATTATCTTCAAGATTGGCTTGACCATCTCCTTGGTTCTCCCCATCGGGGTGATCATCAGAATCAGGATCATCCCGTCTTGTAGAAACCGAGGCTGGTCGGCAAGATTCTAATGCTATCAATCTCTTTTCTAAATCAGCAAGCTTGTTTTCACTTTCAAGCTTTTGAGCTTCTAATTGTTCTTTCAAATCATTCACTTCTCTTTCGCGCTCAAGCTGCTGATTCCTTAACTCTAAGGCATTGAGCACCCCCCTATCATACATATTAAGAGTTGGAGCTTTGAAGAGGAAGATGCCCAAAAGGAGTTGACAAACGTCATCTTTGCTTTATGTTTGAGGTGTTGAAGGTATTTTGGGTGGTGTTGGTGTTCTTTGTAGTATTGTAGGTGGAAGTTGAGGTGGTGATTGTGAAGATGATGATGATGAAGGTAAGGATGGTTCTGGGTGAGTTGTAGGTGTTGGTTCACGAAAGTCGGATGTAAATGGAAGCATTGGTATGTACATGATTGGTGGTGCAAGAGGAATAGCATCTTTCTCGGGGGTCTCATCAGCTTTTGCATTTCCTGCCATCTTTCGAATCTGAATCTTTCTTAACACTGCCAATTGATTTTCTTTTGAAGTAACCAACTGATTAAGCTCATCCAACCCGGGGGTTGTTGGCACACTTGTAGTGTGACCTGAAGTCATCAGGACTTCAGGACTAACTCAGGATTTCCTGCAGATCCTTGGTTTGTTGTTGGGCAACACCGCTGACAACACCGGGGTCACTGAGAAAGCCCGTTAATCTAGTTTCAGGTTGATCCTGAGGAACAGCAGTGTCACCGAAGCATTCATACTGCTCCCAGTCTCGGTTTGAGAACTAGTGCATACGGCTAAAGTTGGCATAGTGGTAGCTAAGGTAGGACTTCCAAGCTGTCCTTGAGGGTCACACGAAGTGGTTCCCTCTCTGCTTGTTCTGGCATCAGTACGCAACTGAGCTTGCAGGTCCGTGTTCCTAGGGGATCTAAACTCTAGTGCACGAACTAAAGTCAGGGGATGGGGCTGATCATTCCTTATTTCAACACTCTCATCCTCGAAATGAGGTAAGTATGGTGATCGTGGCTTATCCCCGTGCGTTTCTGAGACTAACTCCTGTTTTGAGGAGTCAGAATAGTGAGGAGAGTTTTGTGCATGCAAGAGTGGGGAGCTCTCGACTTCTATCCTAGGGTTGTCATCCCGGATAGACTCATTTGTTTCAACTATCGGAGGGCCAACGTTTTCTTTATGCCATTGTCCTAGCCCGGACCTCTCAACCTCTCTTACATTTTCTACTTCTCCCTCAGTCCTTCCTTGTATCTCCGGCACATCTACATCTCCAGTGCCAACATTCTCATAATCAATCTTGGAAATCACAGACTTAATGGTAGATGTTGCTGGATCAACAGATGAATCATTGATATTACCAAACACTTCTTCAAATTCTACTGTACCCGGCTCAACTCTTGGTTGTTCAGAACTGGTAGAATTGGTTCTCTTTTTCGAATGTTTCTTAGATACTTTTAAGAGACCGGTTGGTGCAGCAGCACGTTTGAGTTTTCTACCTATCATTTTCAATCTTCTACCAGATATAGGAGCTGGTTCATTTGGTAAGGTAGAGGCAAGTGGTGTAGGAGAAAGAATTTAAGTTTGAGTTTGAGTCGGTGTAAGAGTTAGTGGAACAGGAGAAATAACGGATGTAGTGGTGTAGATGGTGTAGTTTGTGTTATTTGAACGGCTGGTGTAGGTTGTGTGAATGGAATATCGGATAAAGGTGTATCAGTTGGTGATGGTGGTGTAGAATCAAGTACAGCAACAACATTCTCTTCTTCCTCATTAACAACTTTCTTTGATTTCCTTCTCGACTTTCTCTTGTGCCCTGATGTTCCCTCGTCACTAACCCCTCTTTTTCTTTTTGAAATCCTAGGACCCTCACCAGGCGACCTATGCACAGTTTGGGTAGGAATCTGTCGGCTTGCAGATCCCGTAACTGTGGCTAACCACTCTTTATATTGTCCTAAAGCGGGACTATCATCAGGCACAAGTCTTAGCAAAAATGGTGGAATCGGGAAAGCACGAACTTTTTCACTTCCAGTGCTTCTCATATTGGACTTAAACATAGCAATATTGCAAGTAAATGCATCTTCCAACTCTGGAATCTCACCAATGGGCTTGTAGCCCAGTGGTACCTGTCTCCGCACACACGTGGGACCCTTTGGGAGACCTATTGAATACATGGTCGCGGGTTCGAATCTCATTCGCTCCCAATAACCAGTGGGTTATCACGAACAGGAGTTTCACCCGGTAGTGACCCCTTACAGGGTGGGGAAGCTAGGTACAAAGTACCAAGGACTAGCGTGTTCCTTCCAAAATACACGTTTTGAACTCTGGAATCTCCTCTTTATTATCCATAGCATGTTGCACAATAAGAGTGAAGAATCTGACATAAGGAATATACTTTCTGTCTTGTAGATTCTTCCCTTTAACAACCTGTATCAACTTTTCCCAGGCTATCTTGGCATAATCACAATGCACATTATGAGTAATGGCATAGTAGAAAGCAAATGAGTGCTTAGTCATGAAGTCACTTCCTCTTTGTGAAGGCATCAAGCAGTGATTAATCACAGTATACAAGGTATGCCATAAAGCTGCAACATTTGATGTCTTGAAATCTTTCATTGCCACAAGATGACCTTCATAACCAAGAGAATGAACACCAGAAAGCATCTCTTCTACAGAGGGTAAGTCTTCAAACTCATCAGCATTTGGTCTTGAATGAACACCAGGAAAGCCAATTATTCTTCTGAAGTCATCAAGAACAAACTTGCACTCATAAGATTCTTCATCTGATCTTAGAGAAAAGATAAAATGTTCTTCGGTTTGTTTTCTCTTGATGGCTTTAACAAGGGTGATTGTTTCCCATAGATCAAATACATATGTTTCTGGCACACTTGCTCCAGCGGTTAAAGCGACATTTATCGGATGGTGACGGAGGATTTCGGTAATAATTGGAAATTTTGATTGAAATGGGAATTGAAGGGCATGATTTGCTTTGATTTTCATGGAGGCACCTTCTTCAAATAAAGCCATTTTTATGTCTTTCTGAAAATTAATAACAATTTTGACAAAGACACAATTAACACAAACTCACTATATGATACACATTTAACACAACTGACAATGTTTAGCACATATATTAAAAATGAGACAACGAAGGTAGTACACAAAGGCGTTCGATACCTTGCTTCTCACTCTAATATATATAAGAAACATGACGACATATAGAATTGCATAAGTATTAAAAGATAAGACAACGAAGGTAGTACACAAAGGCGTTCGATACCTTGCTTCTTACCCTAACACTTATGAAAAACTATATAACACAAGACAAACATACACATACACAATTAAACAATACACAAAGAATATAAGACTTAGACAAATTATGGAGAAAAAAAATAAAACACTTAGAAAAATTTTGAAAGACTTAGAAAATTTTCTAAGTATGAAACATGCATTTACAGACCAAAAAAGTCTGTAAATGACTTATTTGAACAAAAACTGATAAAAAAAAAAGAAAAGAAAGGTTTAAAAATGGTTTTGACAAAGTTTTTATGAAAAATGTGATTTACAGACCAAAAAAGTCTGTAAACACTAGGTTTGGACATGGATCGCAGCGACCAGTGTGCGAAGTGAATACTCGGCAATACAGACCAAAAAAGTCTGTAAACAAGCATTTCAGTAACCACTTCACATAAAATGTATGATGAATCCTTTGTTTGCATAACAAAAATGTTAACAAGGTTAAAGGATCAATCAATGGAAAAATTTGTGCATTTATAGACCAAAAAAGTATGTAAATGACCTTTTTGAAGATAAACAGTCTGGTTGCCAGCGAGTTGTGCATTTACAGACCAAAAAAATCTGTAAATGGCACTTTAAAAAAAAAATTATTTGGAAACAAAGACTTTGAAAATGAAAAACAGGCATTTACAGACCAAAAAAGTCTGTAAATGGCACTTAATATTAGAAAAATTTCAAAGACTTAGAAAATTTTGCAAAACATGCATTTACAGACCAAAAAAGTCTGTAAATGGCTATTTCAAAATTTCTTTTCAATCACAAACAAATCATTTATCACAAATATTCAAACAAACTCAATTTAAATGATTTGAGCAACAAGATAATGATCATTGAAAATTAACCATGATGACTTAGAAAAATTTTCACACGAAACACACATTTACAGACCAAAAAAGTCTGCAAATGGCCTTTTCAATACTTAGAAAAATTTTCAAGCCAAAAACATTCATTTACAGACCAAAAATGTCTGTAAATGGCACTTTCCATGCCTTAGAAAAATTTTCATTTCAAAAACTTCATTTACAGACCAAAAAAGTCTGTAAATGGCCTTTTCATGCCTTAGAAAAAATTTCTTTTCAAAACCTTCATTTACAGACCAAAAAAGTCTGTAAATGGCATTTTCATGCCTTAGAAAAATTTTCTAGTTAAGACCCTCATTTACAGACTAAAAAAGTTTGTAAATGGCAAAAATTATTGTAACATGGGTTTTATAGACCAAATTGGTTTAGACATGAAAAACATTTGAAATACGCATTTACAGACAAAAAACGTCTGCAAATGGTACTTTTGATCCAAAAATTTGTTAAGGCATTTTAAGAACTTGTTAAGAACAAAGATTGAAGATTTGAAGGTAACCAAGAACGAAGATCGTATTTACAGACTTATAAAGTCTGCAAATGGGCAGTTCATCAAATCTTCAAGCATACCCAACCCATGATCATCATAACCAACCCAGATTTGACAAACAACAACAAATTAGGGAATCAAAATCATATAAACAACATATAACAACCCTAATCATGTATCTAAAACAATCAAAACACAAATCATTTCATCAAGTTAGTCACACAAATCATGATCAGTTCATATAGGCATTTCATCAAACACTTTGAATACAAAATTGAAATCAAGAATGTTACCTTAAAACTGATGATTTGGAAGATGAAATGTGATGATTATGAATCACAAGTAAGATCAAAGTAATACCCACTTGATTATTATTACAAATGATGATTAAAGATGATTTGAAAGATTATGAACAAATGGTGATCGGTTATGTTTTTGAGAGAAAAGAGAGATATTTGAATTTGAATAAAAGTAAATGTGGTCAAATACCCCGCCCATTTTCCTTTATAAAACAAATTTGGATCTTGGAAACGGGTATGACCCGCGTGACACTTGACTGGATCAAGCATTTTTGGGCTCAAAACATTTCAGGCTCATATATTTTTGGGTTTTTCAAATAAAACCAAAATAAAAAAAAACTAAAAAAATAAAATAAAAAAAAACATAAAAAAAAAAAAAAAATAAAAAAAAAAAAAATAAAAAAAAAAAAAAAAAAAAAATAAAAAAGGTAAAATAAAATCTTTTTGTCTTTTTAAATTTTCAAATTTTGTATTTGGTTTTCAAATTTTAACAAACATGCAATCAATCACATAAAAAAAATTAAATTTTTTTTTAAACAAATAAGAAATAAAATCACACAAGTATTTAAACATATTTACAAGTTCCCCCTCAACATAAGCATACAAGTATCAGTTAAATTTACAAACTCCCCCTAAAATCATGCATTCAACCATTTTTCTTCCCCTCAAACATCAATGTTTGAACAAGAAAATAAAATAGAACACATGGCATTAAAGCATTCTAAGTTTGTAAATCAACTGATGCGTAAATCACGCGACAAACGACAGCGGAAGACTATTTTTGGTATTTTCTGGATTTTATACGAAATGAACAATCAAACGAGACAATAAAGTAAAACGATAGATAAAAGAATCCACCACCAAGACTCGTAAAGGCTAAGCCACCGGAATCAAGGATAAAGGAAACCGAAGATTTAAAAGACCTCACCACAATATTTGATAAAGAACAAGTCACCACAAATATTGATAAAGGGGTCACTCCTAACCACCAAGATCAAAGATCTATAAAGGTAAAGAAGATTTGTAAGAAATAGAGGCTGCTCTATTAATTTTCATTCAATATCAACTGCCTTACAATGAGAAATGAAAGCCCTATTTATAACCATAAATTCTACCTAGGAATCAACGAAAATAATAATAAAATAAAGCATAAAGCTGTCATGCACAACCATTAATTCAAATGGACAAATAGGAAATAGACACGTAAGGCTTCTAGAAACAAAACCCTTCAAATGGCCCACGATACCGTTGGGAATAATTAATGCCTTTGCACGCTCCTCCTTGATCCACTAAAAGGCTGCCACGCGTCCAAACCCACGTCCTTATTGACCCCACACATTTATTATAGACAACTGGAGTATTCCTTCAGATAATTCCACTGGTGGTCTTCAGTACACTGGAGCCCTTCAGATGTCACTGGCGATCCTTCAGTTCACTGGAGCCCTTCAGATGTCACTGGTGATCCTTCAGTTCACTGGAGCCCTTCAGATGTCACTGGCGATCCTTCAGTTCACTGGAGCCCTTCAGATGTCACTGGTGATCCTTCAGTTCACTGGAGCCCTTCAGATGTCACTGGCGATAATTCCCACTGGAGCAAGGTTACTACTGGAGATTGAGTTGCTTCAGAAAATAGATGGTAAAAGTGTGATACAGCTGGCAATATTAACATTGCTTGTTCAGACTGCATGGTTCGCTCAGATTCTTTCTTCAGTTCAGTCAACTGTTTTTCTCCAGATTCCTCCAGCTCAGCTTCAGTCAAACTTGGGTTGTTGACTCTGGACGTTCCCGCATCATTCTCCCCCTCTAAAAAGAGACTTGTCCTCAAGTCTTCGAGATACTCATCCTCCAGGTAGGGCATCAGATCACCAACATTGAATGTACTAGAGACTGCCATGTCTCCAGGTAACTCAACCTTGTAAGCATTATCACCATATCTCTCCAGAATCTTGAATGGACCGTCAGCCCTGGGCATCAATTTGTTCTTTCGTTTGGCTGGAAATCTTTCCTTTCTGAGATGCACCCAAACAAGATCACCTGGTGAAAAACTGGGCTGCTTCCTGTGCTTATTTGCCTTGGCCTTGTAACTGGCATTTGCTTTCTCAATTCTGGACTTTACTTCTTGATGAATCTTCTTTATTTCTTTGGCTCTGGCTTCAGCATCAATGCTTGCCTTTGGTTCAATCGAAAATGGAATTAAATCAATGGGAGTCAGTGGATTGACACCATAACAAACCTCAAATGGGGATTTACTGGTAGAATAGTTAGGAGCCCTGTTGAAAGCAAATTCAGCATGAGCAAGCTTCAGATCCCAATCTTTCAATGTCTTCTTCACCAGTGTTCTTAACAACATGCCAATTGTCCTGTTCGTCACTTCAGTCTGTCCATCAGTCTGAGGATGGTGAGACGTACTGAACAACAATCTGGTACCCATTAATCTCCATAGGGTCTTCCAGAAATAACTCAGAAACTTTGCATCTCTATCTGACACAATGGATTTAGGAATCCCATGCAATCTAACAATCTCCTTGAAGAACAAATTTGCCACAGCTGAAGCATCATTGGTTGTATGACAAGCAACAAAATGAGCCATTTTTGAGAATCTATCAACAACCACCATAATCGAGTCTTTTCCCCTTTGGGTTCTGGGCAGTGCAACGATAAAATCCATGCTAAGATCTTCCCAAGGTTGGTTTGGAACTGGAAGAGGAGTGTACAGTCCTTTGTGAAAAGTTGTCTTCGCCTGGTGACAAGTTGGACAACGACTGATGAGATTCTGGACATCCTTCAGTAGACTTGGCCAGTAGAAGTGTTCAGTGAGAATCTCTCCAGTTTTGTTTATTCCGAAATGACCAGCTAAACCTCCTCCATGGGCTTCTCTTATCAGCAGGTCTCTAATCGAACCTTTTGGAATGCACAACTTTCCATTCTTGAATAAGAAACCATCTTGGACAGTGAATGGACCTTTCAGATTAGCTTCAGTAATCTTCTCAGAAAAATCTGGATCAGTAGCATATAACTCCTTTATGAAAGAAAATCCAAGTACTCTTGCCTCCAGAACTGATAATAAAGAATATCTTCGTGATAGTGCATCAGCAACAACATTGCAAACTCCAGCCTTGTGCTTTGAAACAAATGAATAAGACTGCAAGAATTCTACCCACTTTGCATGTCTGGCATTAAGCTTGTGCTGACCATTTATAAACTTTAGTGCTTCATGATCAGAAAACAATACAAACTGTTTTGGCTTCAGATAATGTGACCAGTGAGTGATAGCACGAATAATTGCATAGAATTCTTTGTCATAAGTACTATACTTCAGTTTAGATCCATTCAGTTTCTCACTGAAGTATGCAACTGGACGACCACTTTGCACCAGTACTGCACCAATACCCACACCACTTGCATCACATTCAAGTTCAAATAACATGTCGAAATCTGGCAAAGATAGAACTGGAGCTGAACTGAGCTTCTCCTTCAGTGCTTCAAACGCCAGTTGAGCCGAACTTGGCCAGTTGAACACACCTTTTTTAGACAGTCAGTAATTGGAGCTACAACTGAAGAGAAATTCTTGATAAATCTTCTATAAAATGACGCCAGTCCATGGAAACTTCTTACTTCAGTGATTGTGGTTGGGACTGGCCATGATCTGATGGCATCAACCTTAGAGGGGTCCATAGAGATTCCTTCTTTCGAGACCACATACCCCAGAAATATCACACTTTCCACCATAAAGTCACATTTCTCCAGTTTGCCATACAACTGGTGTCTTCTCAACAGTTCAAATACACTCTTCAGATGATTAACATGTTCAGCTTCAGATTTTGAGTATACCAGAATATCATCAAAATACAACAACAAACTGACCAATGAGTGGCCTGAGAACTTCGTTCATCAATCTCATGAAGGTACTGGGAGCATTAGATAAGCCAAAAGGCATAACCAACCATTCATACAACCCTCCCTTGATTTTGAAAGCAGTTTTCCACTCGTCTCCATCCTTCATTCTTATCTGGTGATAACCACTCCTAAGATCAATCTTTGAAAACACTCTGGAGCCATGTAACTCATCAAGCATATCATCCAATCTGGGAATAGGATATCTATACTTAATAGTTATATTGTTGATGGCTCTGCTGTCAACACACATTCTCATCGTTCCATCTTTCTTAGGGACCAGTAGAGCAGGAACTGAACAAGGACTCATGCTTGCTCTGACATAACCCTTCTCGACCAGTTCATCTACTTGTCTTTGTAATTCTTTGGCTTCATTAGGAGAACAACGATAAGCAGCTTTGTTTGGAAGAACTTGAGCCTGGAACCAAGTCAATCTGGTGCTCAATACCTCTAACTGGAGGTAAACCTTCAGGTAGATCTTCAGGAAAAACATCTCTGAACTCCTTCAGTAATGACTTCAGTAAACTGGGGACTTCAGTGGACTTCTTCTCTTCAGACTTTTCAACGACCAGTAGCATTAGAACTGGAGAGCCTCCAGATAACTCTTCTTCGACTTCAGATTGAGATAAAAACAAAGGCTTACTGGACTGATCCTTCTTGACTTTCATCAGTTCGGTGGGCTTCAAAGAGGTCAGTGTGACCTTCTTTCCACTCACATTCAGAGAATATGAATTCATACGACCATCATGATGAACATAGTTATCAAATAACCATGGTCGACCCAACAAAATGTGACAAGCATCCATGGGAACAACATCACATGTAATTTTATCTTGGTAAACTGACCCAATTGAAAAAGGAATGATGACTTGTCTATTTACCTTTACTTCAGAACCTTCGCTTAACCATTGCAACTTGTAAGGTCTGGGATGCTTCACTGTTGGTAGTTCCAGTTTCTCTACCATGTAAGTTGAAGCGGCATTTGCACAACTGCCACCATCGATGATCAGATCACATACCTTGCCTTTCACTGTGCATCTGGAGTGGAAAATATTCTCTCTCTGAGCAGTATCAGTTGTAACTTCATCAGTATGCATCATTCTCCTGACAACCAACATCTCTCCTACATCTGCACCAACATATGATTCTTCATTTTCTTCCTCATCGTACACTGGCTCACCTTCTTCAGTGTCGACATCTGGTAAACATTCGATTTCTTTAGCAGTCAATGCTCTTTGATTAGGACACTGGGCCTGGAAGTGACCAAAGCCATGACACTTGAAACATTTTCTTCCAACTGGTTCTTTAGAAGCTCCAGTTTCTTTTTCTTTCCCTCTGAAGGATTTCTGACCAGCTTCAGTAAATCTGGCAACTGGTTGACTTGCACTGGCAGGGACTTTACTGAATGACTTGTAAGGAGTCTTCTTCTTCAGTTGTCTCTCAATCTGGATAGCCATTTTGCATGCACCTTCATACGTCCAGATAGGCTGTAATTCTATCTTCTCAGTGATGGCAGCGTTCAGACCACCAAGAAATCTGGCAATGGTGTGCTCTTCAGTTTCATTTACACCAGTTCTGGTCTTCAGATGCTCAAACTCTCTAATGTATTCTACAACCTCCTTGACTCCCTGCTTCAGATTATTCATCAGTAAATACTGGTCTTGTTTGTAAGACTGGGGAACAAATCTTTTCTGCATAACCTCCTTCAGTTTGGACCAGGTCTTGATCTTACTCTTGCCCTTGTACTCTCTTTCAGATTTCATGTTGTCATACCAAGATGAAGCATATTTCTTCAGTTTGATAATGGCAACTTTGAAGCTCTTTTTATCATCATACCCTTTTATTTCCATAATTCTGTCCATTACCTGGACCCATTCAAAATACTCTTCTGGGTTAGAAGACCCATTAAAATCTGGTGGATCTATCTTAATATCCCTAGTATCGTCACCCTTATGTCTCCTACGCCTTTCTCTATGATGTGACTCACCAGAATCACTAGAATCTCTGGCTACACTTTCAGATCTTTCACTACCACCTTGAGATTCAGTATCTCCTTCATTCGGAACAACATTTTCTCGATTAATTCGTAGACCACCATCTTCTAACATTTGGACAACTCTACCAAGAGCTTCTTGTAGATCTTCTATTTGTTTATCCCTTCTAGCATTATTGGCTTCGTCTAAAGTCATATTTCTTCTAAAAGCCATTTATTTTCAACAAAACAATAGATCAACAACTAGATCTAAACAACCAACAAACAGATCTGACTAGACCGAAATTAAATCTAGACAAATGACACCCAAACGAACAAAAAGATTAAGAAACCTTTTTAAAACCTGGCTCTGATACCAATTTGATGCGTAAATCACGCGACAAACGACAGCGGAAGACTATTTTTGGTATTTTCTGGATTTTATACGAAATGAACAATCAAACGAGACAATAAAGTAAAACGATAGATAAAAGAATCCACCACCAAGACTCGTAAAGGCTAAGCCACCGGAATCAAGGATAAAGGAAACCGAAGATTTAAAAGACCTCACCACAATATTTGATAAAAAACAAGTCACCACAAATATTGATAAAGGGGTCACTCCTAACCACCAAGATCAAAGATCTATAAAGGTAAAAGAAGATTTGTAAGAAATAGAGGCTGCTCTATTAATTTTCATTCAATATCAACTGCCTTACAATGAGAAATGAAAGCCCTATTTATAACCATAAATTCTACCTAGGAATCAACGAAAATAATAATAAAATAAAGCATAAAGCTGTCATGCACAACCATTAATTCAAATGGACAAATAGGAAATAGACACGTAAGGCTTCTAGAAACAAAACCCTTCAAATGGCCCACGATACCGTTGGGAATAATTAATGCCTTTGCACGCTCCTCCTTGACCCACTAAAAGGCTGCCACGCGTCCAAACCCACGTCCTTATTGACCCCACACATTTATTATAGACAACTGGAGTATTCCTTCAGATAATTCCACTGGTGGTCTTCAGTACACTGGAGCCCTTCAGATGTCACTGGCGATCCTTCAGTTCACTGGAGCCCTTCAGATGTCACTGGTGATCCTTCAGTTCACTGGAGCCCTTCAGATGTCACTGGTGATCCTTCAGTTCACTGGAGCCCTTCAGATGTCACTGGCGATAATTCCCACTGGAGCAAGGTTACTACTGGAGATTGAGTTGCTTCAGAAAATAGATGGTAAAAGTGTGATACAGCTGGCAATATTAACATTGCTTGTTCAGACTGCATGGTTCGCTCAGATTCTTTCTTCAGTTCAGTCAACTGTTTTTCTCCAGATTCCTCCAGCTCAGCTTCAGTCAAACTTGGGTTGTTGACTCTGGACGTTCCCGCATCATTCTCCCCCTCTAAAAAGAGACTTGTCCTCAAGTCTTCGAGATACTCATCCTCCAGGTAGGGCCA
>CM067168.1:136321215-136335108 GCA_034093135.1 Erigeron breviscapus | reverse complement strand
TACCCCAATGCCTTTTCTCTTCTGTGCCGCATCTAATTGAACAGCTAAAAAATAGACTCCTCATGGAAGAAAAAAACTATGATAGAGAACAATTAGCCGCAGAGCATCAGTCCTTTCTACCTATGCTAAACCCCGAGCAATTAGTTGTATATGAAGATGTTATGACATCGATAACTTCCCGTAAACAAGTATTAGGGTTTCTTTACGGCCACGGTGGTACTGGAAAGACATTCTTATGGAAAACAATCATTTCAGCTTTGCGGTCCAAAGGGCACATTGTTCTAGCAGTAGGCCAAGGGCGGGGGGGGGGGCAATTTTCTGGGGCATTTGCCTCTTAGACCTCCGTCTGGTAAGGAAAAACTTGGGCGGCTTCAACTCACGATTTAAAAAAAAAATTCCATTAATTTTAAACAGACGGAAATCCGGCTTATTGAGCCCATTTAAAGAAACAAAACCACATATGGCACAAAAAAAAAAAAAACTAATTACAGAAAAAAAAAAACTTTCTTGAGGGTATTTCTGGGATGAGGCCCAACCCCAAATGAACGGACAGTAAAAAAAAAAAAGTTTGAAAATCATTTCAACAAATAAGGTTTTAACCAAGGACACTTACTGAACAACAAGGGGGGCACAAAAAACATTCCTTTTGGGTGGGGGAAAAAGTCTAGTTATTAGGTGTGGGACTTTCGACACCAAAAAACGTTTACCGGTAATTACCGAGGGCATTTTTTCCAACGATTAGGACCCAAAATAGACCAGCTCATCCGAACACGATTGCAACCTCCCGGACGTCTGCAAGCATATGAGTCACTTTTTCTGGGACTTCTTACCTCTCGCCTTGCCAGGTAAAGTGGTCGCTCAAACAGCGCACTCAGTCATGTGGTCATGTTTAGCAGGCGCACAGAGTCAAAAGGTCATGAACAGAGACTTTAACATATGATCTGGATTCCAAATAAACATGATCATTAAACCTATACATGCTGCTGGGTCGTCTGAATTGTCGACCCGAAGACATTTGCAACGTGATATATTCCAAACATGGCCCAAGCACCAACAATCACGATTGCCTCTTTCGCCCTCCCAACTCCTCTGCCAGTCGATTGCTCCAGGTCGACCGTCCTTTCATGTTGTAACAATTCCCCTCTGAATATCCTGCGTATTCTTATCTGGCGGCTCACTCCTCTCCTCTGCAAGACCTCATGGCGAACGCGGTACATCTTTGACTTTTAAGACCACAAAGGGACATCATTTTAGTAACAGCTCAAAGGCTGATACATGAAGAATGTTGTGGACGCTATGAAATGGCGGAACAAGAAAGTCGTGTGGCGAACGAGATAGACTTACTCGTCATCACTCTTGAGGTGCTCTTCTCAGATCGCTGTTTGAGACTGTTCCACATTTCCACACCAAGATTGGTGTCTTTGGTAGCAATCCCGTTGTTCCCCCCCCCCCCCCCTTGGTGGCTTCTGTGTCCACGAATCTGCTTCTCGTTCAATAGCACTGGAGCCGCCTTCCGCCTGTCGTCCTCAGCGTGCGGCTATACCGTCGCGGAAATCGGGAATGCTGCGCTCTTCGAGATGCCACTGCTGGATGGATCGGATATGTCTGACTGCGAGCTGGCCATTGCGGGCTGCAGAGCCTTGGCCCGTGCGCAGGGGATCTTGTATCTGGTGGTGAGCTGGCGGCGACAGAGGCCACGACATCTCACGCATCTCATGTCTTCGTCGTTTTCGGCGTAGATGTACTGGACTCTGCGAATGGCCGGGGTAGGTTGGACGTAGTGTTGTAGTAAACTCGCGACAATCTCGACACACACTCGCCGAGTTTCTGCATTTCGAGCTTCTGGGCGAGAAGGTATAAATTCCAAGGAAGGACCTGTCCTTCTCTTGTCGTGGCTGGCGGATGGATTTGGAATACAGCCAGCCTAGAGGAGCTCGAAAGGGTACTCGTCTTCGTCGGTAGAACCTACCTCTTCTGCCCCGCCGACTTCTTCGAGGAATCCTTGTCCTCGGCATAGAATACATTGGCGAAGAATGGAGAGTGGGTAGCAGAGCAGGCGACTCATGTAGCGGCCAATGTGGGATTCTGAATCCTATCATAGATGTCGACAATAGAGGAAGTAAGAGCATGCTTGCGTTAGTCTGAGCCGCATTAGATCCGGAAAATAACACACTCAGGGAGCTTTCCTTCTCCTTCTTCTCCTGATTTTTTTCTTTGCTCGTTGAATTTCCGTGTCCATGACTCTCAGGTGAGATCGGGTTAAGGAGATGATCGGAATAGTCAGCCGGCCGCTCAGGTTTCCTCAGCGCTTCCGTGAGAAATTGCGACACCGAGGACACAGCGAAGAGACGTTAAGGATATCACAGCAGCACTCACACAGCAATGTAGACCCAGCTCAGTTCATGCTACACCAGGCGCTGAGCGTCCTTGATGGTATTTAATTGTGAGCTGGAGCATCGTGGGCTACGTCAGGGACAGCCACACCGACGAGGAATTCGTTGTCTCCAGCGAATGTTATTCCATGTTCAAGTGGCAGATGGTGTTTCTTTGACTGCGAGGAGCATCATGAGGAGAAGGAAGAGCAGGGGTACAAGGATGTGAACAAGACCAAAAACAGGTTGTGATCGCAGCAAAGTTTGGCTGCCCCCCGCCCAAACTTGCCTTGCCGAACTGTGGAAGAGACGATCATTTCAATGTGACGCTGGTTCATGCCTGCTTTCTGCTTACTCTGGCAGTGATGGCAATTCCCAGATTACCTAGCAGCCGGTCGACATCGTCAGGGACGACCCTAGTCATACCATCGGTAGGCGAGAATATAGAGAAGAGCCAATCGTTATATTGGATGACTGACCCATTATGATCCAATCGGCATTCCAACGATACTAAATTTTTGTACAAAGGCTCAAAACTCATGAGCCTCCTTGATGGCAGGACCGTTTGGGGCCTTGGGACCCGCTGATGGCTCGGTGACTGAGAGCCGCAAAAGTCAAAAGTCGCCACGCCAACCATGCACGATTCTCCCACCAAGTAAAGCAAGTCTGGCGTCCGGCCCACCAGAACAAGCTGCCAGAACAGCACGGGTCCCATAGCCCTTCCACGCTGACCCCCCTAACTTCTCAGGGCCGCCGAGTATCTTCCTCGATCCCTCTTGTTGCATCGAAGAGCCCAAGCATCAAGACTGTAACGATGTTGCGGACGTAACTGCTAGAAATGTCGCGGCGCCATATAGTCCAAGGAAATGGTCGCTCCTAGCGAGCATGAAAAAAGGAGATCGCACAGCTGACCACGCCAATGCGCACACGGTCAAAGGGAGACATTCGGCGAACAGTGAGCCGTGCAGTAGGACTCGCGAGCAGTCCACCAGTCCCAGTAACCGGCCGTTGATTTGACTGAGTGATGGATGGCTGGGAAAAGCTTCGGACGCAATAAGGGAAGGGCAGAGAGAATTCCATGCCAGAGAAAGGTAGGAGAAAAGAGGAAGGGGACCAGATTTAGAATCCACGGCTGATTCGTGATGATCGAACTTCGAGGGCGCACTCTTATTGGGCAGTTGGCCTTAGAAGAAGCAGTCGGTCGTGTCTCGGCAGACAAAAGTAGAGGTAAATCGTCTCGCCAACAATCAGAAAACAGAGAAACCCAGCAGCGGTTGCGAACGGATGGCTGCACCATCGTCACAATCGAAAGCTGCTCGAGTGTGTCCAAAAGTGAAGGCAATGCTGAAACAGGCTCCACTCGAGCCATGTAGAGCCCCGCTGGCTTTCATCGCTGATGTCGGTTTGCGATGGCTGTGCAAGCTGGACATTGCCTCGCTGAGGACACCACGAGCGACTCATAGGAAGGTGCGGAAGTCGGACGGCCACGCACATAGAGCTACGCTCGCATGTTGGCCGCACATGCTCAAAGAGTGAGGTCTGCGTCCATACTTGTCAGACGCCTTTCCGATGATGGGGCTCGCGATCGCCTGCAGCACGCGAGAAAAGGGAGCCCAGGCCCTCCTAGTAAAACAATATCATCATTTCTCGTTCACGGTAGTCGAATGGCTTCTTGTAAGGCGTGTCAAATACCGGCCAGCACTTGGTTCCAGAGTCGAGGTGGGTGTGTTTCGAGATTTCGGTGAAGGACAGCAGTGACGAGGAAAACAGCGGCCAGGATGAACGTGAAGGAGATCTGCTCTCAGTCAAGTTGTGCGGTCTAGGAGCTTCGCGAACCCACCAAGTCCAGCAGGAGTGAGATAACAGCACTCGGAGTATAGACTTGCGCTGCTGGCTTCTCTTGTACTTTGTATCGCTGATGTTGCGGGGTGACCAGGAAACAGTATTAGTAGAGGCCAGCGCGTCTAGTCGATACATCAAAGGGTCACAGGCGCAAGTTTGAACAGATCAACAAGTGCAGAAGAAGAGACGAAAGGAAGGAGAGATCAGGGGTAAATGTGCTCATTGTCCGAGGTGTGCTGAAGGAAGAGCACTGGTCGTCGTTTGCCCCGCGGCGTCTCCATTTCCAAATCTTTCGCTCACTGGCAAATTATCCGTTTCACTTTCGGGATCGAGTTCTCGGTCGATCGATGACATCAGATGGGGTCCGTGTCAGCAGTTCGAGGTGGCGACGTTGTCGATGTGTAAAGGCAGGTAGCCGCCTTTGCATTGGTGCTGATTAACAGCTCGGGGACTTCGAACGGCACTGAGGTAACCAGTCGACGGGGTCTTTGGGGGAACCTTCTCCTCTTCGCATTCGACTCTCGGCAGTCGAAGTCAGGCCTCACCTTCCCACTCAACGTCGAAATTCCAAATGCTATAAATGAATAGGAAACTCTTCGCAAGTGATACGACAGACGTCTTTGTCGCAGTGTACCAACGTCATCATGTTCATATGAAGGCGACAAGGTGGAGTAATCTTGAGAAGTACCCCAATTGCTAAGCGCTTCGTTGAGGATGCAAGGAGTTTATCAACGAAGTCAGAATACGTAAGTATTAACAGCTTGGAGTGTGGAATCTAGCCTGTCATTGGGGTTCGCAGAACACCTGGGCACGAGCTTGAGGCTACTTGAACAAAGAACTACGGGCCAGGTAACGAGTACTACGAGGACTTCTGCACCTACATCCGGCGAAGCATTCAAGGCGAAGGAAGGATGGGTGGCCACCATCGAGATGGACGGGTCCGTCAATGTACTTCTTCTCCTGCTCCTTCAGCCACGACCCAGGCTTAGTCCCAAGTTACCAACTCAGATGCCGCAGCAAAGTCCGCCTTCCATGAAGACACTAAATACCTAGCATCTCCGACCGTCTGGATGGACATCCAGGAGAATACTCTCCGGCCAGTATCACAACAGCCCTTACTGGTGATATCAACTGTGTGATCAAATTTGATGAGACTGCAGAAGCTCAAGGGAAATGCAGGGCTGGCCAAGGCGCTGGCTGGACAAGAGTCCAGGGCCCCAGGAACACATCACTACCCTGAAGTGCGGGTGGTTGCTCTGGTTGCCTTGTTCTTCTTGCCTGCAGGTCGGATCTCTTACAACGGCGACGCCAGATATCCTCCGCCGCGGTATCTGGTAGCGACCACGACAGATGCCTTGCTAGTCAGCCCCGAGATGACTTGGTATAATCACTTCTCTAACCACTCCAAGTTTTTGCTTGCCCGTCCTATGATATCTTACCTTGCTTGCCGCGAGTCTGCCAATTATGATACCTGTCTGACTACCTGGAGGTTATCAAAGCATGAATTGAACCAGACATGAGGCCACAACCCTGGTATCGAGGACACTGCAAAAGGAAACTTGTCAGGGGGCCGTACGAGAATAGGCGCTGGCACCGTTTGGCGGAGGATCACAAACAGGCAAAGCATCACAGCGTACGAGACTTTCAGGCCACCCACAGTTTGCCGATCTTTCTGAGGTGCACCATAAGTAAAAAGCCGCCTCATCTGAGGCATTACAGTCCTATATCTGCCACTGTGCCCCCTGCTGCAACAGAACAACAGCCCCATATCCACGACGGCCTGCCCCAGAAACATTCCGAGAGACAAACAACTTCCCCACTATCTCCTCGTCACTCCCCCAAACCCCCAGCATAACTTCACACATAAGTCATGGCAACGCACACCGTCCTCCTCCACTGGACCGCCACCCCCGCCATTCAGCAAGCTCCCCTCCTCCGCCCCCATCGCTCAACCCCTCCCGCGCCTCCTCCTCCTCTCCCCCCATCTCCCCCAGCCTATCCTCCCACTCCCCACCCTCCACCCCCAACCCTCCACCCTCCTCCAGCACCAGCACCTCCCCCCTCATGCCCTCCGCCTGACCTCCCCTCACCGAATCCCTCACCATCGCGCCGGCCCCGCCGGCCTCTCTGCGCACCTGCTCCTCACCTCTACGGGCCTGCGTACCCCCTCCCCGCGCTCTGCATCGACGCCTCCCGCTGCCCACCTGAACAGGCCACGCGGACGGGCCTCTTTGCGCGCACGGCTGGAGATCCTTGCGCAGTCTGGGGCTGTAAGCGGAGAATTGATCGGGGACTCGTTGTGGGTGAGGGAGATGGCGGGATGGCGGGGCAGGGTGGGGAGGGGAGGAGATGGGGAATGGGAAGGGTTGGGGGGCTGAGGATTGAGAGGGTGAGTACTTGATAGGTGGGGAATGGGCGATATCGGCATGGGTTGTGTCGGAGTTTGCATCAGGGAGGGTGGAGGGGGTGTTTTTGTCAAGGAGCTTGGCGCGGTTTAGTGATGGGTGTGCGGCGGGGGTGGCGGTGTGTTGGGGTCAGGGTTGAGGAAGAGGAGGGAGATGAGTATCCGGTGGTGGCGAAGTTTGAGGCGGGTGGAGTGGCAAGAGGGGATGAGGGGGTTGGGCATGGTTTTGTGGAGGTGGCGAGCGAATATCGATTGCGGCGGATGGGGCGCATTCGCGTGTGAGGCGGGGCGCTGGGAATCCAGATGGAGGGGAGCCCACCAGTGATGATGTTATGGGGTGGTGATTTTGTGCCGGATCGCGACTTTCCCAGATTATCAGACGGCAGAGCAGCATTGTTACGGACGAGGGCACGATTTGCATACCCGAGGGAGGCGAGGGCGAATCGGGATCGGGGCGGTGAGGCTCTATGTGCCGTTTGGGGAGCTTGACCAGGAGGCGTAACGGAGTTGCCGAGTCGAGGAGGTGGTGGATAAGGGGGGCATAAGAAAGACCTGCCAGGATGGGAGGGTAGGGAAGGCTGCCGAATTGCAGTCACGGTGGACAAGATCTTCGAGCGCGCGAACGCGATGTTTGCGCCGTACTATGTTCAAGCCAAAAAGACGTTCCTGGTTGCATTGAGTGAGTGGCGCGTACCGTGTTGGCAGCGCCTGGCAGCTGTTTCCAAGCTGGCCTCCAGTTCGCAAGGAGAGACAAACGACCGCGAGTTGTTTCTGGTGGGCGATTCATTCCAAATTCGCCCAAGATTGGGGCAAGGGCATGAACGTTAGCATGCAAAGACTCGTACAATCTTGCATGGAAATTGTCCACTCGTCCCTTGGGATTGTTCCCACCAAGCAGACAAAATCGAGGGTCCTTCGAAGCTACGAAGCCGAGCGACAGACATATTGCAGAGGCAGCTGCTCAACCTTGAGAAGCGTGGTATGGGCGAGAGATACAAGAGAATTGACCTCAAGCAAATTCCAGGGACATGTTGCTCGGGCAGTCCTACTGCTGCACGTGGAATAGGCCTTGAAATGCAGGGGCAAACGCTCTTGTGGGACTAAGGCAGATATCGATGACGTGGAGGAGTTGCAGCGGTTGAAGAAGCGGGATTCATGAGAGTAGGCCGCGAATGCCGACATTCAACTCAAAAAGGTTGGCGGATGGCGTGGAAGCTGAGTCTCCATGATGAGTGTCTCAGCGCGGCAGATGGCGAATGCTAGCTTTCACGCAGATGACTTGGACTGAGGCAAGTGATTCATTGCCATCTTGCTGACGCAGCTGTGTGGGCTGGTGCCCAAGTTCGCTGAGCGCTGTTTGAGCTCACCGGTCTGCATTGCAAGGAGCATATGTCCTTGAATGGACAGCCCTTACATCAGTGGTCAAGTCCAGTGTGAGATGCGCCTTATCGGGTTCAAGATGAGGGATATGAAATGACTCGGCATTAGAAAAGCAAAAGGGCACGTGGTTCTTGTCAGGCATGAGGGATAGTGGTCTGGGTTCTTCCATTGGACGATTCTGCTTTGAATGAGGTGGAAGGCTTTCTCCCCCAGGTATTGATCAGCCACTAAGCAGCGGAGTCTGTGTAGCAATGGATCACGGTTCGACGTTCGTTATGTCCGTTTTCAGCAGTCAAATCGTTTTGCAAGGTTGCCAGGCAAATTTGGGTCGCGGATCGCTCCATTGCAGTGTGAAGAGACTACTATCTCCCAGTAAATAGCGCCTAGTTGGCCACTTCGAATAGTAGCGGCATGTCGAAAGACCAATCTTTCAAGTCGTAACTCGTTCGGGGTATCACAATTTTGTCGTAAGCCTTTTTCCGGGAACTCGCAATTCAGCCTGTTCTATGCACTTGCTATCTGTTCACCGTCAGTCGGACCATCTTCTCCATCAATTCGCCATCCCTAGGTCGCAATGTGCCGGCGCCGGGCCTAGTGGGGCATCGTCCTCATCCTCAGCATTGCCACCTTCAATCCAGTTTCCGTCCTCGTCAACGAACTCGTGCATGTTTTCGGCCGTGATCAGCCACCAGATCAAAGCCATGGTGGGGGGAGACCGGAATCCTCACCACCCAACGGAATGGCGAGGCCAGCATGCCCAACGACTCCGTGGCAACTTCTTTATCGTCTCGACGGATCCGGATGAAGGTTGGAGCAGTCGACAAAGCATTGAACAGCGCCTGCGCGGGAGTCTGCTCGGGCTCGGCTTCATCGACAGCATCCGAAAACTGGAGCCCTGAGGCGGAGCTGATGCGGTAGGTACGATGGTCAAGGATATGGACTCGGGCTCAATGTCCATCTTCGTCACCAGAAATTTTGCATGGCCAATCGGTAGCCAGCCATGAGTTGAAGTAAATCACACGCGACGGAATTGAGCAGCGTACGACCCATCAGAAGGAAGGCTCTGGATTAGCGTGAAGTGATATGCTTGGGTAGGAATCGACAGGCCGCGGAGGCAGCTGACGAGAAGAGGAAACAATTTGCTAGAAAAAGTTCTGTAGCCCTGTTTGTACCAGAGAATGGCAAGAAGCCGTACGTTGAAGTCAACAAGACATCGAACCATCTTTCAATGACTTTCTGTTCCGACTCGTCCTTTCGCCGTCTCCGTTTGCGTCTGCCCCGCCATTTGTTTGCGCAGCGGCTGCTGTACGGCTTGCCGTAGCAGGCGGCTCTAGCAATGCGTGACGAGGCGTCGAGTTCTAGACATGATGACCTTGCTTCGAGCGCTGTGTAGTGTAGGACTGGTGGGCCGGTTGGTAGAAAGGGAGCCGGGGTCGAGGATTGATGTTCAGCGAGGGGTATAAAGAGTCGAGGCCTTAGGCGCCCTCCCGCAGACTTCCATTGCAACGGTAGCGAAGGATAAGAAAACGGGTGTGCAGCTTAAGTTGAGGTGAGATCGGGGTCAAGGAATTCTTATGCACAACACGAAGATGACAAGCAGGTACCGCTGAAAATCGATGGGTGCTCGACTTTTTTGGGCGACGTGCATGCAGGTTGATTGGGCTTGTCATTTGAAAAGACACGGCTGTATCAAAACCGTCTATCTACCACACAAACCTCTATTGCTTTAACTTGAAAGAATTTACCGCCAGAATTGCATAGTATCGCCCAACCTCTATGCAAGAACTCCAAAGGCGCCCTCCAGTAGTCGCTAACGAAAGCCTCACAATGAGTACATGCCCAGACGGGCAGATAAGGACTTAGAGCCTTGCGAGGCGTCGCACATGATGTTTAATCGCACGCCGGCCCTCGTTAGCCCAGCATCCATAGCCATAAAGGCTGAACAAATGTTAGAAGCAGTCTGTAGAGAGCAAAGTTGGACCACTGCGGCATCCCTTTCATGACCTCCAACATTAGCAACGACACGGCGCTCTTCAGTTTGCGAGCGTACTCTGCGCCGTCACCTGTCGCAGTATATCAACCTCCGACCACTATTTGAGCTGAGAGGTAGACCAGCAAACAGCTCTCAGATAGGAGCCAAAGGAGAAGCTTCGATGTCCGCCCATGTATTCTTGTCGGGAAGGTAGTGTATGCGATACCACATTTTCATCTGAGAGACGATAGTGCCGGTGTATATTCGTTGTACGCCCATGAAGGATTGCTGTCGACTGCTTTGACAGTGTTGTATGTTATTGGACGACCAGCAGTTGGAGCTTTAGTGGTGATCTTATGACGCAAATCGGCGCGCCCAAGCAGCTTATGTGGAATAAACTGCAGCCAGGTTTGGCGCCAGAAGAGGAACCGGCAAACAGCATACCGCGTAAGATTCAGATTCAGGATCGTGGCGCCTTCAGCAGGTCCAGAGAAGCGTTTCTCCCACAAGTCGTGGACGGATGCCGGGTACGGGTGCTCGGGCGCGAGACCTGTCAGAAGTCAGGCAATGGCATGCGCGCTCACGCACTCGGGCTATGCTGCACATACCTGTATCGGAGGTGATGACCACACAGTTCGCCGTATGCACATTCTGAGTACAGCTGAATTCTCACTTGTCAATGCGCCAAAACCCAGCCCCCTCCGGCTGTAGAGACAGGCAGGCCATCCTTCAGCGGGAGCTGGACCGGGAGGAGAAAAGATCTATCCTCACCTCCGGAACAGCCAGTCTTCAAGTCGCGTCAGGAAAAAGTCGACGGTTCTGCCCACTGACGAAGGGAGGGCGCATGGAATGGGCTGTGCCGTTCTCACGAGAGGCCTTGAGTGGCAAGCAGATGGGCCTGAGGGGCTACAGCAAGTGCTTGTTGTTAGAATGCGGATGTACTGAGGATGCAGTCTGTTGGCAACGGAGGGGTGAATTGGGGTAAGATGGTGGACGGCGCCTGATTCCCATGAGACAGCAGGCGAGCGTGTGTTCGCCTCACTTGCGATTGAAAGAAAGTACCGTGGGGCGAGTTCAGTCAGCGGTGGCACCTGTGCCGAGGAGAGGTACAGCAAAGGCGGGCCGATCGAAGCCTCATATCAAAATGAGCCACCACGACCTGCGACTTCATCGATCCCTGGTCTGGTTCGAGATCCCAGGCGCAGTCCGAGCGTTGCATTCCAGTCGCCTGTGGTCGGAGGTGGACAAGCACCCGCGGGGCGAAGGACGGACCCACTCCCAAGTCCTGGTTTTAGTTTTGCTTCGCTTGAGGCCTTCGCTTGTTCTTTCTCGGGCGGATCCCACCGGGAGAAAGGTAAAAGGCACAACAGTCGCCGCTTCAAGCACAACCGGAAGGCCGCCCAAAGTTAGCCCTGAATTGCAACTTGCGGTTGCAAGGGGTTCTTGACAAGCGCACCAATAGGGCAAGCTCATCACAAGCCGGCCATCAAGGCCATCCCAAATAGGGCTGCCGTTTTCACCTACTCGACAGCTTTGGGCTTGGACAGACCCATACCTGCACTAGAAAGCCTCGTGGCAGGTCTTCGCCTAGGGTCCGAAAGCATGTAGAAAGAAACTTGGTATCAGTTGGGCCAAACCGCGGCCATGGTAGTGGGGTCTGGCAGAGCTTTGAGCCCACTTGACCTTTCCCCCCACGTACGTTACGCCTATTGATCAGGAATGGCGGCACGTCGTCCTGGTGTCTTCTTGGTTGCAAATGCGCTTAACATAGGAATGAGTGCCGCACGCCAGCCCTGGACATGTACAGTACAGGCAGTTCCTGTGTCGTGACTCTAAATCGTAATGATCGCCCTGTCCCATGATCCAGCAAGCGGCAGCGCCGTCTGGTAGACTTTGGAGTGCAACGAGCCGCAAGGACTGTTTCCCCGCTGTCGTAATCCCCGGACTCGTTGGCAACCTACAAAAGATCGACCGCAAATCCCCGGTTGTTCCTGCCGCAAGCACCTTCCCAAGGTTTCCAGACTATTGCTATACGACTGCCTACGAGAACCTTTCCTTGTTTTGTCACTGTCGTCCCTCACCCCTCCTCCCCTCGATCCCAGCATGTCTCGAAGCAGCCCATCCTCACTGACAAAGCACCTAAGCCGCTGCCAGGCATTTACAGTCAGGGCTAATCGCGTTGCCATGGCTTCGTCGTCTTTTGCTCAGGCAAGTCCCCATGGATCCCCCCGCTACAAGCAAGCTCATCGACGGTGAGTTCGCGGCCACACACATCAGTGCATCAAGATCTCGGCGGGTCCTGAAGTCTTCCGCTCACACTATACAAGTTGTCGAAGTCAATGTCTTCCTTGCTGAATGGCTGATTTCGCGGCCATGAACGACTTCCTACATACAAAAACCTACTTCGGGGACATCAAGCCTAGTACGCACGCAGTCAACCAACCCCCAGCATTGTTGTCATACAGCCATCCCTGTCCTTCAGCTTACCCCACCACGAAGCCTTGATATATCACACCCCTATGCACAACTGTCCTGGTCTGTCAAGCCTCCGAGATCTGACGAGATCTTGAATCGTACTCGAGCCGTCTTTCAACCATCATAGGAACGGGATCGAAGCTGACCAGTCTTTAGATGTGTTGCTTCAAGAAAGACCTGGCGTCTGACCCGACGTCGAGATCAAGTGTGTTGCGTTTCGGTGAGTTCTGCAAGTTCCAGTGCGACTATCTCGCCGACGACTTTGTGCCCAGCCCCCCTCAGCTGTCGAGCCCTGACGATTCGGAAGGTGCTGATGAGACACCACTTGTTTCTAGGAACAACTCAAAGCACGAATCTGAGTTTTTGACGGAATACATAAATAGTCATGATAGGATATGAAAGTCAGGAATAACCGAATGCTTCATTCCTAGCGTTCAGGTACCCACATCTTTATGCGGGACCCATTCTACCTTGACAAATCGCTACATTCAATCCGCCAACCGCTGTCTCCTGTCTTCAAATTTCCCATCAGGCTGGTGCATGCTCGAGTCTGTCTCGACGCGTGCGACTCGCCCAGACCCCCACGACCTCATCGCAACAGTTGTGCTGGCCTAACTCACGTCCGTTTTCTAGATAGTACTCTAGAACGAGTGAAGCAGGGGTCCTGACGGTGCAGGAATGCACATTGATTGACTGAACTTACGACTGCACCTGTTCAGCCTTGTGGTCACGGACAATTCTACTAGTGTGCGTGACTATGCCTTTTGTCGCTGGCAAGATGTTAAAAGCGCGGTCTACACTACCCCGGAGGTCCATTTACAGCATCCCGATCATGCAGCATCGGGCCGAGAAATGCTTCGTACCACAACCCTCCCCGGCGGGTTATGGCCAATGTCCCCCCCCCCAGATGGCAGAACCTGCCCCCCAACGCAGCAGTCTGGCAGCACTACTTCCAGAGAGATCTCTCATCACCCAAAGCTCAATTCTCCATATCGCATTCCCCTTGGTAAGCACTGCATGGATACGCGTCCAGGCTATTACAGCTGCCAAACTCGCGTCCACCCGTTCAACAGATTTAACGAGGCAAGACCGGTCCGACCCGAGCTACTGGAATCCGCTTCTCCTTCTGCCCTTGTGGCTTCAGATCTGACAACTATGACATTGACGTTGACAGCCAAAGCCAATCCAAGACAGGTTCTCGCGCGCCTCACATCATGAATCCCAATCCCCCACCCCCAACGCTCCGTACGGATCACAGACAAACACCACCAGCGCCAGACGACACAAAGCATCCAATTCCCTTGTCATCCGCACCATCAGAACCAAGCCACACCGCCGCTCCATAAAGTCCCCGTTGACCAACTCAATAGGGACACCATAGTATCTCCACCGCCCTCAACCGTCGGCAGCAGCTGTCAACCTGTCAAAATGTCACACCCGTAGATTCT
>CM067168.1:136301949-136320215 GCA_034093135.1 Erigeron breviscapus | reverse complement strand
ATTGAGATTATGTATATGTTTTAACTTTAATATTGTTGGTTAGACTCTTTAGCTATTGTTTAACTTTTTTTTTATTATTATTTTGATGTGTCTTCGAGTCGAGCATAAAACTATTGATTCTTCATTATTATTGATTTGAATAAATATGTTGTGGTTGACTGAATAAACGCACTTACAGGTTTGGAGTTGTTAACATGCGGTAATGATTTTACCGGGAGCGACTATTTAGTAATGCATTGCATTACTCCGATTATAAAGATGTGAGACATATAAGTTATAATTGGATTAACACTATTTAAATATTGAAATTTTATTTTTATTTTGCTTCTCATACCCGGGTAGTCAACAGGGTTGATTAGATAAATAATAAATATAAATATAAATATATAAGAATATTCTATATATATATAAATTGAGTACGTGGAATTCCGTGCGCCCGCATTTTTTGGCAATATTAATCCCTGTCGTTTAATCTCTTGCAACAATAGTCCTCATCGCTAATAAGTAATAAAAAAAACTCTAACGAGCACTAACGACCGTTAACTTTTGTTTGGATTTTTAACTGGAGTAACAATAATGGCCGCAAATCAAGTCCGTTTCTCTAACAGGGAGTTAGGTCAATTTCTAAAACGGGGGTTAACGATCGTTAGATGCTATTTACTGTCTAACAAGAGTTACAAAAACTGCCGCAAAACAGGTCCATTTTTCTAACAGGCGTTGGAGTATGTAGTATTTGTGTCAAATTAATATTGTCTATCGATCGTCCAACTTAACAAAAATGAGTGATTTTTTTTTGTTTTACGTTTTTATTTTAGCCTTATATTTAACTAAAATTGTCATTCTTTCAGTTGTTTTCGACTTTTTACAATTTATTGTACAAAGTTAACTTGGTATTCAGATTCATTTGTCTTTTATTTTTTATAATGATTTATATAGTACTTTTCATTTCTTTTTATATTTCATATATAACAGTATAATTTAGTGTGTTTTCATTTTTTATTCCCGTTTTGTCACATTATTTTCAATTAATCATATATAGTTGATACATAATTAACGTTCAGTTTTTTTTCTTCAACTATTCGTAGCATTGATCATGTAAATGATTACTATATCTTATATTTGTACACGACAATATATTTTCCGAAACACATTTAAATTAGAAATAAACAAATGCATCTTCTACGTGTATAAGGGCGTTAGCAACGGACAGAGGGTGGGTGCGTGGTGGGTGTGGCACCACAACGGAACACCGCTGCCAACGTCCCACCACGCGTGGTGGTGAAGAATTGCGTGGTCAGACCACGCAAGTGATCTTGTGCGGGACACGAAATCGAGGCGTGCCAACAGTAATACATATAGCCGTTCTGAATTTGTTTCTTTTTTTTATCTTTTCTTACCTTCCCTATATATATTTACACACAACACATATCAAATTTTACACAAACACATATCAAATTTTACACAAACACATATCATATTTTACACACACTTTTCCTTCAAATTACACACACCTTTCCTTCAAATTACATACACCTTTCCTTCATGGCAAACAACACTACAATGACCCTTTGGGATTGTAAAATGGCGATGCAAAACCACATGAATAACGACGCCAGACACCGATCTGAAGTAAACAACGTCATTCAGAGCGTATCTGACAACAAGGCGGCTTACCAAGCCGAAATCGACCGAATTGAAGCTCCCAATCGGGTTCGTAGCGCCGACGAAAATGAGTATGTTGTATATCTTCGAGGGAAGATCAATTGGCTGGATCAAGTTATTTTCCAGCTTACCGCCGCCTCTTCGACACTGACAGCCACGCTAGACCACGGGGTATTCTGGCAAGGCAATGTCCGTGGTGGTCGGTATTTAGATTACCATACTAACCCGGGGGAGGAGTACGTATCTCCTCAACCCGGCGACGCTGTCGGGTCTCTTGAACCCTACCGATACATTCATCGAAACGACGGCGACAGTATCGTGGACTCGGACTTTTCCGAGTGTTAGTGATGCAGAAATGACCCCGAGTCATTTCCACAAAAAGGCTTGGCTCGTATATTTATTAATTAAAGATCAGCAAGCAACCATGTACCCCTGGATATCCTTTATTGGCATTATACTACTGGTGTATGTTGATCTTGATACTAATTCGAGTATTGAAGTTTTGCAACCAAGACAAAAGTCGTTGGTCTTAAAGTTCATTAGTGACAAAACAAGCCTTGATCAACAACAACTCTTCAGTAACTTCATTTCAATAGTGCTACTGACCAGTGACACTTCAGCGAGTATCCGTCAGTTGCACTCCTGTGAGATGCTCCAGTTGGATCCTCCAGATCCATTCTCCAGTAAAGATCCTCCAGATCCATTCTCCAGTAAAGATTCTCCAGATTACTTCTCCATTGAAGATCCTCCAGATGCATTCTCCAGTAAAGATCCTCCAGATGCATTCTCCAGTAAAGATCCTCCAGATGCATTCTCCAGTGAAGATCCTTCAGATGCATTCTCCAGTAAAAATCCTCCAGATGCATTCTCCAGTGAAGATCCTCAAGATGCATTCTCCAGTGAAGATCCTCCAGGTGCATCCTCCAGTAAAGATCCTCCAGATGCATTCTCCAGTGAAGATCCTCCAGATGCATTCTCCAGTAAAGATCCTCCAGATGCATTCTCCAGTGAAGATCCTCCAATCTCCAGACTCCAGGCTCCAGTCTCCAGTCTCCAGTCTCTAGTCTCCAGTCTCCAGTCTCCAGTCTCCAGTCTCCAGGCTCCAGTCTCCAGTTTCTAGGCTCCAGTCAAGACCCTTCAGTGAAGCTTACCAGTGAACAACTCCAGTCCAGAAATACCAGAATAAAGTCACCAGTTTTGTTCAGTTCAGTTTATTTCGGTGACATGGTAGTGGACCCAATAAAGAAGGAATGGCAGCGGTTGACAGGGATAAGGAAGGCACGTGTGACAACGTTATTTTTAACGGTTTGTGGGCCCTTGTGCAGAAGGAATCTTTTTAGAAGCTTTGTCTGTCCTTTTCCTATTGGTGGATAAATTAGTGGTTGTCCTTAGCACATGACAGCCTTTTATTTATTTAATATTTGTATTTCTTTATTCCTAGGAAATAGCATGTGTGTGGCTATAAATAAGTGCTTAATTTCTCATTGTAAGGCAGTTGGTGAATGTTGAATGAAATTAATAGAGCAGCCTCTATTTCTTACAAAAATCTTCTTTTACCTTTATAGATCTTTGATCTTGGTGGTTAGGAGTGACCCCTTTATCAATATTTGTGGTGACTTGTTCTTTATCAAATATTGTGGTGAGGTCTTTTAAATCTTCGGTTTCCTTTATCTATAATCGTGGTGGCTAGACCTTTATCGATTGTAGTGGTGGGGCGGAGTGTTTCCTTTATCCTTGATTCCGGTGGCTTAGCCTTTACGAGTCTTGGTGGTGGATTCTTTTATCTATCATTTTACTTTATTGTCTCGTTTAGTTGTTTATTTCATATATAATCCAGAAAATACCAAAAATAGTCTTCCGCTGTCGTTTGTTGCGTGATTTACGCATCAAATTTGGTATCAGAGCCAGGTTCAAAAAAAAAAAAAGTTTTCATGACTTTTTAGCCAGTTTTGAAAAAGGTTTCTTAATCTTTTTTGTCCGTTGGGGTATTGTTTGTCTAGATCCGTTCTAGATCTGTTTAGATCTGATTTTTCTTGTTTAGATCCATTTTTGATTATCTTTTCATTTAGATAATAGAAATGGGTTATAATAGAAATCTTGCTTTAGAGAATTTTTGAAGAGATAGACAGCTTAAATCTCTTGAAAAACAAATGGGGATAATCTTAGATGTGTTAGAAAATCATGTGAGAGAAACAAAAAAGAAAAATTCTCGTAAGAAACTCACTGATTGCAATTTAAATCTTATGGAGATTAGATCAGTCCCTAATTCTTTCAAAAAGATAAAAGTTGAAGTCGATGTTGAACAAGAGCCTATTTATGATAAAGAAGAAATAAGTGATGTTGCAGTGAAGATCCTCCAGATGCATTCTCCAGTGAAGATCCTCCAGATGCATTCTCCAGTGAAGATCCTCCAGATGCATTCTCCAGTGAAGATCCTCCAGATGCATTCTCCAGTGAAGATCCTCCAGATGCATTCTCCAGTGAAGATCCTCCAGATGCATTCTCCAGTGAAGATCCTCCAGATGCATTCTCCAGTGAAGATCCTCCAGATGCATTCTCCAGTGAAGATCCTCCAGATGCATTCTCCAGTGAAGATCCTCCAGATGCATTCTCCAGTGAAGATCCTCCAGATGCATTCTCCAGTGAAGATCCTCCAATCTCCAGACTCCAGGCTCCAGTCTCCAGGCTCCAGTCTCCAGGCTCCAGTCTCCAGGCTCCAGTCTCCAGTCTCCAGTCTCCAGGCTCCAGTCTCCAGTCTCCAGTCTCCAGTCTCCAGTCTCCAGTCTCCAGGCTCCAGTCTCCAGTCTCCAGTCTCCAGTCTCCAGGCTCCAGTCTCCAGTTTCTAGGCTCCAGTCAAGACCCTTCAGTGAAGCTTACCAGTGAACAACTCCAGTCCAGAAATACCAGAATAAAGTCACCAGTTTTGTTCAGTTCAGTTTATTTCGGTGACATGGTAGTGGACCCAATAAAGAAGGAATGGCAGCGGTTGACAGGGATAAGGAAGGCACGTGTGACAACGTTATTTTTAACGGTTTGTGGGCCCTTGTGCAGAAGGAATCTTTTTAGAAGCTTTGTCTGTCCTTTTCCTATTGGTGGATAAATTAGTGGTTGTCCTTAGCACATGACAGCCTTTTATTTAATTTAATATTTGTATTTCTTTATTCCTAGGAAATAGCATGTGTGTGGCTATAAATAAGTGCTTAATTTCTCATTGTAAGGCAGTTGGTGAATGTTGAATGAAATTAATAGAGCAGCCTCTATTTCTTACAAAAATCTTCTTTTACCTTTATAGATCTTTTGATCTTGGTGGTTAGGAGTGACCCCTTTATCAATATTTGTGGTGACTTGTTCTTTATCAAATATTGTGGTGAGGTCTTTTAAATCTTCGGTTTCCTTTATCTATAATCGTGGTGGCTAGACCTTTATCGATTGTAGTGGTGGGGCGGAGTGTTTCCTTTATCCTTGATTCCGGTGGCTTAGCCTTTACGAGTCTTGGTGGTGGATTCTTTTATCTATCATTTTACTTTATTGTCTCGTTTAGTTGTTTATTTCATATATAATCCAGAAAATACCAAAAATAGTCTTCCGCTGTCGTTTGTTGCGTGATTTACGCATCAAATTTGGTATCAGAGCCAGGTTCAAAAAAAAAAAAAGTTTTCATGACTTTTTAGCCAGTTTTGAAAAAGGTTTCTTAATCTTTTTTGTCCGTTGGGGTATTGTTTGTCTAGATCCGTTCTAGATCTGTTTAGATCTGATTTTTCTTGTTTAGATCCATTTTTGATTATCTTTTCATTTAGATAATAGAAATGGGTTATAATAGAAATCTTGCTTTAGAGAATTTTTGAAGAGATAGACAGCTTAAATCTCTTGAAAAACAAATGGGGATAATCTTAGATGTGTTAGAAAATCATGTGAGAGAAACAAAAAAGAAAAATTCTCGTAAGAAACTCACTTATTGCAATTTAAATCTTATGGAGATTAGATCAGTCCCTAATTCTTTCAAAAAGATAAAAGTTGAAGTCGATGTTGAACAAGAGCCTATTTATGATAAAGAAGAAATAAGTGATGTTGCTGATGACTTTTTACTCTTCAAGAGAACTGATCATTCACTTGATATGGATGACGTTCAACAAGAAGATGATTTTTTCCAACCATGTGTTTATGATGACGATGGTGAAGAAGTAATTGAAGCTGACCTTGATGATTTCTTGCTGAATCGGAATGCTAATCATTCTCGTGAAGTTAGTGTTGATGAATCCCAGCAAGGAAGTGTTAGCCAGACTTGTTTTTGTTATGTTACTAGCGAAAAAGAGTCCATAAGAGCTGTTGGTGATAAATCATCGTTGATCCAAGAATCCCAGCAAGTAGTACATTCGACTGGAACTCTCACTGATGAAGTCCAGCGAAAAGTGTACTCCAGTGAAGCTTTTACTGATGAAGATCCAACTGAAGATCCAACTGAAGATCCAACTGGAGATCCATCAGTTGAAGTTCAACAAGCAATGTCTATATGCCTGAGGAAGAACTCCATACCTACTCAGTCACTATCAGTCACAACTCAATGGCTTAAGGAAAGCATAGGGGTAACAACTACAAACCGAGCACTTGTGTTTAATTCCAGATTCGATTATTATGGTATGGGTTTTTGTGTTATTCCTATAAATGCTCGAATTTTGATGTTTGATAATGATTGTCATGATGGCCACTTGAACACTAGTTCATTGTGTGTTCGAAAGAGGCAAGTCCCTCTTAATCGTTTACGGTCTGATGAAATGATTAAGGCTAAATCTGATTTGTTGGTTGATCTTAAAATCAGTCAGCAGCACTTCTTATTTGATCTTAGAGCTGATTGGAAGGTTAAGTACAAGGTGAAAATGAAGAGTTATGTACCTAGTCTTATAAGAGGTAGTGAAGAGCAAGTCGAGACTGAGTATGGACTTAATTATAGGGTCAATTGTAAGAAAAAAAGGAATCAGTATGTAGTGTTTTCGGAAGTGTGTTCTGGTCTCTCAAGACAAATTTATGTCACTCTAGGGAATCATGAATTGCTTAGTCGCCCAGGAGTCGAAATGAAAAGCAATCTGGTTGGTATGTGTACTAGACGATACTTGGTCTTTCCAGTTCTATTCCTTGTTACTTTGAAGAAACGTGATTCGTATGTGTGGGTAGAGAAGTGTAATCTCATGATAAACGTGCTCATCGTTACAACAAGTATTGAAGAGAATAATCTGGTCTTTGTTGATATTTCCAAGTTTGATCGAGTTTCATATCTGTTGGTTCTTGAATCCGTAATGGATCTCGAAATTTCTCACTCTCTATCAACAATCTTGGAAGTTGATGTGCTGGAATTTCTTTTATTCAAGAAATCTGAAAATTCAAGCTTTGTTACCGGGTGGGGATTACCAGAAGTCGTTTGTGACCTGAAGATGTTCAGAAATGAAAACTCGAGGCCTCACTTTAAGGACTTGAGGGCAAGTCCCAAAAAAGAGGGAGAGATTGATGCAGAAATGACCCCGAGTCATTTCCACAAAAAGGCTTGGCTCGTATATTTATTAATCAAAGATCAGCAAGCAACCATGTACCCTTGGATATCATTTATTGGCATTATACTACTGGTGTATGTTGATCTTGATACTAATTCGAGTATTGAAGTTTTGCAACCAAGACAAAAGTCGTTGGTCTTAAAGTTCATTAGTGACAAAACAAGCCTTGATCAACAACAACTCTTCAGTAACTTCATTTCAATAGTGCTACTGACCAGTGACACTTCAGCGAGTATCCGTCAGTTGCACTCCTATGAGATGCTCCAGTTGGATCCTCCAGATGCATTCTCCAGTGAAGATCCTCCAGATGCATTCTCCAGTAAAGATCCTCCAGATGCATTCTCCAGTAAAGATCCTCCAGATGCATTCTCCAGTAAAGATCCTCCAGATGCATTCTCCAGTGAAGATCCTCCAGATGCATTCTCCAGTGAAGATCCTCCAGATGCATTCTCCAGTAAAGATCCTCCAGATGCATTCTCCAGTGAAGATCCTCCAGATGCATTCTCCAGTGAAGATCCTCCAGATGCATTCTCCAGTGAAGATCCTCCAGATGCATTCTCCAGTGAAGATCCTCCAGATGCATTCTCCAGTGAAGATCCTCCAGATGCATTCTCCAGTAAAGATCCTCCAGATGCATTCTCCAGTAAAGATCCTCCAGATGCATTCTCCAGTAAAGATCCTCCAGATGCATTCTCCAGTAAAGATCCTCCAGATGCATTCTCCAGTGAAGATCCTCCAGATGCATTCTCCAGTAAAGATCCTCCAGATGCATTCTCCAGTAAAGATCCTCCAGATGCATTCTCCAGTAAAGATCCTCCAGATGCATTCTCCAGTAAAGATCCTCCAGATGCATTCTCCAGTGAAGATCCTCCAGATGCATTCTCCAGTAAAGATCCTCCAGATGCATTCTCCAGTGAAGATCCTCCAGATGCATTCTCCAGTGAAGATCCTCCAGATGCATTCTCCAGTGAAGATCCTCCAGATGCATTCTCCAGTAAAGATCCTCCAGATGCATTCTCCAGTAAAGATCCTCCAGATGCATTCTCCAGTGAAGATCCTCCAGATGCATTCTCCAGTAAAGATCCTCCAGATGCATTCTCCAGTAAAGATCCTCCAGATGCATTCTCCAGTAAAGATCCTCCAGATGCATTCTCCAGTAAAGATCCTCCAGATGCATTCTCCAGTGAAGATCCTCCAGATGCATTCTCCAGTGAAGATCCTCCAGATGCATTCTCCAGTAAAGATCCTCCAGATGCATTCTCCAGTGAAGATCCTCCAGATGCATTCTCCAGTGAAGATCCTCCAGATGCATTCTCCAGTAAAGATCCTCCAGATGCATTCTCCAGTGAAGATCCTCCAGATGCATTCTCCAGTAAAGATCCTCCAGATGCATTCTCCAGTGAAGATCCTCCAGATGCATTCTCCAGTAAAGATCCTCCAGATGCATTCTCCAGTGAAGATCCTCCAGATGCATTCTCCAGTGAAGATCCTCCAGATGCATTCTCCAGTAAAGATCCTCCAGATGCATTCTCCAGTGAAAGATCCTCCAGATGCAATCTCCAGTGAATATGCTCCAGATCCAGGCTCCAGGCTCCAGTCTCCAGTCTCCAGTCTCCAGTCTCCAGACTCCAGGCTCCAGTCTCCAGTCTCCAGGCTCCAGTCTCCAGGCTCCAGTCTCCAGTCTCCAGTCTCCAGTCTCCAGTCTCCAGTCTCCAGTCTCCAGGCTCCAGTCAAGACCCTTCAGTGAAGCTTACCAGTGAACGACTCCAGTCCAGAAATACCAGAATAAAGTCACCAGTTTTGTTCAGTTCAGTTTATTTCGGTGACATGGCAGTGGACCCAATAAAGAAGGAATGGCAGCTGTTGACAGGGATAAGGAAGGCACGTGTGACAATGTTATTTTTAACGGTTTGTGGGCCCTTGTGCAGAAGGAATCTTTCTAGAAGCTTTGTCTGTCCTTTTCCTATTGGTGGATAAATTAGTGGTTGTCCTTAGCACATGACAGCCTTTTATTTATTTAATATTTGTATTTCTTTATTCCTAGGAAATAGCATGTGTGTGGCTATAAATAAGTGCTTAATTTCTCATTGTAAGGTAGTTGGTGAATGTTGAATGAAATTAATAGAGCAGCCTCTATTTCTTACAAAAATCTTCTTTTACCTTTATAGATCTTTTGATCTTGGTGGTTAGGAGTGACCCCTTTATCAATATTTGTGGTGACTTGTTCTTTATCAAATATTGTGGTGAGGTCTTTTAAATCTTCGGTTTCCTTTATCTATAATCGTGGTGACTAGACCTTTATCGATTGTAGTGGTGGCGCAGAGTGTTTTCTTTATCCTTGATTCCGGTGGCTTAGCCTTTACGAGTCTTGGTGGTGGATTCTTTTATCTATCATTTTACTTTATTGTCTCGTTTAGTTGTTTATTTCATATAAAATCCAGAAAATACCAAAAATAGTCTTCCGCTGTCGTTTGTTGCGTGATTTACGCATCAGTTAGTATTATGTATTTTAATATTAGAGTTAATTACAGAAATCGTCCCTGACGTGGTACCTAACTTGCAGGTTTCGTCCCTAACTTTTTTAAATTACACTTTTAGTACAAAAAACTTTGCTCCGTTAACACTTTTAGTCCTACCCCTTAACGTCCGTTTAAAGAGTGATCACATGCCAGACACATGATGGGTATTTCAGTCTTTTTCCTACACAGGACCAAAAGTGTAATTAACTCTAAACTTTCTATCATCATCATCATCATCTCAAAAAAAATTTCCAGATTTTGAAACCACACAAATCTAATCTAAAATCTATATCAACAACAATCAACAATACTTTTTCCAAATCTTCATCACATTTCTTTCTCATAATACTTTGATAGAACTATATATATAATATAGGAATCTCTATAATATATGATAGAACTCATAATACTTGTCTATATATCAAAACATCAAATCTATACATATATGATACCAAAAGAGAAACCTTCGATTTCATCCCATATCACCACCGTGTCTTAATTCTTAACTTTGAACCAAAAGCAAAACCTTGGAGTTCATCCTTTTTGTGTGTTACATACCACCCACCACAGCCACCTCCCTCCACCCAACCACTAGTCTGATAATTTTAATTTCATTGAAATCAGATCTAAAAAAACCTCACGCACAGTAGATAATATTGGAACCCACCCATCAACAATTACCCCTCAAAGCACCAGCCACCACCATTGAGTCCATAACCCCACAAAACTCCATTCCCGATCGGGTTTTCAACAAAACCCTCAAAACTCCGGCCACCGCCACCGAATCCAATAGTAGACCGTAGTGAACTCGAGCCACCACCACCGAGTCCATTACTAGACCATAGTGAACGAAGATATGGATGTAAGATATATATATATATATTTGCATTATGTATATTTGCATTAAGCAATTTATATGGTATAAAATATATGTTTATATTAAGATTATTATTCATATAGATTTATCTATTACTATAATATTAGGATATGTAAATAAAAATACTATTAATATATAATCCATGTATATATTTTTAGTGGTTTAACGGAAACCCAAAAAATCCGCCATTTAGAATTTTTAAAAACACAAAATCAAAATTATTAAAATATGTGGTTGTAATTCTATTTTACCATTACCTATTTCTAATCCTAAAAACGATATTTTTCTTTTAAATAATTCCATTTTTCTTTTTGAAACTACTATACCATTCTTTTTAATCTCTTCGAAGATCTATTGTAAATGTCTCTGATGTTCCTGTTTTACTTGTACCGGAATACTTTGTAAAACCTGTAACTTCTTCTTTGTTTTCTTCTGGTTTAAATTTTTGAGCTTCTTCTAAAGCTTTTTTATATTCTATAATCTATATGAATAATAATCTTAATATAAACATATATTTTATACCATATAAATTGCTTAATGCAAATATACATAATGCAAATATACAACTTACAGAGGTACAACGGAAGGATAGATAGATTATGCACTAAGGAATACAAGAGATATGCACAGCGGAGACTAAGACGAAGGATGATTATTATTATTATTTATTATTATTTTTTTAAGTTAATGAGCCTATCCTAGTCTTTTAGATCCTAAAATCGATTTTATGCTCTGATACCAATAAGGGGGGTATGGCGGATTTTTTGGGTTATTTAAATGCAAATATACATAATGCAAATATACAACTTACAGAGGTACAACGAAGGATAGATAGATTATAAACACATAATGTCTATCTATCCTTCTGTTGTACCTCTGTAAGTTGTATATTTACATTATGTATATTTGCATTAAGCAATTTATATGATATAAAATATATATTTATATTAAGATTGAAGGAGTTGCTTTTTCAAACTGCCTTCCTTGTGCATTATTATACTGTTGAAACTGTGATCTAGTTCTCAAATGAGGACTAGGATAAACTGTAGGAACTTGTTGTAACTGTTGAGACTGTAGGATTATATCATCTAATCCATAATAATAATAATAATAATCATCCTTCGTCTTAGTCTCCGCTGTGCATATCTCTTGTATTCCTTACTGTGCATAATCTATCTATCCTTCCGTTGTACCTCTGTAAGTTGTATATTCGCGTCTCTGTGTGTACTGTCGATGGATACGGGTGAATGTACATCTTCATTGTCTTCATAATTTACTTCTTCTGTATTGAATATGTCTTCAATATTAATCTGTTCACTTTCTCCTACAAATGGTAAGGTCATTTGCCAATGGCTATGTCCCCATATTTGAATGTAATGTACATGAATTAGAGAAAGGTAAAGATGTTAGTAAAAGTATAAATTATCCTATGATATTACATTTAGAAAAAAGAGGATTAATAGGAGAACTGTAAGTTGTATATTTGCATTATGTATATTTGCATTAAGCAATTTATATGGTATAAAATATATGTTTATATTAAGATTATTATTCATATAGATTTATCTATTACTATAATATTAGGATATGTAAATAAAAATACTATTAATATATAATCCATGTATATATTTTTAGTGGTTTAACGGAAACCCAAAAAATCCGCCATACCCCCCTTATTGGTATCAGAGCATAAAATCGGTTTTAGGATCTAAAAGACTAGGATAGGCTCATGTTTTTGTGGCAAAGTATGGCGGATTTTTTGGGTTTCCGTTAAACCACTAAAAATATATAACTAAAAATATATACATATACCTAATTTATATATATCTAATATTTTTATTTACATATCCTAATAATATAGTTATAGATAAATTTATATTAATTGTTAATTTAAAATAAACATAAATATTAAACCATATATATTGTTTAATACATATATACATAGTTTAAGAGTACTTACAGTGGATGTATACACAGCGGATGATTAAGACGAAGGATGATTATTATTAATATATATCCTACCAAAAACATCTAAAAACTATAAAAAAAAATAATAATAATAATAATAATCATCCTTCGTCTTAGTCTCCGCTGTGCATATCTCTTGTATTCCTTACTGTGCATAATCTATCTATCCTTCCGTTGTACCTCTGTAAGTTGTATATTTGCATTATGTATATTTGCATTAAGCAATTTATATGGTATAAAATATATGTTTATATTAAGATTATTATTCATATAGATTTATCTATTACTATAATATTAGGATATGTAAATAAAAATACTATTAATATATAATCCATGTATATATTTTTAGTGGTTTAACGGAAACCCAAAAAATCCGCCATATTCGTCTTAGTCTCCGCTGTGCATATCTCTTGTATTCCTTAGTGCATAATCTATCTATCCTTCCGTTGTACCTCTGTAAGTTGTATATTTGCATTATGTATATTTGCATTAAGCAATTTATATGGTATAAAATATATGTTTATATTAAGATTATTATTCATATAGATTTATCTATTACTATAATATTAGGATATGTAAATAAAAATACTAAGGCACCTTATGTTTCAGTTGTAAACACACACAACAATTTTAGATCAATAATAATTTTCAAGTTTTTATGGCAGCTTAATTTCCTATCCAAGTCTCTTAGTTCAAATCCCTTATTCCCTTAAATCCCTTTAGCACTTCATAATATATCCTACCAAAAACATCTAAAAACTATAAAAAAAAATAAAATAAAATAATAATAATAATAATAATAATCATCCTTCGTCTTAGTCTCCGCTGTGCATATCTCTTGTATCCCTTTAGCACTTCATAATATATCCTACCAAAAACATCAAAAAACTATAAAAAAAATAATAATAATAATAATAATAATAATAATCATCCTTCGTCTTAGTCTCCGCTGTATATGTAAAAGTATAAATTATCCTATGATATTACATTTAGAAAAAAGAGGATTAATAGGAGAAGATATTAAAAAATCAACAGTGAAATATACTTGTAAATTTAAACTAAAGAATTCAGACATTATAATTAGAACAGCAAATATAGAATATAGCCCTTTAGATAAAGAAGAATTTAGAAAACAAATACCAGAAATGTTAGAACAAAAATTGATTAGAAAATCTGAAAGTCCTCATAGATCAGCAGCTTTTGTAGTAAGAAACCATAGTGAAATTAAAAGAGGAAAAGCTAGAATAGTATATAATTACAAAAGATTAAATGATAATACAGAAGATGATGGATATAATATTCCAAATAAAGATAGTTTAATTAATTTAATACAGAAAAAGAAAGTATTTTCAAAATTTGATTTAAAATCAGGATATAACCAATTACAGTTAGAAGAAAATTTTAAACCATGGACAGCTTTTACATGCTCTGAAGGACAATTTGAATGGAATGTTCTTAGTTTTGGTCTAAAGAATGCACCATCAATCTTTTGCAGTTCCAACATAGAAGTAGAATGGTGGCAATATCGTCAAGATGAAATTATAACTTCAAATCCACAAGAACAAATAAGATTAGCAACAAAATGGATAACAGAAGGACAGAAAACACCATTAGTTGATAGAAGTAAAATTCCACGTCCAAGAATTTCTCCATACAAATTGTTAGCAGAAGGACATTACATTCAAATATGGGGACATAGCCATTGGCAAATGACCTTACCATTTGTAGGAGAAAGTGAACAGATTAATATTGAAGACATATTCAATACAGAAGAAGTAAATTATGAAGACAATGAAGATGTACATTCACCCGTATCCATCGACAGTACACACAGAGACTTCTAGAAGATGACGTAAGCAATGACGTTTTAATCTCAATAATTCAAGAATTCAGTGGACGACATAGTGGACGACATATTCTTTTTTAAAGTTTGTCTTTTTGTAATCAATAACTTTTCTTTTATCGTGCACGTCAATTTATAATAATTAGATTGTATTGTAATGCCTATATAAGGCACCTTATGTTTCAGTTGTAAACACACACAACAAGTTCATATCAATAATAATTTTCAAGTTTTTATGGCAGCTTAATTTCCTATCCAAGTCTCTTAGTTCAAATCCCTTATTCCCTTAAATCCCTTTAGCACTTCATAATATATCCTACCAAAAACATCTAAAAACTATAAAAAATAATAATAATAATAATAATAATAATAATAATCATCCTTCGTCTTAGTCTCCGCTGTGCATATCTCTTGTATTCCTTAGTGCATAATCTATCTATCCTTCCGTTGTACCTCTGTAAGTTGTATATTTGCATTATGTATATTTGCATTAAGCAATTTATATGGTATAAAATATATGTTTATATTAAGATTATTATTCATATAGATTTATCTATTACTATAATATTAGGATATGTAAATAAAAATACTATTAATATATAATCCATGTAATGTTTTAAATCTTTGAAACTAATATACACAAAAAATTCATATTTTTTAAAATTGTAATTGATCCTTGTAAATTAAAGATAAAATTTAATCCTATAACAAAATCTCGTGATTTTATATTTTCAGGATTTATTACTATTTGTGGCATATCATATTTAATACTATAATTTCCTGAGAAATCTAAGAATTGTATTTTAGTTTGTTCTAAACAATGTGTAATTTGTATTACTCTATCTTCTATTGTTCTATTATTCAGTTTGTAAGGTAATTTTTTATGATAAATATTTGGTATTAAACTATATGATATTAAACTTTTTGTAGCTCCTGTATCTAATATTCCTTTTAAGTCAAAAAATATATTATTATCTATCCATAATCTACACTGTAAATTTATCATGTTTGTATTTCCAGTATTTGTTTGTAAATATATATTTTCTTCTGGAACTAATTCACTCATTTGTGATGTTTCTTGCTCTACATATTTCTTTTTATTTACTAAATCATTTAATTGGTTTAATTTATTTTCTATTTCTTTTAGTTTATAATCGTGTAACTCTATTTTTACTTCTAAGTATTTTATTTTATCATTTTGTGTACTTGTTCCTATATTTACTTGTACTTCCTGTTCTTCTATCATATCTTCATTAAATATTTCTCTGAGACATATACAGCATATTTCTTTAAAACATTCTGCACATTGTGATCTTTTTTCTATACTTGGCCATTTTCCACATATAAAACATGTTATGTGATTACTACCTCTTTTATTTATCCATTTATGTGTGCATTCTTGTTCTGTATTAACATATGTATATGTAACTTTAGATACTGCTTTATCTTCTTCATTATCGCTATATATACTGTAAACAGATTCATTATCTGAATCTTCTGCTTCTACTAATTCTATTTCATATTCTCCTATTTGTTCTACTAAATTACTTCTTTCTATATTTTTACCTCTATCTGGACATTTGTTTGCTAAATGATTTTCGTTTCCACATATAAAACATTTACATTTTCTTGTCTGTGGTTTTCTAACATATTTATTTTTATAATAAGGTTTATATTCTTTTTTATATGTAGTACTTTTTCTAAGTTTTTTCTTATAATCTTTATGTCCATAAGCTTGTGGTGTATAAATCGCTGTTTTACAAAATGCAAAAGCATTCTTTTTTATTTGTTCTTGTAATACTAATTCTTTACATTTTTCTTCTAATATTTGAAATGTATGTGTTACTCTAGGTCCTAATCTTAAATCTTGTGTAGTACCATATAATTGATTCCATGATTCGTGTATTACTTTTCCTAAATCTCCTGGTAATTTTATAAAATATTTATCACATAAATCATTATTAACTGCTTGACCTGTTTGTGCTAATAATCTAATAAAATCTTGGGTATATTCATTAATATATTTCATATTTGCTATACTTAATTGTTCTAAATTTCTGATAGCTGAATTTTGTAGTAATGTATTGTTTTTTGCTGGGTCTACTCCTAATATTAATGTTCTAATTTGCGATGTGAAGTTGAATGGATTATCTCCCATAGCTTTTAAATTATTTACTTCTTCTGGATTTTTAGTCTTTTTACTTTGCCATATACCTAATGCTGTTGGTCCTAATGTTGTTTCTAAATATGCAAACATATCCATTCCATCTCTTTTATTAGTTTCCCACATTCTAACTACTGTTTGTTCCCACTAAAAATATATACATGGATTATATATTAATAGTATTTTTATTTACATATCCTAATATTATAGTAATAGATAAATCTATATGAATAATAATCTTAATATAAACATATATTTTATACCATATAAATTGCTTAATGCAAATATACATAATGCAAATATACAACTTACAGAGGTACAACGGAAGGATAGATAGATTATGCACTAAGGAATACAAGAGATATGCACAGCGGAGACTAAGACGAAGGATGATTATTATTATTATTATTATTATTATTTTTTATAGTTTTTTGATGTTTTTGGTAGGATATATTATGAAGTGTTAAAGGGATTTAAGGGAATAAGGGATTTGAACTAAGAGACTTGGATAGGAAATTAAGCTGCCATAAAAACTTGAAAATTATTATTGATCTAAAATTGTTGTGTGTGTTTACAACTGAAACATAAGGTGCCTTATATAGGCATTAGATACAATGGTTGTCTCTATCTAATAATTCTAGATTGACAAAAAGGAAAATTATTGATTACAAGAAGACAAAAGAAAAGAAAACTTTAAAAAAGAATATGTCGTCCACTATGTCGTCCACTGAATCTTTTAATTATTGAGATTAAAACGTCATGGCTTACGTCATCTTCTAGAAGTCTCTGTGTGTACTGTCGATTGATACTGGTGAATGTACATCTTCATTGTCTTCATTGTCTATTGTTTCTGTATTGATTATGTCCCATATGTTAATCTGCTCACTTTCTCCTATGAATGGTAAAGTCATCTGCCAATGGTTGTGACCCCATATTTGTATGTAATGTCCTTCTGCTAACAACTTATATGGTGAAACTCTAGGATTTTTGTTTACTAAAGGCGTTTTCTGCCCTTCTGTTATCCATTTTCTTGCTAATTCTAATTGTTCTTTTGGGTTTGCAGTTAAAATTTCTTCTGGACGATATTGCCACCATTCTACTTCTATGTTTGAACTGCAATTTGTTAATTTTAATTTTTGTCTTTGTTCTGGTATTTCGCTAATAAAAATTCTTTTTCTTGCAGGCCTGTATGTATGGTTGTCCATTTCTGGAAATGATGAAATTATTTTGCAACCAACTACTTCCATGCTGTTTGTTGAAATGTTTCCTGCTGTAAGGAGTAATTTTTCTCCAAGCTTGTTGAGCATGAGTTCTGCTCTTCTGCTGTATTTGAATTCTAAATAGTCTATCATTCCATAATGATAGAATGTAGCTATTTGATCATCTGTCATGCTTGTCTTGTCGTAGTTTATTTGTAATAGCATGTATGAAACTTCTTCACTTCTATAGCTCTGTATCACCTTGACTCCATTGTAGTGTTTTTCGTTGAATGCTATGTCTAATATTTCTAATTGTAAATCAAAGAGAATTAAAGGAAATTCTCTTCGAACCTTGTCTGATATCATTTGTTCTGCTTCTGAGAAATCTTCTAGGAGTGGTCTTAGAGTTTCTTGAAAAGGAACATCTAAGATTCTTGCTTTAAAACTATTGAAATCTCTGTAGATAAATGTATTTGTTTCTTTTTCTTTTT
>CM067168.1:136269449-136296949 GCA_034093135.1 Erigeron breviscapus | reverse complement strand
TTAGGATAGACGTACCTACATGGAAGTCGGTTATGCTTTCATTTGGGTTTTAGATGTGGTGGGAAGGCTGCGGGTGACCCTATATATAAGCATCTGGGACTTGAAGAAAGTAGAATCCTCTGAAGTATATGTACGTATAGTTGGTTTGAGTTGTGGTTAATGGCTGATGTTGATGAATGGTGATTATTGATTTATGATTGTCGATTTGTTGATTGATGACTCAGGATTGGCGAATATTGATTATTGATTCGTATTCATCGTATATCGATTGTTGGTTTACGATTTATGCATTTACATTTGATTGTAAGCATTGCATACATTATTGATGGACCCTCGGCAGGGGATTGCCGGCATCCTGGTGCATAGATGTATGCACCCATTTTGGATGTAGTCTTGACCCGAGTATATAGACATATATATCTCGATGATTTTGAGATACAGCCTTGTCCATAGCGATGGCAGAAGGGTATCGTTGCATAGGTGACTGAAGGTCACGCATAGGATAGGCATGTTTGCTTATTCATACATTTGGCACTTACATTGATACGCATATCATTTGTGCATCCTCATTACACATTTACTTGTCTTGTGTAATCTTGTTGTTGGACGATGTTGTGTTATGTAGAGGCTCACTGTAAGTCATGTCTAGCCTCTATTCTTATATGTCGATTATTGATGTTGGTTCTTTACGAACCATTGCTACGAACTCACCAACCTTGTGTTGACTATGCTTAGTACACTTTTCAGGTAACCAGGTTATTCAGGACGTGGAGTTTGATTGTTTGCTTACTGTTGAACCCGGACTGGACTGATATGGATCAAGGATCCATTTGCCTTATGTTGCATTGTATTTAGGATTGATAGCCTTCTTTTGTTGTCGTTTGTAATCTTGATGTTTACTCGCTCCTGTTGTATTTTGAGACTTGTTCCCCTTACTGTATGGATTCACTGAATCCTCTAATTGCATTTAGTTTGTTCTATTGTAATTCCACCTAGTGCTATGTGATTTCCGTGATATTCTGAGCATCGGCTTGGGTTGTTACAGAATAGTGGCCCATGCGTGGTCGTAGAGAATTAGGCGGTTTGACCTAGACTACAGCTTAAGTTAAAACTCTTCATATAGCATGCATGGTTAGGAAATTCGTGTGCAATGTGAAATATGTGAATCCTCTTGTGAGTTCGTAGTTAAGACCACTTATGTGATGGCTTGAATTCAACGTGATGAATGTGGAATGGATACAATGTGGTTAATGTGTGCTTTGATTGAATTTGATTGTCATTAATATGGATTGTTGTTATTGATTGGTGCTAGTTTGATGATTTAGAGCAAAATGAAGTTATGTTATTAACTTAGTATAATATTGTGGCAACCCTAAAAGAACCCGATCAACTCTTTTATGGTCACCCAATATTATAACAGGTTAATAACATCATGGATTGCGCATGCTTGGCTTAGAGTATAATAAGGAACCGATATGCTTAATGGGAGTTGATTAGGTGGAGGGTTAGCCGTTGGTACACCCTGTATACATACCTGGTCAATAACTAGAGAGCATATCGAATTTGGATTATACTTTAAACCACTCGTGTTAGTGACTTGTTTTAGCTGCCTGTAATGAGATGTGTTTAATGCGAGTATTTGGTTTTGACGATGGTTAATTGTTGTGAACTTGGCATGAGAACATGATAGATAACGATTATTTGAGAACTTTGATATACTGTCCTTAGTGTAGTAATGTGAAACACGTAGGGTATGTGGTATGATAACATGATATATGACAGTTAATTGAGAATAATTATGTGTTGGCCTTAGTAAGAAACATGGAACATGTGTAGTGTGTCGGCGTTAAAACACTAACTAATAAGGCGGTTAACATGAGAGAAACTATGAAGCTAACCCCCGGGTCATAAACTCTAGAACTACTACTATTATTGGATTTAGCAGTGGAATGACATGTTGACTAGTATGATTTAGTAACATATATGTTATGCATGTGTGATGTGTATGTATGTATGTATGTATGGCCCGTAGTGGTCAAGTTGAAGTCGTAAATGCTTTTGTTGTAATTTGACTTAAACGTGTTGATAAACGGTTAGGATACAACGTGATAAATATGTTGATATGCGCCCTAAGAGAGTATCAAGGTTGTAAACATCCTAACTCACATGTATTATAAACGAATGATTTTCCAACACTAATAATGTTAATCGTAATTGGTGAACAATAGGGATATGTTGCTTAACAGTATGTGAAATTGAACATGTATGAGACATTGTTAAACTTGGCTGCAAGCGTGATATAACGTAGCCGGTAATACACGTGTAAAATGTATTAGTAAATGGACGATTGTATAAATGAAGTTAACAAGTTAGTTTATTTTGTAGGATGTATTGACACGATTACATGAATTAAAGATAACCAATGGTAATGAACTTGACATGATAAAATAATAAGTAACAAATTTCATAGGATTCTAACACTCTTACCTTAGTTTAATGATATGAAATGAGTATGTTATATGGTATGAGAGCATTAATTACTTGTGTGACTAATATGTGAGCATTGTGAGGCTAACTTTCGGGTCAACGCGTTACTTACCTTGTAGAAAATGGTGAGATCAAGAAGGAATGCGACTAGCCATAGCGATGAGCCGGATTTAGCAACCGTGATTGCCCAAGCGGTGGTAAATGCCATACCCACTATCGTAGCCCAAGTCACGGCAAGCCTCCAAGGAAACAATGAGACACGTGGAACTAGAGTAAATATGGGTGACGAGAAGGTGTCGGGTAGAGCCTCATCAAAAAGGAAAGAAATCGGAGAACCTAGTGAGGCAAGGAAAGCGGGCAGGTGTGACCCCAATGGTCATAATAAGGGTAGATTCAGGGCAGCGATGGGCCCAGTGAGGAAAGCTTATGTTGGACCTCATCCGTTATGTGAAAGATGCAACAATCACCACACCACCGACGTTCAATGCAGGGCGTGTTTTAATTGCAACCAAGTTGGCCACACGTCCAAGAATTGTAGAGCCCCGAGAACGGGCCCAACGAACGTGGCTCCTATTCATGTCATCCCTCCCCAAGGTAATCAACAAAAAGGCGAGTGTTTTGGATGTGGTAGTCGTGCACACTACGTGAAAGATTGTCCGAAATGGATTGGACAACAAGCTGAAGTAGCAGAGCCGGCAAGGAAAACTTACTTAGGATCTCACCCCTTGTGTGGAAGGTGTAATCGCCATCACTCTCCCACTATCCAATGTGGGACTTGCTTTAATTGTAATCAAACCGGGCACGAGGCTAAGATTTGTAGAGCACCGAGAGCGACACCATTGAATGTAACGCCTCTTCAAACCATCTATCCCCAAGCTGACCACCCTCGGAGCCATCAAGGTGTTTGTTTTGTGTGTGGTAGCCCCGACCACTACAGAGATGCTTGTCCTAGATGGAATGAACCACAAGCCCAAGTGGCGGTTCCTCCCGATCAACTACAAATAGTCGTTTATAACCAAAGCCGTGACCAACAAGACCATCAAGTTCAACCTCGTAGCCGAGCTTTTGCAGAGAATGGCAAAGGAGACCAAAGTAATCCTAACGTTGGTTAAGGTACATTCCTCCTAATAGTTGTTATGTTACGACACGATTCGATATCGAAACCGACTATGAATCTCGTTTATTCTAACGTTACTCCTTTGAGTTACATTCGTTCGTGTGTTTTGGAATTATATGTTTGCAATTTTGAATGTTTAGCGACTCACTGACTAAATTTGCTCAAATATCCCGTGTATCTATCTCGACTCTAAAAGACGACAAAACTCCTCACGTACTGGGCGCCGTATGATATAAAGATTCTTGATGAAAAAGTGAGTGTAACCTGAATGCCACCGAGTGAGACAGTTCTAAAGTTGTGTAGTAGGATTACCAGTGTAAAAATATCTAACGGTAGGATTCTTAGGGCCCCGTATAAGTCTTCCAACTCAGGCGTCCTTAGAGCTACCGTCTCAAGAGTCTGAAAAACTAACGTTGTCCTTGTTAATCTTGAGTCTCCCGAACGCTTTTCCGGGTGACTTATCGGGCTTGTCCCATCTCGATAACTTAAAATTTCGTATATGCTTCACTTCTCAACATCGCGCGCGTAGTCAAAACCCTTATAGACTTCTGAGAGGCGAATAAGCTCGTAGTGAAAGACCGGGAGAGGGATTCGAAGGAAAATAACTCATAATGGATTTCGCCATGAAGTTGCCGACGACAAGAAATGATCACGATACGGCGAGACCGGTAAAATTTGACAACTGGGCACACTAGTTTGTAGAAGAAATGGGTTAGGTACACGAAGATTCGATTTCTGTCCTTCCAGATAAAGGAAGTCGCTTAACTCCAATTCAGGGAGCCATCCAATGAGCAACGGGCACTCAACCCAACGTGAGACTTGATCACATGTGAAGTTAACGTACCTATAACCATGGCGTAAATCATGTGCAACGATGGTTGTTACGCGAGTATTTGAATGACACTGACCGAAGCACAAAGTAATAGAGATGTTATTCTCCACTGGGACGAACCAAGAAGCAAGGAAAGCCAAAGTAACGGGTCAGGATTTCTAATAGGAACGACAAGAACAACTTCTCAAGCTAAGAGGATAGCCCAGCTAGCTCACATGCTAAGTAAGGAGTATGCCGGCGTGAGGCTGAGACCGTTAGAGTTGAAAGTGGGTGACTTTGTATGTTTGAAAGTATCACTGTGGAAAGGCGTCATCCGATTCGTGAAGCGAGGCAACCTCGGGCCGAGGTATAACTGTCCTTTCAAGATCCTCAAAAAGAGTTGGAAAAGTCGCTTATCGATTAGAATTACCATAAGAATTTAGCGGTGTACACGGTGTGTTTCATATTTGCAACCTACGCAAGTGTTTGGCGGACCCTACATATCATGTGCCTATGGACAAGGTCAGGGTTGAGTCGAATTTGAATTTTATTGAAGAACCGGTAGAGATCTTGGACCGCCGAGTCAAGAAACTCAAGAATAAGCTCTATACGATTGATAGGATTGGGTGGAACGCTAGGCGTGGAGCCGAGTTCGGTTGAGAGCGAGTGGATCACATAAAGTCTAAGTATCCGCATTTATTTGCTAAGTAGGGTTTTGTTGAATTTCGGGACGAAATTCTTTTGACGGGGGAATAATGTAACATCCGTGAATTTTGACCCGTTGACTTTACGTGTAGTATGACTAACAATTCAGGTTAATGAAGTATTCGGGTCGTTTTGGTGATTAAATGACAATGTGGAAGCTATTTGGGTCGTTTCGTGAATTAAATGGCAACGTGTCGTATTTGGGTCAATAATGTGTTTTGATCGGTGTTTAAATGCCTAACGATTGTAACTTGGCTTGGGATGAGAAACGGGTCGGCCCGTGGGTAGTCCACGACCCACCAGCCACCCAAGACCCAATCCTCTCCTTATCTCTTGTTTCCCTCTTTCATTTCTCTCCTCTTTCTCTCTTTTCTCCTCCAAGAAACACACACAAACACACATCTCTCTCTCTCTCTCTCTCTCTCTCTCTAGATTCTATCTCACATATTGGGAATTAAGCAAGATTTTGTTTGGGGTTTTCATCATCGACCTCATCTTAACAACATATCAAAAATTTGGGTTTCAAAGTGCAAGATTTCTAGCCATTTCGGGTCAAATTCGGGTTAGAGACTAGGTGAAGGTTTTGGTAAGTCAAATTAATCCCATTTACTTCTATTTATGTTTGTTCATGCATTTCTAGTCATCTTGAACATTTACAAGTCCTAAATCGGCTTAAATCTTGTTTTGGGTCAAATTAGGGTTTCAATTAGGGTTTGAAGGTTTTGGTGTGATTTTGATGTTTTGGTCGGATTTGTGGATTGGGTTATGTTTATTTATGATTAATGATGTTTATTTATGCTTAATGTTTATTTATGATTAATGATGTTTATTTATGCTTCAAACTAAGTTACAAGTTCCTACAAATCGATTTGAGTTGGTTTGGGTCGAGTTTAAGGGTTTTGGATTGTTGTTGCTGCTGCTGCTGCTGCTTGTGGTTCTGGCCAGAAAAGGGCCACTGCGGCGCAGTGGCTTAGGCCTAGCCCACTGCGGCGCAGTGGCTAAGGTCTGGTCAGTTCTTGGCTAGCCCACTGCGGCGCAGTGAGCTTGGCAAAGGCTCACTGCGGCGCAGTGGTTAGAAGCTGGAAAGTTTGCGCGTCGTTTTTCAAATGTCAATAACTTTTGATCCGTAAGTCCAAATCATCCCATTTACTTCTATTTATGTTTGTTCATGCATTTCTAGTCATCTTGAACATTTACAAGTCCTAAATCGGCTTAAATCTTGTTTTGGGTCAAATTAGGGTTTCAATTAGGGTTTGAAGGTTTTGGTAAGTCAAATTCATCCCATTTACTTCTATTTATGTTTGTTCATGCATTTCTAGTCATCTTGAACATTTACAAGTCCTAAATCGGCTTAAATCTTGTTTTGGGTCAAATTAGGGTTTCAATTAGGGTTTGAAGGTTTTGGTAAGTCAAATTCATCCCATTTACTTCTATTTATGTTTGTTCATGCATTTCTAGTCATCTTGAACATTTACAAGTCCTAAATCGGCTTAAATCTTGTTTTGGGTCAAATTAGGGTTTCAATTAGGGTTTGAAGGTTTTGGTAAGTCAAATTCATCCCATTTACTTCTATTTATGTTTGTTCATGCATTTCTAGTCATCTTGAACATTTACAAGTCCTAAATCGGCTTAAATCTTGTTTTGGGTCAAATTAGGGTTTCAATTAGGGTTTGAAGGTTTTGGTAAGTCAAATTAATCCCATTTACTTCTATTTATGTTTGTTCATGCATTTCTAGTCATCTTGAACATTTACAAGTCCTAAATCGGCTTAAATCTTGTTTTGGGTCAAATTAGGGTTTCAATTAGGGTTTGAAGGTTTTGGTAAGTCAAATTAATCCCATTTACTTCTATTTATGTTTGTTCATGCATTTCTAGTCATCTTGAACATTTACAAGTCCTAAATCGGCTTAAATCTTGTTTTGGGTCAAATTAGGGTTTCAATTAGGGTTTGAAGGTTTTGGTAAGTCAAATTAATCCCATTTACTTCTATTTATGTTTGTTCATGCATTTCTAGTCATCTTGAACATTTACAAGTCCTAAATCGGCTTAAATCTTGTTTTGGGTCAAATTAGGGTTTCAATTAGGGTTTGAAGGTTTTGGTAAGTCAAATTAATCCCATTTACTTCTATTTATGTTTGTTCATGCATTTCTAGTCATCTTGAACATTTACAAGTCCTAAATCGGCTTAAATCTTGTTTTGGGTCAAATTAGGGTTTCAATTAGGGTTTGAAGGTTTTGGTAAGTCAAATTCATCCCATTTACTTCTATTTATGTTTGTTCATGCATTTCTAGTCATCTTGAACATTTACAAGTCCTAAATCGGCTTAAATCTTGTTTTGGGTCAAATTAGGGTTTCAATTAGGGTTTGAAGGTTTTGGTAAGTCAAATTATCCCATTTACTTCTATTTATGTTTGTTCATGCATTTCTAGTCATCTTGAACATTTACAAGTATTAACTCGACTTAAGCTTCTTTGCCGATCAAGGTGAGTTTCGTATCTCCCTACTCGCTTGAGATCCGGGCTGAAAAGTGTAAACCTGACGTGTTTACTTGCATTTATTGATTGATTGATTGATTGATTGATTGTTTTAATTGTTGGATTGGTGTGATGGTTCCTTTCGTTTGATTGGTTAAATTGGTTTGAGTATTGAATTGTGAGACGATTATCATGTTTGAATGGTGGTGAGTGGCTTATGACTGACGATTATTGATTATTGGTTTATGATTGACGACTATTGAATTATTAGTTTATGGTTCATCGTATGTTGATTGACTTGGTTTATGTTTTGGTTAAGTATTACATTATTATTAGGATAGACGTACCTACATGGAAGTCGGTTATGCTTTCATTTGGGTTTTAGATGTGGTGGGAAGGCTGCGGGTGACCCTATATATAAGCATCTGGGACTTGAAGAAAGTAGAATCCTCTGAAGTATATGTACGTATAGTTGGTTTGAGTTGTGGTTAATGGCTGATGTTGATGAATGGTGATTATTGATTTATGATTGTCGATTTGTTGATTGATGACTCAGGATTGGCGAATATTGATTATTGATTCGTATTCATCGTATATCGATTGTTGGTTTACGATTTATGCATTTACATTTGATTGTAAGCATTGCATACATTATTGATGGACCCTCGGCAGGGGATTGCCGGCATCCTGGTGCATAGATGTATGCACCCATTTTGGATGTAGTCTTGACCCTGAGTATATAGACATATATATCTCGATGATTTTGAGATACAGCCTTGTCCATAGCGATGGCAGAAGGGTATCGTTGCATAGGTGACTGAAGGTCACGCATAGGATAGGCATGTTTGCTTATTCATACATTTGGCACTTACATTGATACGCATATCATTTGTGCATCCTCATTACACATTTACTTGTCTTGTGTAATCTTGTTGTTGGACGATGTTGTGTTATGTAGAGGCTCACTGTAAGTCATGTCTAGCCTCTATTCTTATATGTCGATTATTGATGTTGGTTCTTTACGAACCATTGCTACGAACTCACCAACCTTGTGTTGACTATGCTTAGTACACTTTTCAGGTAACCAGGTTATTCAGGACGTGGAGTTTGATTGTTTGCTTACTGTTGAACCCGGACTGGACTGATATGGATCAAGGATCCATTTGCCTTATGTTGCATTGTATTTAGGATTGATAGCCTTCTTTTGTTGTCGTTTGTAATCTTGATGTTTACTCGCTCCTGTTGTATTTTGAGACTTGTTCCCCTTATTGTATGGATTCACTGAATCCTCTAATTGCATTTAGTTTGTTCTATTGTAATTCCACCTGGTGCTATGTGATTTCCGTGATATTCCGAGCCTCGGCTTGGGGTGTTACAAAATTTAATGCAAATATACATAATGCAAATATACAACTTACAGAGGTACAACGGAAGGATAGATAGATTATGCACTAAGGAATACAAGAGATATGCACAGCGGAGACTAAGACGAAGGATGATTATTATTATTATTTATTTATTTTTTTATAGTTTTTAGATGTTTTTGGTAGGATATATTATGAAGTGCTAAAGGGATTTAAGGGAATAAGGGATTTGAACTAAGAGACTTGGATAGGAAATTAAGCTGCCATAAAAACTTGAAAATTATTATTGATATGAACTTGTTGTGTGTTTACAACTGAAACATAAGGTGCCTTATATAGGCATTACAATACAATCTAATTATTATAAATTGACGTGCACGATAAAAGAAAAGTTATTGATTACAAAAAGACAAACTTTAAAAAAGAATATGTCGTCCACTATGTCGTCCACTGAATTCTTGAATTATTGAGATTAAAACGTCATTGCTTACGTCATCTTCTAGAAGTCTCTGTGTGTACTGTCGATGGATACGGGTGAATGTACATCTTCATTGTCTTCATAATTTACTTCTTCTGTATTGAATATGTCTTCAATATTAATCTGTTCACTTTCTCCTACAAATGGTAAGGTCATTTGCCAATGGCTATGTCCCCATATTTGAATGTAATGTCCTTCTGCTAACAATTTGTATGGAGAAATTCTTGGACGTGGAATTTTACTTCTATCAACTAATGGTGTTTTCTGTCCTTCTGTTATCCATTTTGTTGCTAATCTTATTTGTTCTTGTGGATTTGAAGTTATAATTTCATCTTGACGATATTGCCACCATTCTACTTCTATGTTGGAACTGCAATTTGCTTGTTTTAATCTTTGTCTATTTTCTGGTATTTCACTAACAAAGATTCTTTTTCTTGCAGGTCTATAAGTGTGATTATCCATTTCTGGGAAAGAAGAAAGGATTTTACACCCAACTGTTTCCATACTTTGGGTGGCTATATTTCCTGCTGTTAGAAGTATTTTTTCGCCTAATTTATTAAGCAAACCTTCTACCCTTCTGCTGTATTTAAATTCAAAATAGTCTATCATTCCATAATGATAGAATGTAGCTATTTGATCATCTGTCATGCTTGTTTGGTCGTAATTGATCTGTAGTAACATGAATGAAAATTCTTCATCTCTGTAACTTTGTACTACCTTTACACCATTATAGTGTTTTTCTTTGAAGGCTATATCCAGTATTTCCAATTGTAAATCAAAGAGAATTAAAGGAAATTCTCTTCGAACTTTATCTGCTATAATTTGCTTTGCTTCTGGAAATTCTTCTAAGAGTGGCTTTAAAGTTTTTTGAAAAGGAATGTCTAAGAGCCTTGCTTTGAAACTATCGAGATCTCTGTAGATGAATGTGTTTGTTTCTTTTTCTTTTTCTTCAATCTTTCTTTGAAGAACTTCTAACTTTTCTAAAAGTATTTTTTCTTTTTCTTTTAAAACTTTATTTTCTATTTTGTATTGTGAAATTTCTACATCTGTTTTTTGTTCTAAAATTTGTTTTTGTAAATGGGCAATCATTTCTTCTTGAGCTTTAATAATTTGCTCAGGATGAGTTTTTGCCATTTCTGCAAAAGATTTAACCTCTTCAGGTTCTATAAAATAATTTGTTAAACCAAACTGGTTTCTAGCTGCTGTTAAAGCATCTGTAAAACTGTAAAAACCTTTATACAAAGGTTTTGGAACCTGTATATGCTGTACAACTGTTTCCCATTTGTTAAAGATTCCAAGTTTTGATCCTCGAAATATAACATAATGAGTAAATTTTTTCTGTTGCTGTTCAGACTGTTTTATGGTCTGTTCACTAAAATAAATACTTAAAGCATTTAAAATCTGTACTTTAAAGGATGCTGCATTTGGCATAGTTTGGACATGCCAAAGATTATCTACTAAACACTGTTGTTTTTCTGTAAGTTCTACACCTACAAGAGGTCTGAACTTTCTGTTTATATCTGTACACTTTTGAATATTCTAGATTTAAAAATTCTAATTTTTTGAACGTTGAAATTGATGTTTTTGAATCAATGGTTATTTAACTCCTATCTCTTAGTCTTTTTCCCTTATTTCTTAGTCCCTTTTTCATAAGATATTCATATATCCCTTTTTTAATAATATGAAAACGAAAGCTAAATTATTTAAACATAAAGTAAATACATGATAAAGACATATACCAAAACATGAACAAAACAAACCGTGGTTTAATTTTGACTAAAAATCAACCAATTCCATTTTTAATATTAAAACATAAAACCAAATTTTATTTTCTTCACCTAAGCGGGTTCTCATAAATAACGTGGACTTACATCCTTTGCCACAAAAACATGAGCCTATCCTAGTCTTTTAGATCCTAAAACCGATTTTATGCTCTGATACCAATAAGGGGGGTATGGCGGATTTTTTGGGTTTCCGTTAAACCACTAAAAATATATACATGGATTATATATTAATAGTATTTTTATTTACATATCCTAATATTATAGTAATAGATAAATCTATATGAATAATAATCTTAATATAAACATATATTTTATACCATATAAATTGCTTAATGCAAATATACATAATGCAAATATACAACTTACAGAGGTACAACGGAAGGATAGATAGATTATGCACTAAGGAATACAAGAGATATGCACAGCGGAGACTAAGACGAAGGATGATTATTATTATTATTATTATTATTTTTTATAGTTTTTAGATGTTTTGTGTTCAAAATACTATACAATTAGAAGAAGAAATAGATTTAAACAGAAATATTAATTTATATAATCAACATCAATTAGAAATCTTAAATCCTAGAATCTTATATCAAACAGGAAGATTTAATGTTAATACAGTATTAATAAGAAGTAGTAGAGAAGAAAGTTTAAGAGTAGTAGATAGGACAGTCACTATAGATTTATTCTCCCCAGACACTATACAAAAAATAAAACAATCGGGTAAACATTTTTCACATATAGGATTAGTAGTTATAGGAATCAAAGCTTTAGGTAGAAAAAATTTAGGAACAAAATTATTAGCATTATTATTAGATAAAAGTTGGAAAATAGAATTAAAAAAGGCAATAATTTCAGGAATGGAAGTAGACCTTAGCCAAAATACAGCTTTATTTTATTGTGCACCAGATATATTAAAAGATATAAAAGATTTAAAAATTCTAATTTTTTGAACGTTGAAATTGATGTTTTTGAATCAATGGTTATTTAACTCCTATCTCTTAGTCTTTTTCCCTTATTTCTTAGTCCCTTTTTCATAAGATATTCATATATCCCTTTTTTAATAATATGAAAACGAAAGCTAAATTATTTAAACATAAAGTAAATACATGATAAAGACATATACCAAAACATGAACAAAACAAACCGTGGTTTAATTTTGACTAAAAATCAACCAATTCCATTTTTAATATTAAAACATAAAACCAAATTTTATTTTCTTCACCTAAGCGGGTTCTCATAAATAACGTGGACTTACATCCTTTGCCACAAAAACATGAGCCTATCCTAGTCTTTTAGATCCTAAAACCGATTTTATGCTCTGATACCAATAAGGGGGGTATGGCGGATTTTTTGGGTTTCCGTTAAACCACTAAAAATATATACATGGATTATATATTAATAGTATTTTTATTTACATATCCTAATATTATAGTAATAGATAAATCTATATGAATAATAATCTTAATATAAACATATATTTTATACCATATAAATTGCTTAATGCAAATATACATAATGCAAATATACAACTTACAGAGGTACAACGGAAGGATAGATAGATTATGCACTAAGGAATACAAGAGATATGCACAGCGGAGACTAAGACGAAGGATGATTATTATTATTATTATTATTATTATTATTTTTTTTATAGTTTTTAGATGTTTTTGTAAAATACTATACAATTAGAAGAAGAAATAGATTTAAACAGAAATATTAATTTATATAATCAACATCAATTAGAAATCTTAAATCCTAGAATCTTATATCAAACAGGAAGATTTAATGTTAATACAGTATTAATAAGAAGTAGTAGAGAAGAAAGTTTAAGAGTAGTAGATAGGACAGTCACTATAGATTTATTCTCCCCAGACACTATACAAAAAATAAAACAATCGGGTAAACATTTTTCACATATAGGATTAGTAGTTATAGGAATCAAAGCTTTAGGTAGAAAAAATTTAGGAACAAAATTATTAGCATTATTATTAGATAAAAGTTGGAAAATAGAATTAAAAAAGGCAATAATTTCAGGAATGGAAGTAGACCTTAGCCAAAATACAGCTTTATTTTATTGTGCACCAGATATATTAAAAGATATAAAAGATTTAAAAAATATAAAAATAGCATTGCAAACTAAAGGATACGAAAATTATGATGGAAATAATCTTGTAATAAGCATAGGAGTATTAGGTAGAGCAAGTAATAAATCAGGAATGAAATATAAAGTAAATATAGAAGGAATAGTAAACGCTATAGCTTCAAAATCAATACAAATGATAAATCCAATAAAAATAGACCCTGAAGAATTAGTAGGATTAGAATGGCAATTAGATGAATTAAAAGAACAAGAAAATGAAGTATTAATACCTAAACAAAGTATCATATATGAAGGATTAGATGGAATACAGAGTCTTAGATTTGTTAATTTTACAAAAGAAACACCTAAAGATGAAAATGATACTGAAACAGAATATAGTTATATGAATACAGAATATGATACAGAACCAGTATATGACACAGAGGAAGATGAAAATATACTAGACATAGGATTTAGTAAATTCAAAGAAGAAGAATGTGATTATAGTCTATGGGAATATTTAGAAGAAGAAATAGATTTAAACAGAAATATTAATTTATATAATCAACATCAATTAGAAATCTTAAATCCTAGAATCTTATATCAAACAGGAAGATTTAATGTTAATACAGTATTAATAAGAAGTAGTAGAGAAGAAAGTTTAAGAGTAGTAGATAGGACAGTCACTATAGATTTATTCTCCCCAGACACTATACAAAAAATAAAACAATCGGGTAAACATTTTTCACATATAGGATTAGTAGTTATAGGAATCAAAGCTTTAGGTAGAAAAAATTTAGGAACAAAATTATTAGCATTATTATTAGATAAAAGTTGGAAAATAGAATTAAAAAAGGCAATAATTTCAGGAATGGAAGTAGACCTTAGCCAAAATACAGCTTTATTTTATTGTGCACCAGATATATTAAAAGATATAAAAGATTTAAAAAATATAAAAATAGCATTGCAAACTAAAGGATACGAAAATTATGATGGAAATAATCTTGTAATAAGCATAGGAGTATTAGGTAGAGCAAGTAATAAATCAGGAATGAAATATAAAGTAAATATAGAAGGAATAGTAAACGCTATAGCTTCAAAATCAATACAAATGATAAATCCAATAAAAATAGACCCTGAAGAATTAGTAGGATTAGAATGGCAATTAGATGAATTAAAAGAACAAGAAAATGAAGTATTAATACCTAAACAAAGTATCATATATGAAGGATTAGATGGAATACAGAGTCTTAGATTTGTTAATTTTACAAAAGAAACACCTAAAGATGAAAATGATACTGAAACAGAATATAGTTATATGAATACAGAATATGATACAGAACCAGTATATGACACAGAGGAAGATGAAAATATACTAGACATAGGATTTAGTAAATTCAAAGAAGAAGAATGTGATTATAGTCTATGGGAATATTTAGAAGAAGAAGAAACAACAGTTTTTAAAACAGAAGAAACTAATAAAACCATAGATCAAATAATAGATAGAAAATTTACAGAATTTAATATACAAGAAGAAATAGACGATATGTTAATGGAATGCATGACAGAATTAGGATTAACATATGAAGAAAGTTATAATAAATTACAAGAATATTTTAATCTACCATTAGCTACAGATATAGCACAAGGAAAAATTATGATGGAAATAATCTTGTAATAAGCATAGGAGTATTAGGTAGAGCAAGTAATAAATCAGGAATGAAATATAAAGTAAATATAGAAGGAATAGTAAACGCTATAGCTTCAAAATCAATACAAATGATAAATCCAATAAAAATAGACCCTGAAGAATTAGTAGGATTAGAATGGCAATTAGATGAATTAAAAGAACAAGAAAATGAAGTATTAATACCTAAACAAAGTATCATATATGAAGGATTAGATGGAATACAGAGTCTTAGATTTGTTAATTTTACAAAAGAAACACCTAAAGATGAAAATGATACTGAAACAGAATATAGTTATATGAATACAGAATATGATACAGAACCAGTATATGACACAGAGGAAGATGAAAATATACTAGACATAGGATTTAGTAAATTCAAAGAAGAAGAATGTGATTATAGTCTATGGGAATATTTAGAAGAAGAAGAAACAACAGTTTTTAAAACAGAAGAAACTAATAAAACCATAGATCAAATAATAGATAGAAAATTTACAGAATTTAATATACAAGAAGAAATAGACGATATGTTAATGGAATGCATGACAGAATTAGGATTAACATATGAAGAAAGTTATAATAAATTACAAGAATATTTTAATCTACCATTAGCTACAGATATAGCACAAGGAAAAATTATGATATCAGATTTTTACAAACAAGAACAAACTTTAGTTGGTGATACATTTATGACTCCACCATTAAAAAGAATAAAACCAGAAGAATGGACAGGACCATCGTCATCATATACAACACATGTAGGTAGAGAACTTTGGACAACACCCACTGTAAAATATACAGGAGAATCAAATACAGTAGGAAAAGGTAACAGATTACCAGTAGGAAGTATATATAGTAGTAGTATGTTGTTAATAGAAAGTCAAAAACCACAATTATGGGCAGATGAAGTATTAGCATGTTTTTGGTATGATATATTATGAAGTGCTAAAGGGATTTAAGGGAATAAGGGATTTGAATTAAGAGCAGATTTAGTAATAAATTTAGGATTTAATTTAGAAAAAGAATCTACTAATACACATAGTATATTAGAAAGATTATCTAAATATATATATAAAAGATCAGAGTTTTCAAATAAAATAATAGAAAATTTAACATATATTAAAGAACAAAATAATCTTATTATAAAAGAGTTAAAAGATATTAGAAAAAGTATTCCTAATAAACAAGAAATACAACAGTTAAGTTATCTATTAGAAAATAAAGTAACAACAGCTACAATAAATAAATTAGAAAAACAAGTTGCAAATCAAGTAGAATTATTAGAAACAGAATATAGCTATATGAATACATAATATGATACAGAACCAGTATATGACACAGAGGAAGATGAAAATATACTAGATATAGGATTTAGTAAATTCAAAGAAGAAGAATGTGATTATAGTCTATGGGAATATTTAGAAGAAGAAGAAGAAACAACAGTTTTTAAAACAGAAGAAACTAATAAAACCATAGATCAAATAATAGATAGAAAATTCACAGAATTTAATATACAAGAAGAAATAGACGATATGTTTGTAACATCCGCGAATTTTGACTCGTTGACTTTACATGTAATATGACTAACAATATAGGTTAATGAAGTATTCGGGTCGTTTTGGTGATTAAATGGCAATGTGTCGTATTTGGGTCAAAAATGTGTTTTGAGCGGTGTTTAAATGTGTAACGATGGTAATTTGGCTAGAGATGAGAACGGGTCGGTCCGTGGGTAGTCCATGACCCACCAGCCCCCCTTGACCCATCTTCCTCCCCTTATCTCTTCCTTCACCTCTCATTTCTTTCCCTTCTCTTTTCTCTCTAGCAAAAGCAAGAACTTCACATATCTCTCTTTCTCTTATTAATTCTTGCATCATTGAGTGTGTTGAATCAAAATCTATACAAGATCGTCATCATCTTCTTAGTATTAAAAGCTTGAATCTCATAGTGCAAGATTTTTACCCATTTTGACCTAATTTCGGGTTTGAGCTCAAGGAGGAGTTTTGGTAAGTCTAATTCATCCCATTTACCCCTACTTATGTTTGTTTATGCATTTCTAGTCCCCTTGAACATTTACAAGTCCTGAATCGGCTTAAATCTCGTTTTGGTCAATTTAGGGTTTCAATTAGGGTTTGTAGGGTTTTGGGTGTGATTTTGATGTTTTGGTCGAATTTGTGGATTGGGTTATGTTTATTTATGGTTAATGGTGTTTATTTATGCTTCAAATTAAGTTACAAGTTCCTACAAATCGATTTGGGTTGGTTGGAGTCGAGTTTCAATGGGTTTTGGTCTTATTTCCTGCACTTGCTGGTGCTGCTGGTGGTTCTGCCCAGAAAAGGGCCACTGCGGCGCAGTGGCTTGGGCCTAGCCCACTGCAGCGCAGTGGCTAAGGTCTGCCCAGTTCTTGGCTAGCCCACTGCGGCGCAGTGAGCTTGGCAAAGGCTCACTGCGGCGCAGTGGTTAGAAGCTGGAAAGTTTGCGCGTCGTTTTTCAAATGTTAATAACTTTTGATCCGTAAGTCCAAATAAGTCATATGACCTATCGTTGGAATCGTGAGAGAGTCTACTTTCTCATGGTAAAGTCCTTTTGATCTGAATCCTTTCCCATTTCTAAAAATGTCGGGTCAAAGTGTTATAGTTCATGCGGGAGAGTCATTAAGGCGTTGTGGGACTTTGGCGCGACTCATACTTAATTAACCAACTTGTATAGGGTTATAGAGTTGATTTTGATGACACCATGATATATATTGATAGGTTGTGGGCTCGTGACGGTCGTTGGACATTTATAGCTCGATATTAACTTGTCGTTTTGCTTGGAAATCAAGGTGAGTTCCGTAGTCCCTACTCGCTTGAGATTCGGGCTGAAAAGTGTAAACTTATGTGATTACTTGTTATTTGTGTTTGTAAATGATTGTTGGTGTTGTTTGATTTTACTCACGTACAAAATGTCTAGTTGGTGGCATTGGATGAATGATGGATAGTTTTGCTTTAGTGCTTGATGGGTTTGTATGAGATTGTGATATTGTTAAATAAATTAGGATAGTAGTGTATACATAGAGGTCGGTTTTACTTTCAAAAGGTTTTAGATGTGGTGGGAAGGCTGCGGGTGACCCTATATATAAGCATCTAGGATCGATGAAAGTAGAATCCTCCGAAGTGTATGTACGCGTTGTTTAGAGTGATTGATGGATATTGGGAATGTGTTGGGATGTTCATATACGCTTTGTTATACTTGACTTGTGCGGTGCACACTCAAACATACTTTTATTGTTGCATTGATGACGTTATTGATACGAATTTGATATACATCATGGTCTTACATACGTACGACACATGATCTGACGTTAATAATTCGCGTACTCATTTATTATGCGATGTTGCCTTACCCCATATGATCTTGTAGTGATTTGATATTGTGATTAGGATAGTGTACATATAGGGAAGACGACGATACTTTAGTGGATTATAGATGTGGTGGGAAGGCTGCGGGTGACCCTATATATAAACATCTATGATTCCTTAAAAGTAAAGTCGTATGAAATGTATGTGCAATGTAATTATGGTTGATTCTAGTAAAGGATTGAGATATATATATTATTATGATTATTATTACTGCTAGGATAGACGTGCATACATGGAAGTCGGTTATGCCTTCATTGGGTTCTAGATGTGGTGGGAAGGCTGCGGGTGACCCTATATATAAGCATCTAGGATTCGAAGAAAGTAGAATCCTCCTAAGTGTATGTACGTATAGTTTATTTTAGTTTGGTGTTTGATGATTGACGGACTTGTGATGTATGGATGTTGTTTGATGCATAAGTATCGTATACATCCCACTGAAGAGGATGTGGGCTTATGTTGTGTATCTATCCCACTGAAGAGGATATGATGTTAATGAATCCCACTGAAGAGGATATGATGTTAATGAATCCCACTGAAGAGGATATGTTGTATAAATCCCACTGAAGAGGATGTGGGCTTATGTTGTGTATCTATCCCACTGAAGAGGATATGATGTTAATGAATCCCACTGAAGAGGATATGTTGTATATGAATCCCATTGAAGAGGATACGTTGTATATCAAGCCCACTGAAGAGGATATGATTGTAATGAATCCCACTGAAGAGGATATAGTTGTATATCAATCCCATTGAAGAGGATATGTTGTATATCAAGCCCACTGAAGAGGATATGATACCTGTTTTGGGTTGATGTTATGTACGTTACTTGAGTATAATGTTAATTCGCGTTTTACTTGTTTTGTGTACCTTGTTGTGAATATTGTTGTGTTGTTCTTAGAGGCTCACTGTAAGTCATGTTTTGCCTCTACTCGTATATTATGATGATTGGCAATGGTTTCTAATGGACCATTACTACGAACTCACCAACCTTGTGTTGACTATGCTTAGTACACTTTTCAGGTAACCAGGTTATCCAGGACGTTAAGTTTGAATTGTTTGCTTGCTGTCGAACCCGGACTGGACTTATATGGATCAAGGATCCATTTACCTTCTGTTGCATTATACTTAGGATTGATAGCTTTCTTTTGTTGTGGTTTTGTAAACTTTGACGATTACTTGCTTCTGCTATATTTTTGATACTTGTTTCTTTTATTGGTTGGATTCACTGAATCCTTTATTTGCATTTAGTCATGTTCTACATTAATTCCACCTCGTGCTATATGATTTCCGTGATATTCTGAGCCTTGGCTTGGGGTGTTACAATGTTAATGGAATGCATGACAGAATTAGGATTAACATATGAAGAAAGTTATAATAAATTACAAGAATATTTTAATCTACCATTAGCTACAGATATAGCACAAGGAAAAATTATGATATCAGATTTTTACAAACAAGAACAAACTTTAGTTGGTGATACATTTATGACTCCACCATTAAAAAGAATAAAACCAGAAGAATGGACAGGACCATCGTCATCATATACAACACATGTAGGTAGAGAACCTTGGACAACACCCACTGTAAAATATACAGGAGAATCAAATACAGTAGGAAAAGGTAACAGATTACCAGTAGGAAATATATATAGTAGTAGTATGTTGTTAATAGAAAGTCAAAAACCACAATTATGGGCAGATGAAGTATTAGCATGGGAACAAACAGTAGTTAGAATGTGGTAAACTAATAAAAGAGATGGAATGGATATGTTTGCATATTTAGAAACAACATTAGGACCAACAGCATTAGGTATATGGCAAAGTAAAAAGACTAAAAATCCAGAAGAAGTAAATAATTTAAAAGCTATGGGAGATAATCCATTCAACTTCACATCGCAAATTAGAACATTAATATTAGGAGTAGACCCAGCAAAAAACAATACATTACTACAAAATTCAGCTATCAGAAATTTAGAACAGTTAAGCATAGCAAATATGAAATATATTAATGAATATACTCAAGATTTTATTAGATTATTAGCACAAACAGGTCAAGCAGTTAATAATGATTTATGTGATAAATATTTTATAAAATTACCAGGAGATTTAGGAAAAGTAATACATGAATCATGGAATCAATTATATGGTACTACACAAGATTTAGTATTAGGACCTAGAGTAACACATACATTTCAAATATTAGAAGAAAAATGTAAAGAATTAGTATTACAAGAACAAATAAAAAAGAATGCTTTTGCATTTTGTAAAACAGCGATTTATACACCACAAGCTTATGGACATAAAGATTATAAGAAAAAACTTAGAAAAAGTACTACATATAAAAAAGAATATAAACCTTATTATAAAAATAAATATGTTAGAAAACCACAAACAAGAAAATGTAAATGTTTTATATGTGGAAACGAAAATCATTTAGCAAATAAATGTCCAGATAGAGGTAAAAATATAGAAAGAAGTAACTTAGTAGAACAAATAGGTGAATACGAAATAGAATTAGTAGAAGCAGGAGATTCAGACAATGAATCAGTTTATAGTATATATAGTGATAATGAAGAAGATAAAGCAGTATCTAAAGTTACATATACATATGTTAATACAGAACAAGAATGCACACATAAATGGATAAATAAAAGAGGAAGTAATCACATAACATGTTTTATATGTGGAAAATGGCCAAGTATAGAAAAAAGATCACAATGTGCAGAATGTTTTAAAGAAATATGTTGTATATGTCTTAGAGAAATATTTAATGAAGATATGATAGAAGAACAGGAAGTACAAGTAAATATAGGAACAAATACACAAAATGATAAAATAAAATACTTAGAAGTAAAAATAGAGTTACACGATTATAAACTAAAAGAAATAGAAAATAAATTAAACCAATTAGATGATTTAGTAAATAAAAAGAAATATGTAGAACAAGAAACATCACAAATGAGTGAATTAGTTCCAGAAGAAAGTATATATTTACAAACAAATACTGGAAATACAAACATGATAAATTTACAGTGTAGGTTATGGATAGATAATAATATATTTTTTGACTTAAAAGGAATATTAGATACAGGAGCTACAAAAAGTTTAATATCATATAGCTTAATACCACATATTTATCATAAAAAATTACCTTACAAACTAAATAATAGAACAATAGAAGATAGAGTAATACAAATTACACATTGCTTAGAACAAACTAAAATACAATTCTTAGATTTCTCAGGAAATTATAGTATTAAATATGATATGCCACAAATAGTAATAAATCCTGAAAATATAAAATCACGAGATTTTGTTATAGGATTAAATTTTATCTTTAATTTACAAGGATCAATTACAGCGGAGACTAAGACGAAGGATGATTATTATTATTATTATTATTATTATTTTTTTTTTATAGTTTTTTGATGTTTTTGGTAGGATATATTATGAAGTGCTAAAGGGATTTAAGGGAATAAGGGATTTGAACTAAGAGACTTGGATAGGAAATTAAGCTGCCATAAAAACTTGAAAATTATTATTGATATGAACTTGTTGTGTGTGTTTACAACTGAAACATAAGGTGCCTTATATAGGCATTACAATACAATCTAATTATTATAAATTGACGTGCACGATAAAAGAAAAGTTATTGATTACAAAAAGACAAACTTTAAAAAAGAATATGTCGTCCACTATGTTCTTGAATTATTGAGATTAAAACGTCATTGCTTACGTCATCTTCTAGAAGTCTCTGTGTGTACTGTCGATGGATACGGGTGAATGTACATCTTCATTGTCTTCATAATTTACTTCTTCTGTATTGAATATGTCTTCAATATTAATCTGTTCACTTTCTCCTACAAATGGTAAGGTCATTTGCCAATGGCTATGTCCCCATATTTGAATGTAATGTCCTTCTGCTAACAATTTGTATGGAGAAATTCTTGGACGTGGAATTTTACTTCTATCAACTAATGGTGTTTTCTGTCCTTCTGTTATCCATTTTGTTGCTAATCTTATTTGTTCTTGTGGATTTGAAGTTATAATTTCATCTTGACGATATTGCCACCATTCTACTTCTATGTTGGAACTGCAATTTGCTTATTTTAATCTTTGTCTATTTTCTGGTATTTCACTAACAAAGATTCTTTTTCTTGCAGGTCTATAAGTGTGATTATCCATTTCTGGGAAAGAAGAAAGAATTTTACACCCAACTGTTTCCATACTTTGGGTGGCTATATTTCCTGCTGTTAGATGTAACACCCCGCTAAAGCGGAATATACGGGATGTACAGACAAGCACAAAAGCACACAGTACAAGTTCCAACACAGCCAATGACATAAAAGAAAAGAAGTATAAAAGTTATTACAGCACTTGGGATATACCCAGAATAGTTAATAATCAAAAGACAGGACAAATGTCTTGAAGTACTGGAGTCTGAACTGAATAAGCAAAGGGAGATCTCCACAGCTTCCGGTCTTGAACGTACGAGTCAATCGCCAAAAGGGGATGAGCTTTAAAGAGGAAGACTCCTATGCTAAGAGATCTACTATCCTAGCCTGAAAAGCATGTAAGTTCAAAGGTCAACTACAAAAGTAGTTGGTGAGATTCACATAAAGTACTAGTACGCTTACATATAATAATATGTATAGTAAGAACAAGTCATAAGATCTGTACGTTTAACAAAAATGCCCTGTGATGGTAAGAACAGTACAAGAACATATAATGAACTTTAAATGAAGTGTCACTGCTAACCCGATTGGCCAGAACTGAACTGTAATGAACTTATGCACATAATAATCAAGTACTTCACGAAGATCTAATTCAGAACAAGAACAGATAATATGCATCCTCCAGAACTGCGGAGAATGAGGGTGGGCCTACCCTAAACAGCGCTGTCCATAATTATCTACGGTTCAATCCCTGAACTGTGGGATATGAATTGATAGCAGTGAATAAGAACTGAACAAGTACAAGTACGAACTAGAACATGTTAAAGATCAATATAGTAACATGGGGGCATTTAAGATCCTGCCCATTCAAGACTTAAATACTCCCTTAAACAGTATAAATGTATTAAGATCCTGCCCATTCAAGACTTAAATACTCCCTTAAACAGTATAAATGTATTCGAGATCCTGCCCATTCAAGACTCAAATACACATTTAAATAATTAGGAATCATATCATAAGTACCTCGTAAGATCATAAATAGTGCGTAAAGTGGTTCAAGAACATATGTATAAGTACAAAGTAGTTTTCATGCTTTTCAGTCCCCGATAAAAGAACTTGAACAAAATGTACGAAAGGGGATTAGTGAACTCACAGTGATCTGGTACAAGTACAGTAATATAGCACAGAGAACAAGCACAGAGATAGATAGGTTATATCTACCAGTTTCCAAGTACGTCTTGATGGAAGCCTAAGTACATATCATTGATCATAAATAAGTACGCATATTAATTCACATGATTAATTACTCATTGAAATGTCCTTGGTGAACTGATGATTTGGTCCCTTGAAGATCTTTGAACGTTTTGACCCAAAAAGAGTTTAAATGAACTTTAAGTACATGAACTGGACTTGAACTGAACGTCTTAGAACTCACACATAAGTACTTATCGTGTTAATGAGTTGAATGTGTCTTTAATAATAAACTTTAGCCTTTAGAACTTGGTTTAATTGTTCGTAGAACTCGCACTTTTATAATCAAGATAGAACACGTCTTAATTATACTTAATTAGGGTTTGCACTTTGTACGTTGTCTTAGATCGAATCATGAACTAGCTTTGGTGTTAGTACGTAGCCTTTGATGTGTTTAATCGAAAGATAATGACGGTAGGAACTGATTTGGTTAGGTGTTTAATGATCAAGTGTGGTATGTTATAGAACAAGTTCATGTTATTTTCTAAGGAGTACAAGATCGTCTAGGGTATTGGACTTCAAGATCGTCCCACTGCTTGATCAGGATCGTTTCAGGTTTTACTGCTCAGGATCGTCCTAGTTTGTCTCAAGCCAAGATCGTTTTAGGGTCAAGCTAGGGTCAAGATCGTTTTAGAGTTGTACTAGGTCAGAATCGTCCTAGGTTCTCATCAGACCAAGGTCGTCCTAGGTGATTAGCACAAGATCGTCTTAAAATTCCTAGTTCAAGATCGTCTCATTTGTACTCAACTCAAGATCGTCTTAGTTATTCAAGGAATCAAGATCGTTTTAGAGTTGTACTAGGTCAGAATCGTCCTAGGTTCTCATCAGACCAAGGTCGTCCTAGGTGATTAGCACAAGATCGCCTTACAATTCCTAGTTCAAGATCGTTTCACTGGTCAAGGTTCAAGATCGTCTCATTTGTACTCAACTCAAGATCGTCTTAGTTATTCAAGGAATCAAGATCGTTTTAGCACAAGATCGTTTCAAGGTTTATAGCACAAGATCGTTTCAAGGTTTATAGCACAAGATCGTTTCAAGGTTTATAGCACAAGATCGTTTCAAGGTTTATAGCACAAGATCGTTTCAAGGTTTATAGCACAAGATCGCTTGTTTGAGCAAAACCGATCCCCAGAGGATCAGTTACCCATTAAACATGCCAACAACATCATGACGCCACACGAGATCGAATCGAACAAGAACCATAGAACATGAACTGCCCTAGGACGATCTTGGGGTCAAGATCGTTTCAGCCAGGATCGTCCCAAGTCTCAAACGGGCTGAACAAGAACAGGAACACAATACGAAGGTCTAGATCGATTTTAAACATGTTAGAGCGTAGCACTAGTACTTATATGCACAATAACATCATTTTATATCACTTTTACTGATTTCCAAGATCAAATATAACATAAACATGTCATAACTTCAAGAACTAGTTTGTACCTTCACTTTCAAAAACGGGTTTTGAGATTAAAGCATGTTATGACCCAAATTCGTTCACACAATGTTATTAAAACACATTTAGACACAAACCCATTAACCTTTAACACGATTTTCATTCAAAAACTGGACCAAATCATCAAGAACATGAACTTGAAAAAGTACATTTTTAATTTGCTCAAAAACCCCTCAACTGTTGTTGTTACCTGAGAAATGCTTCCAGAAATACGTTTTGATTATCACAAGGATGCTAAAAGTACAAATGATTTTGGTTTAACAACCCAAAATCAAAGGATGAATTTTGTGTGTGAAAATGTGGCTGCCAGTGTGTGTTTTAGTGAGAGAGTGGAGAGATGGAGAAGAGAATGAATAGTGTTTCTCTCTCAAGGGTTCCATTCCTTTCCTATTTATAGTCTTCCCATAAAAAGTGAACTCAACAAGTGCAAGGGCTATTTGCGTACATTTTTGAACTAAAACTTTCATGAACATGGACGTTTATGAACCGAACTTTATTATTTCTTTGCACATAATCATGAATTCGTCTATAAAAGCACAATTTAAGATCAAATTGACCTTCATATAATCACATAATTTAGGTCTAAAGTACATCAAGAACCTAAATAAATTGAACTGTCTAGCCGTTCAAATGGCGAAAGTACTTTCTAAAGAACTCATTTAGAACATTTCTAAGACGGTTGTTACATTCTCCCCTACTTAGAGGATTTCGTCCTCGAAATTAAGAGTTTGCCGATCAAAAAGATGAGGGTACTTCTTCTTAATGAAGTCCTCGCATTCCCAAGTGTCATTATATCCATGTCTAGCACTCCAACGTACACGAACTAGTGGTACTCTGCTCTGTCTAGTCTGTTTAGCATCCCTATCAATGATCTCGATGGGCTCTTCAGTGAACTCAAGTCCTTCATCGATATGAACATCCTTAACAGGAATGACGGTCGGGTCGTCAGTCAAGCACTTCTTTAAATTGGACACATGAAAGGTGTCATGAACATTGCCAAGTTCTAGGGGTAGTTCCAGTTTGTACGCAACTGGTCCAATCCGTTTAATGATCTTATAAGGTCCGATGTACCGAGGCGCCAATTTGCCTTTCTTGCCAAAACGGGCAGTACCTTTCCATGGGGAAACTTTTAATAGAACTTTATCGCCTACTAGAAACTCTAAGGGTTTACGGCGTTTGTCAGCGTAGGACTTTTGTCTGTCTTGGGCAGCCTTAAGCTTTTCTTTGATAACGGCGATTTTGTCAATAGTGAACTGTACAACTGGGAGCTTCATCCAGCTTCTTTCACCGGCGTCTAGCCAGCAAAGTGGTGATCTGCACTTACGCCCATATAAGGCTTCGAACGGTGCACACTGAATGCTAGTGTGATAGCTATTATTGTACGAGAACTTGTTAGAACCTAATAATTCGTGTTTAATGTGCGGAAGTTTGATATTCATCAATGGTGGACTGTGTGTGTGTTAGTGTGTGTTTTAGAGAGAGAAAGGTAAGTGTGTGTGAATTCCTGTTTGATTGATAATCAGAAGTGTGAGAAAGGTTACAAAAGGTTACAAGGAATAAAGGTTTGAGGGGTATTTATACTCTAAGCATATTACAAAAGCTCCCCCTCAACCTAACAATATTTACATAAAATACACTATTTTTCAAATACAACTAAGCACTATTTTGAATTTCTAACATTCTCCCCCTTAGTGCTTGGTTGTCCATCATCGCTTTCTCTGTTGTCTCCTCCTCTTATTTGCACGTCTCTGCTTGTTTTTTCTTTTCTTATAACGTCGTGCAGCATTTGATGTTGATGGCTTGTCAATCTTAGCACTCCAGAATGCTCTCTTCTTATAACTATTCCATGAGTCATTCCAAAACTTCTTTGGGATAAAGTGCCAATTATCACCAACAGGACGTTCATCTGGCAATCTGATGTTGTCTTGGAAGTTGACAGGAGGAATATTATGTGGACCACGTTCATGACTGGGATTCCAATGAACCCATGAACCTGTCTTTGTATGTATGACTCCTTCCTGTGACTTGGAAGTTCTGGTAACGATAAGATCTCTAATCCTCTGTCTCATATCAAGAGTATCTTTGATACGTCTTAAATGATCTTCTCTTTGAGACTTTATATGCCCATCTTCTTCATTATCAGAATCTTCATCGATTGCATTCAAAATTGAATGACAATATTTCAATGTACCATCTGAGTATTTGGGAAACTCAGAAGCACGAATGA
>CM067168.1:136216949-136264449 GCA_034093135.1 Erigeron breviscapus | reverse complement strand
AAAAAAAAAAAAAAAAAAAAAAAAAAAAAAAAAAAAAAAAAAAAAAAAAAAAAAAAAAAAAAAAAAAAAAAAAAAAAAAAAAAAAAAAAAAAAAAAAAAAAAAAAAAAAAAAAAAAAAAAAAAAAAAAAAAAAAAAAAAAAAAAAAAAAAAAAAAAAAAAAAAAAAAAAAAAAAAAAAAAAAAAAAAAAAAAAAAAAAAAAAAAAAAAAAAAAAAAAAAAAAAAAAAAAAAAAAAAAAAAAAAAAAAAAAAAAAAAAAAAAAAAAAAAAAAAAAAAAAAAAAAAAAAAAAAAAAAAAAAAAAAAAAAAAAAAAAAAAAAAAAAAAAAAAAAAAAAAAAAAAAAAAAAAAAAAAAAAAAAAAAAAAAAAAAAAAAAAAAAAAAAAAAAAAAAAAAAAAAAAAAAAAAAAAAAAAAAAAAAAAAAAAAAAAAAAAAAAAAAAAAAAAAAAAAAAAAAAAAAAAAAAAAAAAAAAAAAAAAAAAAAAAAAAAAAAAAAAAAAAAAAAAAAAAAAAAAAAAAAAAAAAAAAAAAAAAAAAAAAAAAAAAAAAAAAAAAAAAAAAAAAAAAAAAAAAAAAAAAAAAAAAAAAAAAAAAAAAAAAAAAAAAAAAAAAAAAAAAAAAAAAAAAAAAAAAAAAAAAAAAAAAAAAAAAAAAAAAAAAAAAAAAAAAAAAAAAAAAAAAAAAAAAAAAAAAAAAAAAAAAAAAAAAAAAAAAAAAAAAAAAAAAAAAAAAAAAAAAAAAAAAAAAAAAAAAAAAAAAAAAAAAAAAAAAAAAAAAAAAAAAAAAAAAAAAAAAAAAAAAAAAAAAAAAAAAAAAAAAAAAAAAAAAAAAAAAAAAAAAAAAAAAAAAAAAAAAAAAAAAAAAAAAAAAAAAAAAAAAAAAAAAAAAAAAAAAAAAAAAAAAAAAAAAAAAAAAAAAAAAAAAAAAAAAAAAAAAAAAAAAAAAAAAAAAAAAAAAAAAAAAAAAAAAAAAAAAAAAAAAAAAAAAAAAAAAAAAAAAAAAAAAAAAAAAAAAAAAAAAAAAAAAAAAAAAAAAAAAAAAAAAAAAAAAAAAAAAAAAAAAAAAAAAAAAAAAAAAAAAAAAAAAAAAAAAAAAAAAAAAAAAAAAAAAAAAAAAAAAAAAAAAAAAAAAAAAAAAAAAAAAAAAAAAAAAAAAAAAAAAAAAAAAAAAAAAAAAAAAAAAAAAAAAAAAAAAAAAAAAAAAAAAAAAAAAAAAAAAAAAAAAAAAAAAAAAAAAAAAAAAAAAAAAAAAAAAAAAAAAAAAAAAAAAAAAAAAAAAAAAAAAAAAAAAAAAAAAAAAAAAAAAAAAAAAAAAAAAAAAAAAAAAAAAAAAAAAAAAAAAAAAAAAAAAAAAAAAAAAAAAAAAAAAAAAAAAAAAAAAAAAAAAAAAAAAAAAAAAAAAAAAAAAAAAAAAAAAAAAAAAAAAAAAAAAAAAAAAAAAAAAAAAAAAAAAAAAAAAAAAAAAAAAAAAAAAAAAAAAAAAAAAAAAAAAAAAAAAAAAAAAAAAAAAAAAAAAAAAAAAAAAAAAAAAAAAAAAAAAAAAAAAAAAAAAAAAAAAAAAAAAAAAAAAAAAAAAAAAAAAAAAAAAAAAAAAAAAAAAAAAAAAAAAAAAAAAAAAAAAAAAAAAAAAAAAAAAAAAAAAAAAAAAAAAAAAAAAAAAAAAAAAAAAAAAAAAAAAAAAAAAAAAAAAAAAAAAAAAAAAAAAAAAAAAAAAAAAAAAAAAAAAAAAAAAAAAAAAAAAAAAAAAAAAAAAAAAAAAAAAAAAAAAAAAAAAAAAAAAAAAAAAAAAAAAAAAAAAAAAAAAAAAAAAAAAAAAAAAAAAAAAAAAAAAAAAAAAAAAAAAAAAAAAAAAAAAAAAAAAAAAAAAAAAAAAAAAAAAAAAAAAAAAAAAAAAAAAAAAAAAAAAAAAAAAAAAAAAAAAAAAAAAAAAAAAAAAAAAAAAAAAAAAAAAAAAAAAAAAAAAAAAAAAAAAAAAAAAAAAAAAAAAAAAAAAAAAAAAAAAAAAAAAAAAAAAAAAAAAAAAAAAAAAAAAAAAAAAAAAAAAAAAAAAAAAAAAAAAAAAAAAAAAAAAAAAAAAAAAAAAAAAAAAAAAAAAAAAAAAAAAAAAAAAAAAAAAAAAAAAAAAAAAAAAAAAAAAAAAAAAAAAAAAAAAAAAAAAAAAAAAAAAAAAAAAAAAAAAAAAAAAAAAAAAAAAAAAAAAAAAAAAAAAAAAAAAAAAAAAAAAAAAAAAAAAAAAAAAAAAAAAAAAAAAAAAAAAAAAAAAAAAAAAAAAAAAAAAAAAAAAAAAAAAAAAAAAAAAAAAAAAAAAAAAAAAAAAAAAAAAAAAAAAAAAAAAAAAAAAAAAAAAAAAAAAAAAAAAATACCAAAACAAAAAAAAAAAAAAAAAAACTATGAAAAAAAATTAAAAAAAAATTATTTTTGGTTTTTCTAAAATAAACAATGAGTTCTCTTCAAATAGTGCTAAAACACAAACTCCCCCTAAATTCATGAATTATCCTTTTTCTCCCCCTCAAACATTGCATGATATTTAAGCACATTGCACATAAGTATAGCATCAATGTTTGACAGATAATGAATGAAAGAGAAAGAGATGAAGGATTTGTACAGAACATGCAGAGGCAAGTTTAGTGCATTGGTGAGAAGCACTTATTTGAGATTGTTTCTTGAAAAGAAACTCATTCCAGGATCATGTGTTGAATAGTATCCGAGATAGAAATACTAAACACAGACCTTTATTACCTGCAAAATAAAATTAGGTTTTTCTAGGTACCCACTTTTGAATGGGTCCTTTGGGATTAGTGGAATCATTCACAGTATACAGATGAGGTTTTCGAACAAGAGGTTTATTCGTAAGATTCATCACAATCCCATCAGAAGCAACAATCAAAGGTTTAGAAATCATAGCAGAAGATTTAGAATTTCTTATTGACCATGGTTTGGCTAGATTACTCAATGTTGAATTAATTTTCCTACCAGGAACTTCCTTCTTGTAATCATTAGCCATCCCATTTCTTCTAACTGATGATTTAGGAATCCACTTATGGGTACTAGTTAATGTCTTCACTCCTGTTTCAGATAAAATCTTGGAATTAGTTCGAGGAGATAAAAACATATTCTTATTTTGTGTTTTCTTGGTGGAAGATTTGTTATTCTGTTTCTTTTGATTTGTAACAGTGAACCATCCATATTGATCTTTATAACTAGTTATACCATTAGATGTATCTTTTAATAGCAAGTGATGGCTAGTGTTAGACATCTTAGGTAAAGAACTAGTTTGAAAGATAGCCTTAGAAGCAGAGGTTCTAGAAACAGATGAAATATTACCTTTAGGCTTTGATTGAGCAGAAATGGTTTTCTTACCTTTGACAACTGGAGCATTCTGACCTTTGGGTGTATAAAATGAAGTTGGAGCAAACTTAGATTTAGATTCCTTCTTTGTTTTAGGCTTTTTGGGTGAGAGTTTTTCAAGCTCTTTTTCAACTTCTGGTGCAAAAACATGATCAGTTTTCAAAAACTTATCAAATTCTTCAACAGAAAAATCTGGATAAGTAAATTGAGATTCTTTGGTTTGAACTTCTGATTTGAAAACATTTTTATTTGTCAAGTTTTCAATTAATGCTTTTGCTTCAGCCTTAAAATCAGTAGGGATCTCAATCTTTTGTTTTAAACCTTCAATTTCCTTTTCCAATATGGTAGTTGGAATGTAAAATCTTTCTGAATTTGGTTTTGAACAATCTTTTTGAGACTCATTTTCAGAAATTGAAATGCTGTCTATTTCTTCTAACTGATGATTTAGGAATCCACTTATGGGTACTAGTTAATGTCTTCACTCCTGTTTCAGATAAAATCTTGGAATTAGTTCGAGGAGATAAAAACATATTCTTATTTTGTGTTTTCTTGGTGGAAGATTTGTTATTCTGTTTCTTTTGATTTGTAACAGTGAACCATCCATATTGATCTTTATAACTAGTTATACCATTAGATGTATCTTTTAATAGCAAGTGATGGCTAGTGTTAGACATCTTAGGTAAAGAACTAGTTTGAAAGATAGCCTTAGAAGCAGAGGTTCTAGAAACAGATGAAATATTACCTTTAGGCTTTGATTGAGCAGAAATGGTTTTCTTACCTTTGACAACTGGAGCATTCTGACCTTTGGGTGTATAAAATGAAGTTGGAGCAAACTTAGATTTAGATTCCTTCTTTGTTTTAGGCTTTTTGGGTGAGAGTTTTTCAAGCTCTTTTTCAACTTCTGGTGCAAAAACATGATCAGTTTTCAAAAACTTATCAAATTCTTCAACAGAAAAATCTGGATAAGTAAATTGAGATTCTTTGGTTTGAACTTCTGATTTGAAAACATTTTTATTTGTCAAGTTTTCAATTAATGCTTTTGCTTCAGCCTTAAAATCAGTAGGGATCTCAATCTTTTGCTCTAAGTTCACTTTATTTTGGTCAACAGAGGTGATCACAGGGGTATCAAACGAAAGTATTTTCTTGACAGAAGCACGATGTTTAGCTTTCAAAGCTTGAACTTTCTCTTCAATTTGGAAGAATGATGATAGCATGGATGTGGACATATCATGAATCTCTTCAGGAGAGATGCTATCAGCCTGCATATCTTTAAAATTCTTACTCCCTTTGACTGGAGTAGAGCAATCAACAGAAGTTAGATCATGCATCATTTGACTTGGTTTGGTCTCACTTACCTTTGGAGAATGATTTTGAGTTTTCAGATGTTCAATGACTTGTTGTTGAGACTCAATCTTTTGTTTTAAACCTTCAATTTCCTTTTCCAATATGGTAGTTGGAATGTAAAATCTTTCTGAATTTGGTTTTGAACAATCTTTTTGAGACTCATTTTCAGAAATTGAAATGCTGTCTATTTCTTCTAACTCATAGATGGATCTTTTATGAGTTTTCTTGTATGTATCATTAATAGCAACATAATCAATTTGAAAACTGTTTGGTTTTTGTCTTTCAACATCATCTGACTCAAAGTCATCCTCAGATGGTCTTATGAACTCTTGAATCATGCCAAATCTGAGACAATTCCCATCATAAAGTGGACCAATTTCTTCCTTCTTGATTTTTTCTAAATGTGTTGGATTCTCATAACCCAAACCAAGAAGAAGTTCTGATCTATCTATCTTTGACTTGTTGTAATAAGCAGTGAAATTCAGAAGAGGATTTTGTTCAACTTTATAGAGTTTTTCTTGATAGAACAAAATGTTTGTTTTCAAATCCTCAACTTGTTTTTGAAGAGTTTCAATTTCAACTCCTTTGAGAAAACAAGTACTGTTTAGATCAGAAATCTGTCTTTCATGTTTTTCACAGTTGGGTCTAAAATCTTTCATTTTATTGGTGAGAAACTCAACATCAGCTTGTCTTGCATTTGCTCTTAACCATTCATTGTCTTTCTCAAGCTTTAAAGTTTCAATGGTTTGCTTGAGTGAATGAACAGTTTTTTCAAGGTCTTGACATTTGTTGGTCAATTGAGCATTGGGTGAAACAACCTGAGAACTGTTACTTGACAAATGCATTTCTTTTAAAGAATCATAATTCACTTTGAGAGCTTCATGAGCTATTGAGAGTTCTGAAAAAATAAAAAATTTTAAGTAAAAATGGTAGGACGATCTTATGTGAAGATCGTCTTGAAAATTGTTGAAAAATTTCTAAGTAAAAATGGTAAGACGATCTTGGATGAAGATCGTATTAACAATTTGGTTGAGATAAGGTAAGACGGTCTTGGTCAGAAAGAGGTTATTTTATCAGAATTTGTTGAGCAAAACCAATCTCAATGAGATTAGTTACCCAAGGAATTCACAACACACAGTTCACACAGAACCACAAATATTAGGACGATCTTATGAAGATCGTATTAACAATTTGGTTGAGATGAGGTAAGACGGTCTTGGTCAGAAAGAGGTTATTTTATCAGAATTTGTTGAGCAAAACCAATCTCAATGAGATTAGTTACCCAAGGAATTCACAACACACAGTTCACACAGAACCACAAATATTAGGACGATCTTATGATAAGATCGTCTTGAAAATTGGATGAAAATTTTCTAAGTACTAATGAAGAAATATTAGGACGATCTTGAGAGAAGATCGTCTTAGAAAATTTAGTTAAAAAAAATTTTAAGTAAAAATGGTAGGACGATCTTATGTGAAGATCGTCTTTGAAACTTGGTGAAAAATTTCTAAGTAAATAAGGTAAGACGGTCTTGGTCAGAAAGAGGTTATTTTATCAGAATTTGTTGAGCAAAACCAATCTCAATGAGATTAGTTACCCAAGGAATTCACAACACACAGTTCACACAGAACCACAAATATTAGGACGATCTTATGAGAAGATCGTCTTAGAAAATTTAGTTGAAAAAAAATTTTCAGTAACATTGGTAAGACGATCTTGGATGAAGATCGTATTAACAATTTGGTTGAGATGAGGTAAGACGGTCTTGGTCAGAAAGAGGTTATTTTATCAGAATTTGTTGAGCAAAACCAATCTCAATGAGATTAGTTACCCAAGGAATTCACAACACACAGTTCACACAGAACCACAAATATTAGGACGATCTTGTAGAAGATCGTCTTAGATCGTTTTGAATGAAATCCAGTAAGAACACCAGAAATCGACTGTTGCACTAATTTGCCTATAATTCACTCAATTTTGAGTGTTATAACTCGATTCAAACCCAGAAACACTTAAAATTCGATCGCGCACAACCCTAGAAACAAATCCATTGCTTAAATCAATTCAAACTGATAATTCAAAATCTCATCAACTTTCCAAAAAATTTGGATTTTGATCAATACTGTGAATTGGATTCTGAAACTTAACAGGATGTTTTTAGAGGTGATTTAGAATGTATCTGTGAACAAAAACAGGAAAATTGAGTGAAAATTGAGGTTTAATTGGTGAAGAACAGTAACAGTGAAAAACGGTTATAAATGAAGAACACGAATTTGATTTTGAACAAAATTTGCATCAATCTGCATGAAATTTGTTCTGGATCGTCAACAGATTGTTGTTTTGCTCTGATACCACTTGTTAGAACCTAATAATTCGTGTTTAATGTGCGGAAGTTTGATATTCATCAATGGTGGACTGTGTGTGTGTTAGTGTGTGTTTTAGAGAGAGAAAGGTAAGTGTGTGTGAATTCCTGTTTGATTGATAATCAGAAGTGTGAGAAAGGTTACAAAAGGTTACAAGGAATAAAGGTTTGAGGGGTATTTATACTCTAAGCATATTACAAAAGCTCCCCCTCAACCTAACAATATTTACATAAAATACACTATTTTTCAAATACAACTAAGCACTATTTTGAATTTCTAACAGAACTCGATCAATGGAAGATGTTTATCCCAACTTCCTCTGAACTCCAATGCACAAGAACGGAGCATGTCCTCCAAGGTCTGAATAGTACGTTCGCTTTGCCCGTCCGTCTGTGGGTGATAAGCGGTGCTCAGGTTAAGTCTAGTACCTAACGCTTCTTGAAGTGACTGCCAAAAGTCAGATGTGAAGCGAGGGTCTCGATCGGACACTATTGATAAAGGGACACCGTACTTGGTCACAATATCGTCTATATAGATCTCAGCGAGTCTTTCCAGTGAGTAGTCATCACGAATCGGAAGAAAACGAGCTGATTTCGTCAGTCTGTCTACGATAACCCAAATAGAGTTATGGTTGTCCTTTGTACGAGGTAGTTTCATGATGAAGTCCATGGTAATATCTTCCCACTTCCACACCGGAACTTCTAACTGTTTCAATAAACCGGAAGGTTTCTGATGTTCGATCTTAACTTTAGAACATGTCAGACATCTACTGACGTACTCAAAGATCTCTCTCTTCATCCCAGGCCACCAGTAGTCTTGCTTTAAGTTCTTGTACATTTTGTCTGCGCCCGGATGAATCGAGTACCTTGAACTGTGAGCTTCCTGCATGATGATCTCTCTAACACCAGTAGCTGCAGGGATCCAAACTCGGTTTTTGAACTTCCTGACTCCTTCGTCATCAATTCTCAGTTCTTGAGCGATTGGGCCTAACCGTTCTGCCTTTATGTTTTCTTTTGACTCCAATCCGATCTCTTGACCTGTGATCACACGTTGTTTCAAGTCTGTACGATCGGCCTCCTTGATAGACAAGATTTTGACTCGTTCCTTTCTGCTTAGAGCGTCAGCTACTACATTCGCCTTTCCGGGATGATACTTGATGTCACAATCGTAATCACTTAGTAACTCCACCCAGCGCCTTTGTCTCATATTCAGCTCTTTCTGATTATACACGTGTTGCAAGCTCTTATGATCGGTGAAGATAGTACATTTAGTTCCGTACAAGTAGTGCCTCCAAATCTTTAGGGCAAAAACAACTGCTCCAAGTTCTAGATCATGGGTGGTGTAATTCTTCTCATGCACTTTAAGTTGTCTGGATGCGTAGGCGATTACTTTGCCTCTTTGCATCAGTACGCAGCCTAGTCCTTGATGTGAAGCGTCACAGTACACAACGAAGTCTTCGGTGCCTTCTGGTAAAGCTAGAACAGGTGCTTCACACAGTCTGTCCTTTAGGGTTTGGAACGCTCGTTCTTGTTGTTCACCCCAAATAAAGTCTTTGGTCTTTTGAGTCAGTTGAGTCAAGGGTAGTGCGATCTTAGAAAAGTTCTCGATAAAACGACGATAATATCCCGCTAGTCCAAGAAAACTACGAACTTCGGTAGGAGCTTTCGGAGCTTCCCACTTTTTGATGGCTTCAACTTTGGCCGGGTCGACATGAATGCCTTGTTCGTTTACGACGTGGCCGAGGAACTGTACTTGGCGAAGCCAGAACTCGCACTTAGAGAACTTAGCGTACAACTCTTCTTCTCGAAGAAGTTGAAGAATAGAACGTAAATGTTGTTCATGATCAGTCTTGTTCCGAGAGTACACGAGTATGTCGTCAATGAATACAATAACAAATTTGTCCAAGAACGGACGACAGACACGGTTCATTAAGTCCATAAAAATTGCTGGAGCATTAGTCAGACCAAATGGCATAACGAGAAATTCGTAGTGGCCATAACGAGTACGAAAAGCTGTCTTTGGAACGTCACCATCCTGAACACGAATCTGGTGATAACCTGAACGTAGATCGATCTTAGAGAAGTACGAAGCACCTTGCAATTGATCAAACAGATCGTCTATGCGAGGTAGGGATACCGGTTCTTAACGGTTAATTTGTTCAGTTCACGATAGTCTATGCACATTCTCATGGAGCCATCTTTCTTTTTAACGAACAAGATCGGTGCTCCCCAAGGGGATGAACTAGGACGAATAAAGCCTTTGCTCAAAAGTTCCTGTAATTGATTGGACAGTTCTTGCATTTCAGGAGGAGCTAAGCGATACGGTGCTTTAGCGACTGGTGCTGCACCGGGAACTAGATCAATATTGAACTCGACTTGTCTAACAGGTGGAATGCCTGGTAAGTCGTCAGGAAAGACATCTGGGAAGTCCCGAACAATGGGAATGTCTTGAACTTTAGGTTCTTTAGCACTTTTATCAATGACATGAGCTAGGTACACAAGATGATCTTTCTTGTCCAAGTACTTACGGAATTTCATTGCTGAGACGATTTTAAGTTCGTTCGTGGACTTATCGCCTTGTACGATCAAGATCTCGCCGTTCGGTAGCGGTATATGAACTGATTTCTCGTGGCAACAAATAGTCGCGTGGTGTTTGGATAGCCAATCCATTCCCACGATAATGTCGAAGCTACTAATCTTGACAGGGATTAGATCAATTGTAAAGTTCTTGTCTACTAAGATCAAAGGACAATCTAGAGCAATTTCGCTAGTGCCGTACTTTTGGCCATTTGCATACTCTACCACATATTTGTCATTTAGTTTGCCAGTTATCATGTTAGTTTTAGCTTTAAAGTCTAGTGCCACAAAGCTACGTTCAGCACCGGAGTCAAATAGTACAGAAGCATAATGATCGTTCAGAAGAAAAGTACCTGTCACAACCCGAGGGTTCTGACGAGCTTCCTCAGCGTTCAAAGCGAAAACACGGGCGTTAGCAGGGCCTGGTTGGTTTTGCTGTTGCTGGTTGATCTGTTGGTTCTGGTTTCTTGGCCCGCGTGGATAAGCAACACGCTGAACTTGGGCGTTCTGGTTCTGGTTCCTTTGAACTGGGACAGTAGGTGGTAGCGGAGGTCTGGCATTTCTGATTGGCGGGTTCCTGTTCACTGGTGGAGGATTAGTTCTGATCAAGTTCGCTGAAACAACATTGCAGTACTTAGCCATATGCCCAATTCCTTGGCACTTGTAGCAGACAGGACAAGCACCAGTGTGATGAAGGTTGCAGCGAGTGCACTTAGGGTAAGCTCCAGAGTATCTTGTTGGTTCAGGCACTGCGGTCACTGCATAGTTCTTCAAGATCTTCCCCTTCTTACTTGGGAGTTCAGCTTTCCTTTCCACCACTTCTTCAGCCTTCCTCTTCCCCTTATCAGCATTCTCAGTCAAACCTCCTGACCGGATAATATCTTTGGTCAAGGTCTTAGCCAGTACAGTGGCTCTTGACATGGTCTTGGGGCCCTTACTGGTGAGGTCACGACGGATCTCAGGAATCAAGCCCCAGATAAAACGATCAATTTTCTTCTCCTCAGAAGAAGCTAAGTGTGGCACAAGTCTGGCAAGCTCATTAAACCTCAAAATGTACTTCTCGATCTCCAAACCTTCCATCTTCAAATCCCAAAACTCTTGTTCTAACTCCTGCAAGGCATCTTTGGTACAGAATTCGGTTCTCATCATCTTCTGAAGTTCTTCCCATGTGTAAGCATAAGCGGACTTCCTGCCAATAGTGGTAACGATGCCCGTCCACCAGGACCTAGCAGCACCATCAAATTGACTGGTCGCATGCTCCACCATCTTGTCTTCAGTAGTCTCAGTGTGGTACAGGGCTTCTTCCATGTTTTCAAACCACATTAATAGTTCTGCAGCACCTTTCTCCCCTGTGTAGACTGGGGGTTTACACTGCGTGAAAGTCTTGAATTGGCACCCTCTGCTTCGGGTGACTCTATCTTCAGTGGTGGCTCGGGTGTTAATCTGGCTAGCTCCATCCGAATCACCATTCACGTCTTGGTTCTGTTCAGGTTCTTCTTGAGTCCTCCTATTCTGAGTTGCTCTAGTAGTTCTAGTACCTTCAGTTAGTGGAATTTCCAGCATTTGAGCAACTTGAGTAGCAAGATTTGGCATCATCGCGTTCATGCGGTCAGTGATGAGGTCTGCTACATCATTCAAGGTAAAGTTGACATTCGCATTAATACCAGGTTGAGTAGGTTCAACAGCTGGTGCAGTCTTAGCTCTTCGTCCACGTTTAGGCGGCATTCTTCCTTATGCCCCTAATAAGATAGAAATATGAACTCGGTTACGTTTCGCACAAGTCTAAAGCTCCAAGTACGTAGTACGTTAATAAAAGATCGTCGTTAGCACAATATATGAACAAGAACAGTCGTCGGTCGCACGATGAAGACCTATAGTCGTATAAGCTCTAAGGCCTATCCTCGAAGCACTAGAACGTATGTCTTAAGAGAACGAGTGAACTAGAACTGATATGATCGAAGAACGAGATTGCACAAGGTTCTTACTAGGGCTCTAAGAGATGGGTGACACCTTCAATGACACACCTTGAGTACTAGGAACTATATCCGTAATTAGATGTAGTTGATCAGGTTACATCTAATTAGGGAAAAGTTCCCATTACTCAAACCGGTCATACAAAGGATCACCTCAGAGTGGATTCCAGTTATAGCTCGAGTTTTTCTTCATGTGTAAGCATAAGCGGACTTCCTGCCAATAGTGGTAACGATGCCCGTCCACCAGGACCTAGCAGCACCATCAAATTGACTGGTCGCATGCTCCACCATCTTGTCTTCAGTAGTCTCAGTGTGGTACAGGGCTTCTTCCATGTTTTCAAACCACATTAATAGTTCTGCAGCACCTTTCTCCCCTGTGTAGACTGGGGGTTTACACTGCGTGAAAGTCTTGAATTGGCACCCTCTGCTTCGGGTGACTCTATCTTCAGTGGTGGCTCGGGTGTTAATCTGGCTAGCTCCATCCGAATCACCATTCACGTCTTGGTTCTGTTCAGGTTCTTCTTGAGTCCTCCTATTCTGAGTTGCTCTAGTAGTTCTAGTACCTTCAGTTAGTGGAATTTCCAGCATTTGAGCAACTTGAGTAGCAAGATTTGGCATCATCGCGTTCATGCGGTCAGTGATGAGGTCTGCTACATCATTCAAGGTAAAGTTGACATTCGCATTAATACCAGGTTGAGTAGGTTCAACAGCTGGTGCAGTCTTAGCTCTTCGTCCACGTTTAGGCGGCATTCTTCCTTATGCCCCTAATAAGATAGAAATATGAACTCGGTTACGTTTCGCACAAGTCTAAAGCTCCAAGTACGTAGTACGTTAATAAAAGATCGTCGTTAGCACAATATATGAACAAGAACAGATAATATGCATCCTCCAGAACTGCGGAGAATGAGGGTGGGCCTACCCTAAACAGCGCTGTCCATAATTATCTACGGTTCAATCCCTGAACTGTGGGATATGAATTGATAGCAGTGAATAAGAACTGAACAAGTACAAGTACGAACTAGAACATGTTAAAGATCAATATAGTAACATGGGGGCATTTAAGATCCTGCCCATCTCAAGGTTTATAGCACAAGATCGTTTCAAGGTTTATAGCACAAGATCGTTTCAAGGTTTATAGCACAAGATCGTTTCAAGGTTTATAGCACAAGATCGTTTCAAGGTTTATAGCACAAGATCGTTTCAAGGTTTATAGCACAAGATCGTTTCAAGGTTTATAGCACAAGATCGTTTCAAGGTTTATAGCACAAGATCGTTTCAAGGTTTATAGCACAAGATCGTTTCAAGGTTTATAGCACAAGATCGTTTCAAGGTTTATAGCACAAGATCGTTTCAAGGTTTATAGCACAAGATCGTTTCAAGGTTTATAGCACAAGATCGTTTCAAGGTTTATAGCACAAGATCGTTTCAAGGTTTATAGCACAAGATCGTTTCAAGGTTTATAGCACAAGATCGTTTCAAGGTTTATAGCACAAGATCGTTTCAAGGTTTATAGCACAAGATCGTTTCAAGGTTTATAGCACAAGATCGTTTCAAGGTTTATAGCACAAGATCGTTTCAAGGTTTATAGCACAAGATCGTTTCAAGGTTTATAGCACAAGATCGTTTCAAGGTTTATAGCACAAGATCGTTTCAAGGTTTATAGCACAAGATCGTTTCAAGGTTTATAGCACAAGATCGTTTCAAGGTTTATAGCACAAGATCGTTTCAAGGTTTATAGCACAAGATCGTTTCAAGGTTTATAGCACAAGATCGTTTCAAGGTTTATAGCACAAGATCGTTTCAAGGTTTATAGCACAAGATCGTTTCAAGGTTTATAGCACAAGATCGTTTCAAGGTTTATAGCACAAGATCGTTTCAAGGTTTATAGCACAAGATCGTTTCAAGGTTTATAGCACAAGATCGTTTCAAGGTTTATAGCACAAGATCGTTTCAAGGTTTATAGCACAAGATCGTTTCAAGGTTTATAGCACAAGATCGTTTCAAGGTTTATAGCACAAGATCGTTTCAAGGTTTATAGCACAAGATCGTTTCAAGGTTTATAGCACAAGATCGTTTCAAGGTTTATAGCACAAGATCGTTTCAAGGTTTATAGCACAAGATCGTTTCAAGGTTTATAGCACAAGATCGTTTCAAGGTTTATAGCACAAGATCGTTTCAAGGTTTATAGCACAAGATCGTTTCAAGGTTTATAGCACAAGATCGTTTCAAGGTTTATAGCACAAGATCGTTTCAAGGTTTATAGCACAAGATCGTTTCAAGGTTTATAGCACAAGATCGTTTCAAGGTTTATAGCACAAGATCGTTTCAAGGTTTATAGCACAAGATCGTTTCAAGGTTTATAGCACAAGATCGTTTCAAGGTTTATAGCACAAGATCGTTTCAAGGTTTATAGCACAAGATCGTTTCAAGGTTTATAGCACAAGATCGTTTCAAGGTTTATAGCACAAGATCGTTTCAAGGTTTATAGCACAAGATCGTTTCAAGGTTTATAGCACAAGATCGTTTCAAGGTTTATAGCACAAGATCGTTTCAAGGTTTATAGCACAAGATCGTTTCAAGGTTTATAGCACAAGATCGTTTCAAGGTTTATAGCACAAGATCGTTTCAAGGTTTATAGCACAAGATCGTTTCAAGGTTTATAGCACAAGATCGTTTCAAGGTTTATAGCACAAGATCGTTTCAAGGTTTATAGCACAAGATCGTTTCAAGGTTTATAGCACAAGATCGTTTCAAGGTTTATAGCACAAGATCGTTTCAAGGTTTATAGCACAAGATCGTTTCAAGGTTTATAGCACAAGATCGTTTCAAGGTTTATAGCACAAGATCGTTTCAAGGTTTATAGCACAAGATCGTTTCAAGGTTTATAGCACAAGATCGTTTCAAGGTTTATAGCACAAGATCGTTTCAAGGTTTATAGCACAAGATCGTTTCAAGGTTTATAGCACAAGATCGTTTCAAGGTTTATAGCACAAGATCGTTTCAAGGTTTATAGCACAAGATCGTTTCAAGGTTTATAGCACAAGATCGTTTCAAGGTTTATAGCACAAGATCGTTTCAAGGTTTATAGCACAAGATCGTTTCAAGGTTTATAGCACAAGATCGTTTCAAGGTTTATAGCACAAGATCGTTTCAAGGTTTATAGCACAAGATCGTTTCAAGGTTTATAGCACAAGATCGTTTCAAGGTTTATAGCACAAGATCGTTTCAAGGTTTATAGCACAAGATCGTTTCAAGGTTTATAGCACAAGATCGTTTCAAGGTTTATAGCACAAGATCGTTTCAAGGTTTATAGCACAAGATCGTTTCAAGGTTTATAGTACAAGATCGTTTCAAGGTTTATAGCACAAGATCGTTTCAAGGTTTATAGCACAAGATCGTTTCAAGGTTTATAGCACAAGATCGTTTCAAGGTTTATAGCACAAGATCGCTTGTTTATAGTACAGAGAACAAGCACAGAGATAGATAGGTTATATCTACCAGTTTCCAAGTACGTCTTGATGGAAGCCTAAGTACATATCATTGATCATAAATAAGTACGCATATTAATTCACATGATTAATTACTCATTGAAATGTCCTTGGTAAACTGATGATTTGGTCCCTTGAAGATCTTTGAACGTTTTGACCCAAAAAGAGTTTAAATGAACTTTAAGTACATGAACTGGACTTGAACTGAACGTCTTAGAACTCACACATAAGTACTTATCGTGTTAATGAGTTGAATGTGTCTTTAATAATAAACTTTAGCCTTTAGAACTTGGTTTAATTGTTCGTAGAACTCGCACTTTTATAATCAAGATAGAACACGTCTTAATTATACTTAATTAGGGTTTGCACTTTGTACGTTGTCTTAGATCGAATCATGAACTAGCTTTGGTGTTAGTACGTAGCCTTTGATGTGTTTAATCGAAAGATAATGACGGTAGGAACTGATTTGGTTAGGTGTTTAATGATCAAGTGTGGTATGTTATAGAACAAGTTCATGTTATTTTCTAAGGAGTACAAGATCGTCTAGGGTATTGGACTTCAAGATCGTCCCACTGCTTGATCAGGATCGTTTCAGGTTTTACTGCTCAGGATCGTCCTAGTTTGTCTCAAGCCAAGATCGTTTTAGGGTCAAGCTAGGGTCAAGATCGTTTTAGAGTTGTACTAGGTCAGAATCGTCCTAGGTTCTCATCAGACCAAGGTCGTCCTAGGTGATTAGCACAAGATCGCCTTACAATTCCTAGTTCAAGATCGTTTCAAGGTTTATAGCACAAGATCGTTTCAAGGTTTATAGCACAAGATCGTTTCAAGGTTTATAGCACAAGATCGTTTCAAGGTTTATAGCACAAGATCGTTTCAAGGTTTATAGCACAAGATCGTTTCAAGGTTTATAGCACAAGATCGTTTCAAGGTTTATAGCACAAGATCGTTTCAAGGTTTATAGCACAAGATCGTTTCAAGGTTTATAGCACAAGATCGTTTCAAGGTTTATAGCACAAGATCGTTTCAAGGTTTATAGCACAAGATCGTTTCAAGGTTTATAGCACAAGATCGTTTCAAGGTTTATAGCACAAGATCGTTTCAAGGTTTATAGCACAAGATCGTTTCAAGGTTTATAGCACAAGATCGTTTCAAGGTTTATAGCACAAGATCGTTTCAAGGTTTATAGCACAAGATCGTTTCAAGGTTTATAGCACAAGATCGTTTCAAGGTTTATAGCACAAGATCGTTTCAAGGTTTATAGCACAAGATCGTTTCAAGGTTTATAGCACAAGATCGTTTCAAGGTTTATAGCACAAGATCGTTTCAAGGTTTATAGCACAAGATCGTTTCAAGGTTTATAGCACAAGATCGTTTCAAGGTTTATAGCACAAGATCGTTTCAAGGTTTATAGCACAAGATCGTTTCAAGGTTTATAGCACAAGATCGTTTCAAGGTTTATAGCACAAGATCGTTTCAAGGTTTATAGCACAAGATCGTTTCAAGGTTTATAGCACAAGATCGTTTCAAGGTTTATAGCACAAGATCGTTTCAAGGTTTATAGCACAAGATCGTTTCAAGGTTTATAGCACAAGATCGTTTCAAGGTTTATAGCACAAGATCGTTTCAAGGTTTATAGCACAAGATCGTTTCAAGGTTTATAGCACAAGATCGTTTCAAGGTTTATAGCACAAGATCGTTTCAAGGTTTATAGCACAAGATCGTTTCAAGGTTTATAGCACAAGATCGTTTCAAGGTTTATAGCACAAGATCGTTTCAAGGTTTATAGCACAAGATCGTTTCAAGGTTTATAGCACAAGATCGTTTCAAGGTTTATAGCACAAGATCGTTTCAAGGTTTATAGCACAAGATCGTTTCAAGGTTTATAGCACAAGATCGTTTCAAGGTTTATAGCACAAGATCGTTTCAAGGTTTATAGCACAAGATCGTTTCAAGGTTTATAGCACAAGATCGTTTCAAGGTTTATAGCACAAGATCGTTTCAAGGTTTATAGCACAAGATCGTTTCAAGGTTTATAGCACAAGATCGTTTCAAGGTTTATAGCACAAGATCGTTTCAAGGTTTATAGCACAAGATCGTTTCAAGGTTTATAGCACAAGATCGTTTCAAGGTTTATAGCACAAGATCGTTTCAAGGTTTATAGCACAAGATCGTTTCAAGGTTTATAGCACAAGATCGTTTCAAGGTTTATAGCACAAGATCGTTTCAAGGTTTATAGCACAAGATCGTTTCAAGGTTTATAGCACAAGATCGTTTCAAGGTTTATAGCACAAGATCGTTTCAAGGTTTATAGCACAAGATCGTTTCAAGGTTTATAGCACAAGATCGTTTCAAGGTTTATAGCACAAGATCGTTTCAAGGTTTATAGCACAAGATCGTTTCAAGGTTTATAGCACAAGATCGTTTCAAGGTTTATAGCACAAGATCGTTTCAAGGTTTATAGCACAAGATCGTTTCAAGGTTTATAGCACAAGATCGTTTCAAGGTTTATAGCACAAGATCGTTTCAAGGTTTATAGCACAAGATCGTTTCAAGGTTTATAGCACAAGATCGTTTCAAGGTTTATAGCACAAGATCGTTTCAAGGTTTATAGCACAAGATCGTTTCAAGGTTTATAGCACAAGATCGTTTCAAGGTTTATAGCACAAGATCGTTTCAAGGTTTATAGCACAAGATCGTTTCAAGGTTTATAGCACAAGATCGTTTCAAGGTTTATAGCACAAGATCGTTTCAAGGTTTATAGCACAAGATCGTTTCAAGGTTTATAGCACAAGATCGTTTCAAGGTTTATAGCACAAGATCGTTTCAAGGTTTATAGCACAAGATCGTTTCAAGGTTTATAGCACAAGATCGTTTCAAGGTTTATAGCACAAGATCGTTTCAAGGTTTATAGCACAAGATCGTTTCAAGGTTTATAGCACAAGATCGTTTCAAGGTTTATAGCACAAGATCGTTTCAAGGTTTATAGCACAAGATCGTTTCAAGGTTTATAGCACAAGATCGTTTCAAGGTTTATAGCACAAGATCGTTTCAAGGTTTATAGCACAAGATCGTTTCAAGGTTTATAGCACAAGATCGTTTCAAGGTTTATAGCACAAGATCGTTTCAAGGTTTATAGCACAAGATCGTTTCAAGGTTTATAGCACAAGATCGTTTCAAGGTTTATAGCACAAGATCGTTTCAAGGTTTATAGCACAAGATCGTTTCAAGGTTTATAGCACAAGATCGTTTCAAGGTTTATAGCACAAGATCGTTTCAAGGTTTATAGCACAAGATCGTTTCAAGGTTTATAGCACAAGATCGTTTCAAGGTTTATAGCACAAGATCGTTTCAAGGTTTATAGCACAAGATCGTTTCAAGGTTTATAGCACAAGATCGTTTCAAGGTTTATAGCACAAGATCGTTTCAAGGTTTATAGCACAAGATCGTTTCAAGGTTTATAGCACAAGATCGTTTCAAGGTTTATAGCACAAGATCGTTTCAAGGTTTATAGCACAAGATCGTTTCAAGGTTTATAGCACAAGATCGTTTCAAGGTTTATAGCACAAGATCGTTTCAAGGTTTATAGCACAAGATCGTTTCAGCCAGGATCGTCCCAAGTCTCAAACGGGCTGAACAAGAACAGGAACACAATACGAAGGTCTAGATCGATTTTAAACATGTTAGAGCGTAGCACTAGTACTTATATGCACAATAACATCATTTTATATCACTTTTACTGATTTCCAAGATCAAATATAACATAAACATGTCATAACTTCAAGAACTAGTTTGTACCTTCACTTTCAAAAACGGGTTTTGAGATTAAAGCATGTTATGACCCAAATTCGTTCACACAATGTTATTAAAACACATTTAGACACAAACCCATTAACCTTTAACACGATTTTCATTCAAAAACTGGACCAAATCATCAAGAACATGAACTTGAAAAAGTACATTTTTAATTTGCTCAAAAACCCCTCAACTGTTGTTGTTACCTGAGAAATGCTTCCAGAAATACGTTTTGATTATCACAAGGATGCTAAAAGTACAAATGATTTTGGTTTAACAACCCAAAATCAAAGGATGAATTTTGTGTGTGAAAATGTGGCTGCCAGTGTGTGTTTTAGAGATTTTTTTTTTTTTTTTTTTTTTTTTTTTTTTTTTTTTTTTTTTTTTTTTTTTTTTTTTTTTTTTTTTCTTTTTTTTTTTTTTTTTTTTTTTTTTTTTTTTTTTTTTTTTTTTTTTTTTTTTTTTTTTTTTTTTTTTTTTTTTTTTTTTTTTTTTTTTTTTTTTTTTTTTTTTTTTTTTTTTTTTTTTTTTTTTTTTTTTTTTTTTTTTTTTTTTTTTTTTTTTTTTTTTTTTTTTTTTTTTTTTTTTTTTTTTTTTTTTTTTTTTTTTTTTTTTTTTTTTTTTTTTTTTTTTTTTTTTTTTTTTTTTTTTTTTTTTTTTTTTTTTTTTTTTTTTTTTTTTTTTTTTTTTTTTTTTTTTTTTTTTTTTTTTTTTTTTTTTTTTTTTTTTTTTTTTTTTTTTTTTTTTTTTTTTTTTTTTTTTTTTTTTTTTTTTTTTTTTTTTTTTTTTTTTTTTTTTTTTTTTTTTTTTTTTTTTTTTTTTTTTTTTTTTTTTTTTTTTTTTTTTTTTTTTTTTTTTTTTTTTTTTTTTTTTTTTTTTTTTTTTTTTTTTTTTTTTTTTTTTTTTTTTTTTTTTTTTTTTTTTTTTTTTTTTTTTTTTTTTTTTTTTTTTTTTTTTTTTTTTTTTTTTTTTTTTTTTTTTTTTTTTTTTTTTTTTTTTTTTTTTTTTTTTTTTTTTTTTTTTTTTTTTTTTTTTTTTTTTTTTTTTTTTTTTTTTTTTAATTTGCTCAAAAACCCCTCAACTGTTGTTGTTACCTGAGAAATGCTTCCAGAAATACGTTTTGATTATCACAAGGATGCTAAAAGTACAAATGATTTTGGTTTAACAACCCAAAATCAAAGGATGAATTTTGTGTGTGAAAATGTGGCTGCCAGTGTGTGTTTTAGTGAGAGAGTGGAGAGATGGAGAAGAGAATGAATAGTGTTTCTCTCTCAAGGGTTCCATTCCTTTCCTATTTATAGTCTTCCCATAAAAAGTGAACTCAACAAGTGCAAGGGCTATTTGCGTACATTTTTGAACTAAAACTTTCATGAACATGGACGTTTATGAACCGAACTTTATTATTTCTTTGCACATAATCATGAATTCGTCTATAAAAGCACAATTTAAGATCAAATTGACCTTCATATAATCACATAATTTAGGTCTAAAGTACATCAAGAACATGAACTTGAAAAAGTACATTTTTAATTTGCTCAAAAACCCCTCAACTGTTGTTGTTACCTGAGAAATGCTTCCAGAAATACGTTTTGATTATCACAAGGATGCTAAAAGTACAAATGATTTTGGTTTAACAACCCAAAATCAAAGGATGAATTTTGTGTGTGAAAATGTGGCTGCCAGTGTGTGTTTTAGTGAGAGAGTGGAGAGATGGAGAAGAGAATGAATAGTGTTTCTCTCTCAAGGGTTCCATTCCTTTCCTATTTATAGTCTTCCCATAAAAAGTGAACTCAACAAGTGCAAGGGCTATTTGCGTACATTTTTGAACTAAAACTTTCATGAACATGGACGTTTATGAACCGAACTTTATTATTTCTTTGCACATAATCATGAATTCGTCTATAAAAGCACAATTTAAGATCAAATTGACCTTCATATAATCACATAATTTAGGTCTAAAGTACATCAAGAACCTAAATAAATTGAACTGTCTAGCCGTTCAAATGGCGAAAGTACTTTCTAAAGAACTCATTTAGAACATTTCTAAGACGGTTGTTACATTCTCCCCCTTAGTGCTTGGTTGTCCATCATCACCTTCTCTGTTGTCTCCTCCTCTTATTTGCACGTCTCTGCTTGTTTTTTCTTTTGAGTCTATTGATGAAGACAAATCCATCCAGGTTTTCAATTGGATCTCCAATCTGAAATGAATCTAGCTCATAACCTTCGGCTCTTTGATTTGGTCTTGTAAGGTTAATCTTGCTAGTTCTTCTTGAAAAAGTACATTTTTAATTTGCTCAAAAACCCCTCAACTGTTGTTGTTACCTGAGAAATGCTTCCAGAAATACGTTTTGATTATCACAAGGATGCTAAAAGTACAAATGATTTTGGTTTAACAACCCAAAATCAAAGGATGAATTTTGTGTGTGAAAATGTGGCTGCCAGTGTGTGTTTTAGTGAGAGAGTGGAGAGATGGAGAAGAGAATGAATAGTGTTTCTCTCTCAAGGGTTCCATTCCTTTCCTATTTATAGTCTTCCCATAAAAAGTGAACTCAACAAGTGCAAGGGCTATTTGCGTACATTTTTGAACTAAAACTTTCATGAACATGGACGTTTATGAACCGAACTTTATTATTTCTTTGCACATAATCATGAATTCGTCTATAAAAGCACAATTTAAGATCAAATTGACCTTCATATAATCACATAATTTAGGTCTAAAGTACATCAAGAACCTAAATAAATTGAACTGTCTAGCCGTTCAAATGGCGAAAGTACTTTCTAAAGAACTCATTTAGAACATTTCTAAGACGGTTGTTACATTAGAAGTATTTTTTCGCCTAATTTATTAAGCAAACCTTCTACCCTTCTGCTGTATTTAAATTCAAAATAGTCTATCATTCCATAATGATAGAATGTAGCTATTTGATCATCTGTCATGCTTGTTTGGTCGTAATTGATCTGTAGTAACATGAATGAAAATTCTTCATCTCTGTAACTTTGTACTACCTTTACACCATTATAGTGTTTTTCTTTGTCTTCAAGCTTTCTTTGAAGAACTTCTAACTTTTCTAAAAGAATTTTTTCTTTTTCTTAATTTCTTTGAAGAACTTCTAACTTTTCTAAAAGAATTTTTTCTTTTTCTTAATTTCTTTGAAGAACTTCTAACTTTTCTAAAAGAATTTTTTCTTTTTCTTCAAGTTTTCTTTGAAGAACTTCTAACTTTTCTAAAAGAATTTTTTCTTTTTCTTCAAGTTTTCTTTGAAGAACTTCTAACTTTTCTAAAAGAATTTTTTCTTTTTCTTCAATTTCTTTGAAGAACTTCTAACTTTTCTAAAAGAATTTTTTCTTTTTCTTATTAAAACTTTATTGTTAGAAGTATTTTTTCGCCTAATTTATTAAGCAAACCTTCTACCCTTCTGCTGTATTTAAATTCAAAATAGTCTATCATTCCATAATGATAGAATGTAGCTATTTGATCATCTGTCATGCTTGTTTGGTCGTAATTGATCTGTAGTAACATGAATGAAAATTCTTCATCTCTGTAACTTTGTACTACCTTTACACCATTATAGTGTTTTTCTTTGAAGGCTATATCCAGTATTTCCAATTGTAAATCAAAGAGAATTAAAGGAAATTCTCTTCGAACTTTATCTGCTATAATTTGCTTTGCTTCTGGAAATTCTTCTAAGAGTGGCTTTAAAGTTTTTTGAAAAGGAATGTCTAAGAGCCTTGCTTTGAAACTATCGAGATCTCTGTAGATGAATGTGTTTGTTTCTTTTTCTTTTTCTTCAATCTTTCTTTGAAGAACTTCTAACTTTTCTAAAAGTATTTTTTCTTTTTCTTTTAAAACTTTATTTTCTATTTTGTATTGTGAAATTTCTACATCTGTTTTTTGTTCTAAAATTTGTTTTTGTAAATGGGCAATCATTTCTTCTTGAGCTTTAATAATTTGCTCAGGATGAGTTTTTGCCATTTCTGCAAAAGATTTAACCTCTTCAGGTTCTATAAAATAATTTGTTAAACCAAACTGGTTTCTAGCTGCTGTTAAAGCATCTGTAAAACTGTAAAAACCTTTATACAAAGGTTTTGGAACCTGTATATGCTGTACAACTGTTTCCCATTTGTTAAAGATTCCAAGTTTTGATCCTCGAAATATAACATAATGAGTAAATTTTTTCTTTTGCTGTTTCTTCAATCTTTCTTTGAAGAACTTCTAACTTTTCTAAAAGTATTTTTTCTTTTTCTTCAAGTTTTCTTTGAAGAACTTCTAACTTTTCTAAAAGAATTTTTTCTTTTTCTTCAAGTTTTCTTTGAAGAACTTCTAACTTTTCTAAAAGAATTTTTTCTTTTTCTTAATTCTTAAGAACTTTAATTTTCTAAAAGTATTTTTTCTTTTTCTTCAATCTTTCTTTGAAAACTTCTAACTTTTCTGAATGTGTTTGTTTCTTTTTCTTTTTCTTCAATCTTTCTTTGAAGAACTTCTAACTTTTCTAAAAGTATTTTTTCTTTTTCTTCAAGTTTTCTTTGAAGAACTTCTAACTTTTCTAAAAGAATTTTTTCTTTTTCTTAATTTCTTTGAAGAACTTCTAACTTTTCTAAAAGAATTTTTTCTTTTTCTTCAATCTTTCTTTGAAGAACTTCTAACTTTTCTAAAAGTATTTTTTCTTTTTCTTTTTCTTCAATTTTCTTTGAAGAACTTCTAACTTTTCTAAAAGTATTTTTTCTTTTTCTTCAAGTTTTCTTTGAAGAACTTCTAACTTTTCTAAAAGAATTTTTTCTTTTTCTTAATCTTCTTTAAAACTTCTAACTTTTCTAAAAGTATTTTTTCTTTTTCTTTTTCTTCAATCTTTCTTTGAAGAACTTCTAACTTTTCTAAAAGTATTTTTTCTTTTTCTTCAATCTTTCTTTGAAGAACTTCTAACTTTTCTAAAAGTATTTTTTCTTTTTCTTTTTCTTTTTCTTTTTCTTCAATCTTTCTTTGAAGAACTTCTAACTTTTCTAAAAGTATTTTTTCTTTTTCTTCAATTTCTTTGAAGAACTTCTAACTTTTCTAAAAGAATTTTTTCTTTTTCTTAATTTCTTTGAAGAACTTCTAACTTTTCTAAAAGAATTTTTTCTTTTTCTTCAAGTTTTCTTTGAAGAACTTCTAACTTTTCTAAAAGAATTTTTTCTTTTTCTTCAAGTTTTCTTTGAAGAACTTCTAACTTTTCTAAAAGAATTTTTTCTTTTTCTTAATCTTTCTTTGAAGAACTTCTAACTTTTCTAAAAGTATTTTTTCTTTTTCTTTTTCTTCAATTTTCTTTGAAGAACTTCTAACTTTTCTAAAAGTATTTTTTCTTTTTCTTCAATCTTTCTTTGAAGAACTTCTAACTTTTCTAAAAGTATTTTTTCTTTTTCTTTTTCTTTTTCTTCAATCTTTCTTTGAAGAACTTCTAACTTTTCTAAAAGTATTTTTTCTTTTTCTTAATCTTCTTTGAAGAACTTCTAATTTTCTGAATGTGTTTGTTTCTTTTTCTTTTTCTTCAATCTTTCTTTGAAGAACTTCTAACTTTTCTAAAAGTATTTTTTCTTTTTCTTCAAGTTTTCTTTGAAGAACTTCTAACTTTTCTAAAAGAATTTTTTCTTTTTCTTAATTTCTTTGAAGAACTTCTAACTTTTCTAAAAGTATTTTTTCTTTTTCTTCAAGTTTTCTTTGAAGAACTTCTAACTTTTCTAAAAGAATTTTTTCTTTTTCTTCAAGTTTTCTTTGAAGAACTTCTAACTTTTCTAAAAGAATTTTTTCTTTTTCTTAATCTTCTTTGAAGAACTTCTAACTTTTCTAAAAGTATTTTTTCTTTTTCTTTTTCTTTTTCTTCAATCTTTCTTTGAAGAACTTCTAACTTTTCTAAAAGTATTTTTTCTTTTTCTTCAATCTTTCTTTGAAGAACTTCTAACTTTTCTAAAAGTATTTTTTCTTTTTCTTTTTCTTTTTCTTTTTCTTCAATCTTTCTTTGAAGAACTTCTAACTTTTCTAAAAGTATTTTTTCTTTTTCTTCAAGTTTTCTTTGAAGAACTTCTAACTTTTCTAAAAGAATTTTTTCTTTTTCTTCAATTTCTTTGAAGAACTTCTAACTTTTCTAAAAGAATTTTTTCTTTTTCTTAATCTTTCTTTGAAGAACTTCTAACTTTTCTAAAAGTATTTTTTCTTTTTCTTTTTCTTCAATCTTTCTTTGAAGAACTTCTAACTTTTCTAAAAGTATTTTTTCTTTTTCTTTTTTCACAATCTGTTCTAACTGTAAATTCTTTATGTAAAAATATTTTAAATTTTTCTATTAAATGCTTGTATTTCAAAATTTCTAAATTTTCTCTAACTGTAAATTCTTTATGTAAAAATATTTTAAATTTTCTCTAACTGTAAATTCTTTATGTAAAAATATTTTAAATTTTCTCTATGTAAATGCTTGTATTGGTTTAAAATTTTCTTCTAACTGTAATTGGTTATATCCTGATTTTAAATCAAATTTTGAAAATACTTTCTTTTTCTGTATTAAATTAATTAAACTATCTTTATTTGGAATATTATATCCATCATCTTCTGTATTATCATTTAATCTTTTGTAATTATATACTATTCTAGCTTTTCCTCTTTTAATTTCACTATGGTTTCTTACTACAAAAGCTGCTGATCTATGAGGACTTTCAGATTTTCTAATCAATTTTTGTTCTAACATTTCTGGTATTTGTTTTCTAAATTCTTCTTTAACTAAAGGGCTATATTCTATATTTGTTGTTCTAATTATAATGTCTGATTAATTGATAGTAAATTTAAATTCATATTAGATTTAAAAAATATATGTTTATATTAAGATTATTATTCATATAGATTTATCTATTACTATAATATTAGGATATCTATTACTATAATATTAGGATATGTAAATAAATATAATACTATTAATATATAATCCATATATATATATATATATAAATCTATATTAATATATATATATATATATATATATATATATATATATATATATATATATATATATATATATATATATATATATATATATATATATATATATATATATATATATATATATATATATATATATATATATATATATATATATATATATATATATATATATATATATATATATATATATATATATATATATATATATATATATATATATATATATATATATATATATATATATATATATATATATCAAATCTGTATATATATCAGATCTGTATATAGATATGGATGTAATATATATATATATATCGAAATAGGTATATATATGGAGATGAAAGTATATATATGGAAAGTTAATACACTTGTTTGTTTGTGTTGTTTTGCTTATAGATCTGTATATAGATATAGAAGATGATATATATATTTTTAGACATAGAAGAAGTTGTGTAAATATGAATATAGATTTACAGATATTGATATTGATATTGATGATAGATGAAGAGTCTTAAAGTTTAGAGTTAATTACACTTTTGGTCCTGTGTAGGAAAAAGACTGAAATACCCATCATGTGCCTGGCATGTGATCACTCTTTAAACGGACGTTAAGGGGTAGGACCAAAAGTGTTGACGGAGCAAAGTTTTTTGGACTAAAAGTGTAATTTATAAAAGTTAGGGATGAAACCTGCAAGTTGGGTACCACGACAGGGACGATTTCTGTAATTAACTCTTAATATTATGTAATGTTTTAGTATTATGTGTTTTATAGTTATTATGTATGTTTTATTTTAATTTATTATGTAATGTTTTAATTTAACGAAATTTTAATGTTTAAGTAAAATGAAAATTGTAGTGAGTGGTCGGATACCAACAAAATTTGGATGAGTAGTGAGTGAGTGGTGGAGTTGATGTATCATAAGTTGATTGGTTAGAAGTGACCGATGAAAAAGGAGATAGAAACATGATGCCAACCCTCTAAGGTTTCTGAATGGTGTTCGAGGCGACACATAACTAGTTCAATATTAATTTGGAAAACAGACAAAAAAAGGCCTGGTAAAGATTTGAGATAACATATCCGTTTAGATTTGGTTGCAAACAAAGCAAGCGATAGATATGGTAAGGCCATCAAACCCTAATTCTGTAGTAGTAGTAACTCCCCGAGAAAAAGAACGTCGGTGGCTACGGCGACCCTCAATCAGAGTGACGAGCGAGTTCGATAGCGACTCCTCGCTTTTCTTCAATAAGTTATCCTGCAAAATATTTGACAGCCTTGCCAAGCTTAAACTCTCTTTTCAAAACAATAACAAGGGACATGTTTCTGATCCCAAAATATCCTTCATCTCTAAACACCTCACCTGCCAGTACGACCTTCATCAACACAATGCTCTTCTTAACACCTCTTTCGAAATTGCCCCCGGTTTGCTCGTCTCTGCTGCTCATGATGTTAAGGTACTTTCCCCCTCTGTTTTTCTTTCTTAATTCATGGCAGGAATTGTAGTTTACTTTGGACTAAACTAATGCATTAAAATAGTACTAGACTTCACCTAAGCTTTGTTTTTGTTCATTTCTTCCTAGTAGGGTGTTTGTGACACAATTTTGGATTTTAATGCGTTATCTTTATGTGTTTTTAGTAGTTACAAAATACACTATGCAACTTACACAATTATCACATGTTTACAAGTTAAATTATGTATCCAAATTACTGGTTTCGAGGTCACAAAATGAAACGTGCCTTGTTATCCTATTCTAGTTATTAATTAACCTTTTAAGACTCCCGCCCATAAATATTTATTTGATGATGTTTTCTCATATCATTATTATCATCTTCGTGTGAATGTTTCAGGCGCAGGTAGGACAAGTAACGATGCGTGCTGATCTTGCTCCTGGCTGTAATCTCGAGTTGACATCTCCCCTTCCTTCTGCTGCTGCTTTCGTGAGTACCTTTCCATCTTTAGTTATTGCCATTATTTCTAATGGTCCCTGCCTTGTATTTATTCCCACCTTTGTTTGTTTGAAGCCTAGAACAACTTTAAGATTTCCATACGGTGAAGTGTCTTTGGAGGAGAATGAGTATCACAAAGAAGACGACGAAAATGAGAATGTAGCTGCTCCAAAGTTGTCAGTTAGTGGAATATTTAAAGGTCAACTTCTCAATGGCATTTTCAATGCTCAGTACAAGGATGATGATTTGAATCTAAGATACTCCTACAAGGTACTTATCCCTCACCCTTTCCCCTCTTATTGTCCGAATGCCCGATCATTCCTTTTATATAATTATTAAGTTATTTTGTTGTAGGATGAAGAAATCACCTTCATCCCAAGCATTTCTTTGCCTTCAAATGCGTTATCTTTCTCATTCAAGCGTCGTTTTGGCCCTTTTGACAAGCTGAGGTGAGCCCAGACATAAATTGATTTATTGATATGCTTTTTTCAGTCAGACAAAGTAATTAAGATCTACACTACTTCAAAAATAATGCCGAGCGTATTAGGGCGTGCTTTTATAATAAGTATCATATATAGTTTAGTTCATTTTGTTCTATTCTATTATCAACTGATGCTAGTCCATTAGTTTCATGATGATGCTAGTTATGCTTGGTGTAATTTTCTTTATGAAACTTATGCGTCATACTTCATTCTGCTAGTCCATTAGTTGATGATGCTTGTTATGATTGGTGTTGAGCCACAAAGCTAAAATTTTGGTGCTAGGTGAAGAACCCAACTATGTTAAACCTATTTTTTTGTTACTAATACCTCTTTAGGGTTTTTAAAAAGTTTCAGGTCAGAATTACAGATTATTTGGATATTGGATGGGTTGTTTATTGGAGTACTTAACAGGAAGGAAATATGATTTAGATTATTCATGTGCTGCTGCTTACTCTTTTTTTTATTTTATTTTATAATTCTTATCACTTGTCTGCTCAATCTGGACAAGAGCTTAATTAGTGTTTTTCTATGTCATCCTAGATTTCTTTCTGTTAGCATATATTAACATTGACCGTATTTGTCTCAGCTATTTGTACAACTTTGATACAAATTACTGGTGTGCTGTGTATAAACACACAGTTGGAAAGGAATACAAATTCAAAGCTGGTTATGATTCAGAAGTGCAATTAGGTTGGGCATCTATCTGGGTAAGCTTCATCAGTTCATCTAATCTAACTGCTGTTCTACATTCTTGATATTATTATTATATGCGTATCTACTGTTTAGGTTGTACTGTTGGTGTAAAGGCATTGAGAAACTGACGCTTTTCCCCCCCTATGATTCTGGCATCTGGCTAATATAACCCAGTTAAATAAATGATCCGTCAAGAGTTATGTATGTTCTTAAGTAACACCATTAAATTGGTAAGTCAAGTTACGGAATTGACTAGCCTGCTTGAAATGATATGATCCAAACGCAGTGTTTTAAATATCGGCCTTATCGGCCGATATCTCGGTATCGGTCTCGGGATCGGCCTCTCAAGGAGACAAAATAGGTGGGATCGGGTCAGATATCGGCCAACACTAGTGAACCATGAAATATGGGCCAAATATCGGAATCTCGGTCAAATATCAGGAATATCGGTCAAATATCGGCCGGGATCGGTCAAACTCGGTCAAGGTCAAGAAAAGTTATTTTTATTTTATTTTCAGAGGTCTTTAAAATAAACCTTCGAATTAAACAAACCTTCTATGTTTAAGTTTAAAGGATTATGTTAACGTTTTGAGACAATTACGTTTAAATTTGAAGTTTCCTAGATATTTTTAGATTCTATTACATATAATTTCATAAATTATAATATTTGTATATAAATTACCCAATCCTATCTCCGTTATCTCCCCGATTTTTCAAAAAATCCTGTCTCCCCACCTCGCCGATCCGATCCCGATCCACGAGTTCTACAACCTTGTATTGATTAAAAGTGTAATATACTGATTACAAATTCGGTTGCTTTCAGGTAGGTTGACTATCCTAAAAGACTCATAGAAACCCTATTCATTTATTTAGATCCAATAATCTCAAAACAATGACACCTAAGCTACATAAATAGTCTTCCAAACAAGAAAAATAGCAAGTCTGCCTTGTTTAAGGCTTAATAACTAAGGAAAATATATAGTCTTATCATGAGTTCCTAATTTTTCTTGTCAGGGAGGATAAGAGTCGTTTGTATACAAAGTACATAGTTTGTGAATAACTTGTAGAATAAAGAATTAGTGATATTAATTTATTTATCGAAAGCGTCCTTTCTCTTGAAAGGATGAAAAGAGGGAAAAGGAGTTAATTGGTGCCTTCTGAATGACATCATATTAAAAGTAATTGCTGTCTGGTTGGTGTAATAAGAAAATATAAAGGACGCTATGAATATTAATGCTTATAAAGAAAAGAGGACGACATAAGACAGCAAGAACGGCCAAAAGAACTAATTCACTTGCAAGCCTAGGAAGAATACCAAACATGGTTGTAAGAACGTGGAGGATATAAAGGAGCTCAAACAGAGTAAGTGAGATAAACCATGACGAGAAAGCATTGCTTGCAAGTGGATTAGTGATAAGATTGTTACCCAAATAGATGGCAAATCCCCCCGTGGAGCTCACAATCATCGGGAAACCCAGCTCACGCAGCATCAAAGAAAGCTTCAAGTGAGGATATTGAACATGGAGGACTAATTTGCCAATGAGTATCAGTGAATATATTATCAAAGACAATTTGATGCTGCAAAATGTTTATATGTAAATTGAAGCAATAGTGCTGGAGGTAAGAGAAGCTACAAGACATGATGGTAGGTAAGTAAGGTTTTAGGCTTGATCAAATTTTGTGGATGTTTTCGGAGATCCTTTGTGAAAATATGATAGTATGTCTCGCTAGGTACAGAAATGGTATCATGGCGTTGTCAAATACATTTTTGGCTATTCTAGTCGAGGAAGGGGAGTTGGGAGTGACATCAAAAGAAAAAAATTTATATTCCTCAAAGAATGAGTAGATGTACTTAAATATATTATCAAAGACAATTCACATGCAAAAATGGTAACCAGCTATCTCATGCGACAGTATGATATGGATTGGCTGTGATATGGATCGGCTGCTGAAAAGTACAATGGAGCATTTCGTTATTCAATAGTTAATTTCTTAATTTCACCAAATACTTGTGCACCAAGAATAGGGCTAGTCTTGATTAAAGAAGGCCTATGGCTATCGAATCAGTTAGATTATTGTGAATCTTATGAACAATTCAAGTTGCTGGAACTCAAATCCAGTTTTGGAGTTGTTGGAGCTCGAATCCAGTTATTTATGTATCATACAATTATTGTTTCTTTGTGTTTACTTCTGTGTTTCTTTTGTTTCTTCTTCATAATCAATTTGGTACACATCAATTGGTATCAGAGCCGTAGCTTCTGCAACCTGTGGTATTAAACAGGAGGATAAGAACACTGATGCTTGGCTGGATGCTGATTTACAACAATACGAGGCTGCCACTGATGCTAGGCTGAATCACTTTCATCAGACCTTGATTAGTATCCAGGGGGACTTGCGACAGACTAATGAGGAGCTGTGGCTTGCTGCGAAACAGCCCAAGAAGTGCCATGCTGAAATCATCGTACTGTTGCTGAATTAGTTTCAATTTACGCAAGAAGAGGACAAATCTGAAGACACAGAATTACAACAGCTTAGCAAAGGGCCAAGGAAAGAAAATAAGGTGGTTGCTAGACTCGTGGTGGAAGAAAAGAATGTTGAAGATGAGCCCCATGGTAAGGAAAAGAAAACAAACATCATTGGACTTTTGGTACTTAGTGGCCAAGGGATCAAGGCATGCAAGATGGAGGATATAACTGAGAAGGTGTTGCAATTTGTGTCACCTCCAAACAAGAAGTTTGAAGATGGGTGTCTTAGAGAAACTCATGATTACCGTAATTCACTGCTTGATTAGAAAGAGAATAATAATCTGATATTGGGCAAAAGGGTTCGTGTACTCATGCATATTAGGGACCACGTTGGTCTTAATATATTCTACAAGTGTCGGCATGTGCTTAATGCGAAGTTTGGGACTCAATCTGTCAAATTCATCAACGGAAATCAGATGCTTGAAAAACAATTTGAGATTGTATTTCACATTGCTCAAAGAATGATTTGGGATCCTGTAATCAAGATCGTTTCAGTCAACACCTTGAGGACAAGGTGTGTTTTCGGGAGGGGAGTAATGATATGGATCGGCTGCTGAAACAAGGAAGCAAAGTGTCGTTATATTATTTTCTTAATTTTAGCAATTACTTGTGCACCAAGAATAGGGTTTAGTCTTGGTTAATAAGACCTAAGGCCATCGTTTTTTAGTCAGTTAGATTATTGTGTTTCTTATGAACAATTAGGAGTTGCTGGAACTCAATTCTTGGTTTTAAAAAGCACGCCTCAGAGCCTTAGAGCCTTTAAAATACTAAAGGTGTAAGATGTACAAATAGCGAGCGTTCTTTGGGATTTTTTGCTTTTTTGTAGGGGTGTAAACGAGCCAAGCCGAGCCCGATGTTGGCTGTGCTCGAGCTCGAGATCGTTTTAGAAGAGCTCGAGCTCGTTCGAATATTAGTGTTTAAACTCGAGCTCGGCTCGTGATGTATTAAGAAAGCTCGAGCTCGACTCGAGATCGGCTCGTTTGTCAAAAAAACTAAACGAATTCGAGTTTGGCTCGAGCTCGAGCTTGGTAAGTGATCAAAATTAAGCTCGATTATTTGAAACTTGTGAAAAAAGCTCGTTAGGCTCGACTCGATTAGTATTTGAAATCTCGATTAATATGTATACATATAAATAATTATATTATTATATTATATATGAAAGCTCGTTTAGGCTCGCGAGCTTAATCGAGTTATGTATTCGAAGCTCGAGCTCGGGCTCGAAAACTAAACAAGTCAATAACTAAGCTCGAATTCGACTCGAGCTCGTTTAGGCTTGGCTCGAAACGAGCTTTTTACGAATCGAATTCGAATAGTTCTCGAGCAGGCTCGTTTACACCCCTACTTTTTTGTATTAAGCGCCAGACGCTAAAAAGCGTGAGCTTTTGTACACAACAAGATTTCCCTCCTTAATAAGTAATTTTTTTTCCTTACCTTTTCTTTCTCAACAAGATTGATCTCTTCTTTCTTCTTCCTCAACGTGACCAACAATCTTTTGGGGGTTTCTTTTTAAACACCAAATTTGATCAAAGCCGGACTTAAATGAGGCTCTTAGGAGAAATTCAGAGAAATGAAATGAAGCAGAGAAATGAAATGTAGAGAAATGAAATTGGCTGAGAAATTAAATAATTTTTTTTGTTTGATAATGACAGAGAATTAACTAGAGAAATTTAAAAGAAATAAATTCTAATGTTTGGTAGACTAAAATGGAGAAATGAAATTAAGTTAAAATTACAAAATTAATAAAATTAATACATAAATACAGTTAAACAAATATTATGTAACTTTTGATATCTTTGCATCAAAATTATTGGTGTATGTTGTCTATACAATTAATACATAAATATAAACCATATAGATTAATCAAGTATTTGTCATATTTGATATCATAGCATCAATTTATGTGTAGAGTTGTTCTTGTATAGCATCAATTTTTGTGTAGCAAGTTTTATGATTAAACGAATCAAGTAAATTTTTTCCTTTGAGGTCTCACGAATCCATTAACAGAAACATTTTGCATGTTATTTGCACAGTATATATGATTAGTTATTTGTTTCTTTTTTCTTTAGGGTAATTGGATGGAACCCCCTGATCCCATGTAACATTTGGTACCCACTAATCCCCCACTCAGGCTAGTGTCCAGGTAAATCTCAACCATTCTAAATGTAAAAAGAAAAAGAAAAGTAGGAGATTGAATACCATACATGACATCAATGGAGCAGGAAGTTAGTTATGCTTATTAGAGATTTGATATGCAAAGGAGAAGAAGGGTGAGAAGTTTTTTAGATCTGGGGTAGAAGAGAGCATATTTATGCTTTTTATGTTTGCAAATGTGCTTTGCACGTGCTTTATCCTTATATACTTCCTTTTTTCAAAGGCCACCATTTCTCCAGACAAAAACACGGAGATATTGCCACAAGTAAATTTCATTTCTTCACAAAACACAAGGAAATCAAAAAACATTGAAACTAATTTCTCGAGAAATCTATTTCTCCTCATAATTCATATCTCAGGTGTACCAAACATGGAAGATCATTTCATTTCCATTTCTTTGCCTTCAACTCCCCCTACCAAACATGCCCTTAATGATCGTGTTTTGATATTTTCTGTGTTATAAATACTACATAAATAGTTCATAATTTTTTTTTCACAAGTGTGCCCCTCGTGTATGAAAAGCTTGCCGCATTTGTGCTTTGCGCTTCGTAAATGGACCCTGTCTTTTGTGCGCCTTTCGCCTCTTAAAACCAAGACTCAAATCCAGTTTAGGAGTTGCTGGAGCTCGAATCCAGTTATTTATCTATCATACAATTATAGTTTCTTTGTTTTTATTGCTGTGTTTCTTCTTCATAATCAGTTTAGTACACATCACAGTACTACTTTTTGATAGTCTGGTTTTGAGAAGAATGAAACTGTTAACCGAGTCTGGGCTTCTAGTCACCATGCTGAAGTTGAACTCCAGTGCTGAACAGTGTGTCACAGCTCAGTTCTAAGGCATTTGATCTGCGGATCTGCCAATGACCTATATGTAGTAAGCACTGCCAAAGTGCCAATGACCTATATGTAGTAAGCTTATATTTACAAGGAGGCTCGTGTAAATCATGAATCTGCCAATGACCTATATGTAGTAAGCTTATTTTACTTAGTAATCTATGGGGCATGTCCCTAGATAAAAGTTTGACTTCGTGAAAGAACTTTCAGTTATAAAACCCTGTTTTTGTTAGAAAAGATAAGGTTGGGTGTATTTGGATCTACAGTATATACTAAATGATTAGCAATCATGGGAAGTGTTAGTGTAGGAAGTGTTAGTATATCTGTATTCCAAACAAGTAGCAATCGTAGGAAGTGATAGTATATAATATATGCTTATAAATTTCTGTATGTTGTAGTAGTTGTTTTTATGTAAGATCTTGATCATAGGCAGAATATTTGGATCTACATTATATACCAAATGATTAGCAATCGTAGGAAGTCTTAGTGTAGGAAGTGTTAGTATACCCGTACTCCAAACAATTAGCAATCGTAAGAAGTGATAGTATATTCTGATATATGCTTATAAATTTCTGTATGCTGTAGTAGTTGTGTTGTATATAAGATAATGAATTAATGATCATAGGCAGAATATTTTATGGCTGATTTTTCTTTCTTTTTTCTTAATTGTGTATTCCATTGGACATACATGTGTACTTGTTTAATCAAATCAGTTTCAATTGAATCATTCACTGTATTACCCTTACTATAAATTAATTTTGTAAATAATTAATGTGATTTTGTAGGAGTGGACAATTTTTGACATTTAAAATTGGACAGAGCGAGTATTAAACTTAAATGAATAGTGACCATCTTTGGTTCTTTCCTGACTATAGCCCTTAAACTTCGCCTTTTTTTTATAATTACCCTTACCTTCTATACTCCCTTATAAAATTTGTCTAAGGGTTGTTATATTACTTAAAGTTTCGATATGCGAAATTCTCAGTATACCACTACAACTTATATCTTAATTAATACCTATCTTATTTAGTCCAACTTTCTCTTTTTGTAATTATCTCATTTAGTATATTATAACATAAAATTAAAGCCAGATTAAATGTGAATGTTTTTTACCGCCATAAAGCCCTGGTAATCAGAACCTACTTTTTGTCGAAGGCTATAGTACCCCTTCCACCAAGTACTAAAATCAATTTACCCATGAAGAAGTTTTTGCTCACATTCTTATTATAAAACTGATGATCAAAGTTGTCGGCTTCCTGCTCGAACTCTTAAGGTTTTGCTACATTAAAGTTCATTATACATGTCGGTTAATGACGGGTCTTTGGTTAAATCAACAATGTAGATGCTACATTTTATTCTGGCCTAGATATCTTTTTTTATATATATATAGTTTTCGTCAAGATTTATCTGTTAAAATTTGAAAATCTTCCTTCAGATGATCGATGTGCTTACTATCTTAATAAAAAAATATTAATAATGAAAAAGTTTAAAGAATGATTTAGTTCAATTTTTATTCTTTATCCCGCATTTGGTTTATAAAACTATGGGCGTATACACTGTATAGATTGGCGATGAGACCGGTAAAGCAAAAACGGCACCAATGAAAATGAAGATGCAAGTGATGCTCCAAGTGCCACAAGATGATATAAGATCGTCAGCCTTGATGGTCCGTGTGAAAAAGAGGTGGGACATCTGAATCGGTTGTGCTGAACAGAAAATGGATTCTAAATCATGTTGTGCTTTTGATTTAGTGGATAGCTTCTTTCCTGCTGTGATAGAAATTTCAGAAGATAATGAAGGTTACCAAGGCTGAAATAAGTTTCAGGTTGTTCAAATTTTATATATTCTCTTATTATTAAATATGTCATCCGTCTCTAGTTGGGGTTCGAGGCTGTAGAGAATTTCGGTAACTACTTTGGTACTAACCATCAGTGTACCATCCGTAGCATGTTTGCTCAAAATCCTTTTGATTTGGTGCATATATTCTTGAACTGGCATATCATCTTTGGTAACTCAACTGCATCAATCACGTAGGCTGTAGGTATAGATGACGTATGTTGGTGGCAGACATGGGTTGGGGTTTTACAAGCATTTTGAGTGCATCGGCCTCCTTGATTTGATGGTAAAGTCGACTGTTGCCATCATCATTTGTAACAAGTGACCTTCAAAGAAGCATTGTTGAGCTCATTTTTCAAAGTTATGAAATTGGAGTTATCATTGAGTTGCATAGGCAATTGAGATCTATGGTTGCATTTAATGAAGTGGCTATCAGAAGGATCTAGATATTGACATTTACTATCGCTATTTGGTGCTTAAAATTGGAGTTGTCTGATAAAAAAGTTTGAACTGCATAAAGATACTACAGACCTTCCAATAGAATAAAGAACGAAAGTACGAGTGAACGATATACAAACTAACACTGCATTATCAAGTTGCATTGATCGAATGTTAAAGAAATACAAGATTTACAAATGAACAAACAATATATAACGGCGAGCCATGTGCCTACAAAAGCAAATAGAAGGGTTCTTTTTGTTCTCATCAGGTAACTTCATGCTTTCACACAACAATTGAAGTAGCTTAAGATGCTTCTCCTCACCTGCACCAATACAGTAAATTTTAACCGTCTATACTATAATTATAAGTTTTTTTCCAGATCAATACTTCTATTATTATATTCATTACCAAAAATGATTACAAGACTATTCATCAAAACCTTCAGTGGTAGTCATGTGCAATTGTGCACTTGATCGTAGATCTACGATCAATTGATACCACGTGTTAGACTTCAACATAATTATAAAAATATACATCATACAAAAAGGGCACAATCTTTACAACTTAATCAGCCTAACTCTATATTTCCCTTGCATTAACTCTAGGATAGAGATTTCTAAAATTATTCCAACTTTATAGATAAAAAAATTAGAATAACTTTAACCTTATATTAAAATCAATAGTGAAGATTTAATGATCAAATTTGAATCTTAACCTTTGATTTTAATTTAAAGGTTGAGTGTGATTCAACATTACCTTTAAAGTTGATCCTGATGTTTAACTCTATAAATATACTTTTCAAATAGTTGAATATGCTTCTTTTTTTTTAAAATAGTTGAATATATTTGCTACGCTATTTAGTAGATATATAATACCTTTGGTAAATATACTTATCATATTACAAATAGCCCGATGGATATAAATAAGACATAATAATTTAATATACAAATTTTCCGTGTGTACGTAAAATAAATATATTAAGTTTTATTTATAATATAATTGATAATTATAGATGAGGCATGTTAAAATATGATGATATAATTAATCAAAAAATGTTTATTATGGAAAATGATAGTAAAATATGTATGTTTTATCTTTGTCTAATGAAAGTGTAGAGTCAATATAATACTAACTACCGAAAAAATGATATGATTATTGAAAAATGATTCTTAGTATATATGCTTCTCTGGATATGTTTGTTATATTTTGTAGTGACCATGGTCTTACATATTGTCTCATTTATACGAAGTGTTCATAATTCATTGAATGACAACTTTACCACTTTTACAAACACCTTTAAAATATAATTGCATGGAAAAAATATTAGGGGTGTCATAGTTTTAAGAAAATGAGATTACGATAGTATAATTACTTTAATATGTTATTTTTAAAAGCAATCATTATTAAAACAAAAAAAAATTAAAACGTCAAAGTCAATTTAAGAAGAAAATTTTGTCACCATGTAAAACATGTAATTTTCTAGAAAAAATGATATGAACTTTGAAACTCAAACTTTGAAAAATAAACATAGGGATTTAAAAAAAATAAAAAAATGATATGAACTTTGAAACTCAAACTTTGAAAAATAAACATAGGGATTTAAAAAAAATAAAAAATTTAAATAGCGTCAAATTAAATACATAACATGTCGAATAATACAAATTAAGCATTATATACATGTCATACTAAATTTTGTACTATGAGATAACGGTTACCTAAATTAAAAACTTTAAAATATATGAATGAAACCACTAATCATATACCTAACAAAGTTATGGAAAGTAACAATTGATTTATACTTTTCTTTATTTCCTATCTTCCCATTATTATATATGAATAACTAGATTTTAGACCCGTGTTCAACACTGGACACGAGGTTTACGATAATATCTTCATAAAGTCATAAAAGCTTATAACTTTGAAGATATACGGTTCCAAGTGTTATACTTTGCAAATTGTAGTACAATAATCACAGGTTCGTCACTGTCAATATTAGCTGAGACATATTGATGGAATTGTTTGCCGTAGTCATTCCATAAGGCACATGCTACAATAATTCCTCTATTATAGAATTTTTTGAAACCAGTTGTACTCATAATGTGATATTATTATGAAAGATAATTAAAATTAAAATATAAACATATTTGTGATCCTGTACTTGACATTCAAGTATATGTCTTTGATCATGATGCGGACCCTTAACACGAATAAGTTTATTTTAGGTTCGTCACTGTCATTATTAGCTGAGACATATTGATGGAATTGTTTGACGTAGTCATTCCACAAGGCGCATGCTACAATAATCCCTCTATTATAGAATTTTTTGAAACCAGCTGTACTCATAATGTGATATTATTATGAAGATAATTAAAAATTAAAATATAAACATACTTGTGATCCTGTACTTGATATTCAAGTATATGTCTTTGATCATGATGCGGACCCATAACATTATCAATATTGTATTGGGATACCAATGTACGACATTTATAGGTATCAATTTATAATATGTTTTTATAAGTAAATATTTATCTCGTAGTCTACATTGATATTTATATGTGTAAATCTATATTTATTTATATAATAAAAAGTCAAGAAAAGTCAAAATTGAAAATTTGAAAAAATCGAGAGATGTGATTACGCGGATTGTTTATAACATTTTAAATATAAGATAAATTATTAAATATATAAATTTAAATGTAAAAATGTAAGTAAAAACAAATTTAAAAAGAATATACTTCTAGAACATTGAACACATATATTGTATTTTATCTTTTGAATAATTTTTTGTAAAAATATTTCATATGTTGAAAAAAAATTTATTAATAAAATTTTTCTCAAGTTGATGGCTAAACATAAATATAAATTAAGTATTTATGGCTAAAAAGTATAAATTATTGATGGAAAACAAAAAGGTGTAAATTAATGAGATTTTTCTACAAATACTAATATAATAATATATTTGGATAATAATTATTAGGATTTTTAATTTATAATTAAATTAAATGATGACATAAGCGGAAGTCAATTTGATAAAATTGAGCGATTTGATTGGTTAATAAGTCATTAGTTCAACTGTCTTATAGTATATATTAAGATAAGATTAAGATAAGTATTTAGAATATTAATTGTATGGTTTCATTATTTTTCCCAAAAAATCTTAATCTTCTTTATCTTTATATATACTAAAAGACAACTGACCTAATAGCTTATTAACCAATCACAAAGCTCAATTTGATAAAATTAAAATTTGATGATGTCATTATTTAATGCCACTAGTTATTTAAATATTTTATTATTAGTATTATATATATTTATCAATTAATTAATTCATCTATCTAACTATCGACTATTGATATTAATTAATTAGCAAAGTTATTCCATTCCATTGGTATCAATATCTTAGAGTTTATTTATATATTGATATTAATTAATTAAGAAAATTAATCAATTAGTATCAATATAGAGTAGGTTGATGTTTATAAATAATTGACTCTCGTTTATGTCATCATTTAAGATTTAGTATATTGTGTCTTTTAATTTTAGTTTCACCAGTATATTAGTGCTAGAATTAATGTTTAAATATTGAACATTTCAAATGATGAATCAAATGATACGTAAATTAATGCTAGATATAATTGTTAAAGTTAATGATGAAGAATACTATCCATAAATAGAAGACTAAATCATTGCCTTGGGGGCAATGTTTAGAAAATCTCTAAAAGGAATACAAACCAATAAATGAATAATGAAATCAAATTAATTAATTGTTTTTCTTGATGGGGCAAACGACCGATCCCATTTTTGGCCGTAAAGTGTATGTTCCTTCAATTCAACTGACAACCGATTGATAATCTATTCTTTTCGACCCTTTAAGGATTGTAATTTTTATGTCGCGCGATGCGGCGGTAATGGTGGTGGCAGTGGTGGCGGCGGTGGTGGTGGCAGTGGCGACGATGGGCAATTATTGGTGGTGATGGTGGTCGCTAGTAGTTTAGGTTTATTGATTTAATGTGGTTTTGATAAATTGTTGAAAGTTGAAACTTAAAATTAAACAAAAACCCTATTGCTTTATAATATAACTAGATTATTTTTCCGCGTAATACGCGAGATAAACATATTAACTTCTCATAATAACAAAATTAGTTATAATAATTTTTTTTTTATATTATCTATCAATATGTTAATTACAGTGGTTAGCAATATTTTAAAAACATTAATTGAATAATCAACAGGAAAAAAATTTCTTAAAGATCTATACTTCTTCAACAATGATAAATGATTTTAAAATACTCATTCAACTATTTGTAAATTTCATTAATCCATTATTAAAAGCCTTATTAATCACATAAAATTCAATTAATGCGACGTAAGATTTAATAGTCATTTCGAAAATCACTACCAATGTGATGAAACCCAAGTGGTGAAACATGAATGCCTAATTATTTATTCATTATATAATAAATATCAAAAAGTTAGTATGTGAAAGGTTTTATATCTAAGCTTAAATACATGAGAACTTTATATTCACTTTTTCCTTGATAAAATGATATATATGAAAAAAAGAATATTTTTTAGTTATTTATAAGAAATAAACATTTCAAGATAAACATATTAATACTTAATTATTTTTGAAATAATTATTAAATAATTCATGATAACCAAATTTAATAAATCGTAATTTCATTAAATTGGAAAGTAAGCGGTGTGGAATGACTCATCCATTCAAAGATTGGTTTTAAATTTGTTTAATCTATGTCTTTAAAAAAATTTAAAACCCCGACCTCCAAGTTTAGAGGGAAAAATACTATAAACTTATAAATTATAAAGACTAATGTTATATTTCTTTAATGGTAAAATTAGAAACAAAATCATCATTTTGATATGAGAATTATTAAAAATTAAAACTCATTTAATGGACCTTGTTAAGTAATAATACATTGATCTCGAATACAGTCTTACGAATATTTGTATTTCACTTAATTTTAGATGAAAAATATAACTAATAATGTAGTTTGATTAAACAAAAAATGAAGGATGGTATGTATCTTAAAAAAAAGGCGTGGAGCTTGATAAATTAGGATATGACTTTTTATATATTCTTTATTTTTTTGGTAAGAAAAAAGTATGGGTTTAAATAGACATATAGATTATTTAAGGTAATGATTAAGACGGGTTTTTTTGTCTAATTATATAAAGTATAAGTATTAATATTGTCATTGATCAAAAATGAAATAATTAAATATGATCTAATACTAGATTTATGCTCGTGTCAAATACACAGATTGTTAATAACATTTTTAAAATAAAATAATTATTAAATATATAAATTTAAATGTAAAAAATATAAATTCAAACAAATTTAAAAAAATATAATTCTAAAACATTGAACACATATATTGTATTTCATCTTTTGAAATACTTTTTCGTAAACAATGTTTCATATGTTGAATTTTATTAATTAATTAAATGATGAAAAATTAAAAAAAGTCTTCTCAAGTTATTATTCTTGGTTTACTATATTGAAATTAATGGTTAAAAAGTGTAATTTGGTGACGGAAAACAAAAAAACGTAAATTAAAGTCAAAATTAAAATCAAAAGTCAATTTATAATAAAAAATGTGATTGGTCGATAAGTAAAAAAATAAATATTCCCCAATACCAAGACTATTTTACGATTTCGTGGGAAAGCATACATAGATCTATGTTTAATGACCTTTATGTTTTTCATCAAATAAAACTAGTACGGTACCCGCGTACTGTATCGGTATTCGTGGCGGCGACGGTGTGGTGGGCGACGACTGTTGGCGGTAGAGGCGGCGTCGAGTGGTGTAGATAATTGATGTAAAAGTAATTGATGTAAAGAGTTAATGGAGATATTTTAAAAGATAAAGTACTGATAGTATAATGTAACTATTAAGGGTATTTTAAACATTTTCCTCCATGTAACTTTAACATGAGGTTATTCTTTTTATAAGATAATATAGATAAATCCAAAGCATGTTAATAATGTAGTAATAATTAGCATTTATTAGTTTTAACGCCAAATTTCAACGATATTAAATAATCATATACCATTCTTTTGCAAACCACCTAATTTACGCAAGTAAAAAAAAAAAACTGCCAACTGCCGCACTTTATGGGTTTTTGTTTTATCGATGGTATACGAGGAGGTTAAGATGTAGACAGACCTTATCTTTTCCTTGGTAGAAACGTTGCTTTCAGGTTCTACCTAGTTTCCGCAAGGATTATACTTAATTTTAGAATTTACAATCGTATACATGATGTGTTGTAAACATTAGTTTCCCGTTGCACAAAACATAAGCATTACTAAACGATAAGTTAGAAATAATTTATGTGATCATTGGGTAGACCGAAAAGGCCATTCATCCACTCAATGATTGTCATTGGATGAGAATAATATTCATAAAAGTTGGAAAAAAAAACATTCCACGCCAACCAGATATTGAGGGTGATAACATGGTTGCACTACTTGCACATGCCTTTAATTATAATTTGAATAAATTATTTAATTATCTGTCTATAAAAATGATTATTTGCGTTTAGAAAAAAACACAGTTTTAAAAAATCAGGCTAAAACGCAATTTAAAAATCCAAAATCTAATTTCAAAACGGAATACCAAACAACCTCAATTATTATATTATTTGTTACCTAGGGTACAAGGCAGGTAGGAATATCACTTCTAAGAATTGTTATATATCAAAATTATATTAGACGATGTATGCTATAGGTACTTTCTGAATTATGCCAAATTTCATAAACTGAAAGGAAACGATTAACCTCACTTCTGGAAATCAACCTAGTCATCTTTTTCTCGTCTGAACATTATGTGATTAAGCTTATATATTTGTGTTTCCTAAGTGAAGTCTTATCTAGATTTGTCGATTTGTGTGTCCACATCATGAGCCAATTGCCAATATTTGACGTTGTCCGGTCGGACCGAGAACGTAAATAAAAATATCTAGACAGTTACAATATTATTCATAGTTTATGATATTATAAGAATATTAGATTACGACTGATGTGAATAATAATATTATGATTTATGAATATATATTATATATGTTAAATATGTTAAACTATGATTAACTAAACGTAATATTAAGTTATTATAAATTTATATGTTAGAGTAATAATAATAATAGTAATAATAATAATAAGAATAAGAATAAGAACTAAAATAAAAATAAAATAAAAATATTAATAATAGTTATAAAATAAAAATCTTAATATATACTATAAGACAGTTGAACTAATGACTTATTGACCAATCACATCGCTCGATTTCATCAAATTGACTTTCGCTTATGTCATCATTTAGTTTAATTATAAATTAAAATTTCTAATAATCATTATCCAAATATATTATTATATTAATAATCGTAGAAAAAGTCTCACTATTTTATACTTTTTGTTTTCCATCAATAATTTACACTTTTTAACCCTGAATACTTAATTTATATTTATTACAAATTTTAGCCATCAACTTGAGAAGATTTCTTTTAATTTTCATCATTTAATTAATTAAAAAAATTCAACACATAAATATTGTCTACAAAAAGTATTTCAAAAGATGAAATACAATATATGTGTTCAATGTTATAGAAGTACATCCTTTTAAATTTGTGTTTACTTACATTTTTTACATTTAAATTTATATATTTAATAATTTATCTTTTCTTTAAAATGTTATAAACAATCCGTCTCAATGCTACATTTACCTTTTTCTTTTTCTTTCTTCTTTGCTATTATTAATTTTATTTTATAACAAATAAAAATATTTTAACAAATTACAATAATATAGATATTAAAAAAAATAGAAAAAACATAAATACAAGCCTATATGAGTAGATCTTTTACGCAGCTGATGAGCTATTTTTAAAGCAAATTATATAGTTTCATGTGAATGTATGTATACAACCAGAAACATATCTACAATTGTGATTATTTTTCATCATTTAATTAACTAAAAAAGTTCAACACATAAATATTGTTTACAAAAAGTATTTCAAAAGTTGAAATACAATATATGGGTTCAATATTCTAAAAGTATATTTTTCTAAATTTGTTTTTACTTATATTTTTTACAAATTCATATATTTAATAATTTATCTTATCTTTAAAATGTTATAAACAATATGTGTCAGTTGATTAGAATAATGCTACATTTTTCTTTTTTTTCCTTTTTCCTTTCTTCTTTCTTCTTTCTTCTTTCTTCTTTCTTCTTTCTTCTTTCTTCTTTCTTCTTTCTTCTTTCTTCTTTCTTCTTTCTTCTTTCTTCTTTCTAATTTTTAAATTTATTTTATAACAAATAAAAATATTTTAACAAATTACAATAATATAGATATTAAATTTTTTAGAAAAAACATAAATACAAGCCCATATGAGTAGATCTTTTACGCAGCTGATGAACTATTTTTAAAGCAAATTATATAGTTTCATGTGAATGTATGTATACATCTGTAACATATCTATAATTGTGATTTAATTAATATTAAAATATAACAATTCTATTATTATCTTAAGGAAAAAAATGTAATTATAATAATATTAACAATCTTTAATTGATTATACGTACGATGTATATTCTGATAAGAAACTTTAGATTGTCTACATTTGTAATATTATAAGCTTACATTTATCAACTCCTTAAAAAAGCTACCACCAAACGATCTTCCTCTATATTACGATTCCTATCTTTTTTCAATTTGTCAAACTTAAAATTCAACATCCACACTTACACAAACTCATTAACAATATGAACATTTATTCAAGAAATCTTAATAAGAAACAGAAACCCAAAAAACGAAAAATTAATTAGCATATAGCATATGTAACTCAGAAAATGGTTCATCATTATATGAAGTCTCAATCAATTATACGATAAACAACGGAATATCGAGAGGTATACATCTAAATTAGCCACTATTAAATGAAAAATACATTATCGTAATGTTTTTCTGTAACATGATACATTGACATGGACGACCTAACTTATATTTGTAACTCAAGTCATAAGTCTTGTGTCCAGTAATGGACACGAGTCTAAAATCTAATAATATAATATAAATGCATAAAGAAAACACAAATAGAAGAGAAATATATTCAAAAATTTAATGAATTTAAAAATTATAGTTTTATTCTGCCGTATAAATGAATAATAAAATTGGTCACAAATTTAAACATATTGTCAACTAATATTTAATTCAAAACAAATCTAATCTTATGATCATATTTTTTCCGATGGCTTATCGTATAATCATTTGATTTGACTATTGAAACATAAAAATACATATGATCATATTGTTACCTAAATTTTAGGTAAGAATTCAAATTGTGATTTTATGGTAGCTAAATTTTAGGATTTTTTAATTTAAAAAGAGAAAACTAACAATAAAATAACACATAGGTAAAAAGCTTACTTGTCAAAAGAAAAAGAATGTTACATAAGCCCTAAAATATCCTCTCTTAGGTAGAGAAGTGTTCTATCCAAACAAATTTTGACAAAAACATAACTTAGGAATAGTTGCTAAGCTATAGGGTTCGATACGACAGCCAAGCATTTTCCAGTGTCCCGCCTCCAGCTACTTTATTATCCAAGGCATGGTTGAACGTATTTTAGCTTATTTTATCTTTGTTCATGGCAACTACACCTCTAACTTTGATCTTATCAATTTAAATATAATGTTTTAGTATAATAAAAAATAAGCATCCAAAACTCAAATCTCTATCAGTTACTTGGCTGGACCTGTAGCCCATCTATCTTGGTAGAGCTTGCGATGATGATAAGATCGAGTCAAATGGTTTGTCAAACTTTTAAGTTATAGTTGACGGTAAAAAAAGTTAACATGATAAAGAGAACTAAGGAACCCGACGAGCAGACTTGAGGTTTGAACAAACTAGACCAAGACAGAGCTTTTATGTTAGAAACTATGGTTTAAATTATGATTAACTTTAAGGTAACTATCGGCCTAAAATGAGTAGAAAAAATAATTCTTGAATTAGGAGTATGAGTAGCAATTTAGGAGAGATATATGTGGGTGTGATAGAAAGAAAGAAAGAAAGTGAAAGTGGTTGCTTACGGTTGGAGAATGGGAGTCGTCCTCATGAAAAGTGTGTGGATGAGGAGGAGCACTGTTGCTGGTTGTATTGAGCTTAGCAGTACTAGTGATAGTGTTGGAGGAGATGAGTTCATCTTCGTTACCAATGCTAGCTCGCGATAGATCTCTCTTGTTCTGTTTCCTCATCTCTCTTATCTTTGAGAAATCCAAAGAGTAATCTGGGAGTGGCCCCTTTTGATCCCAGTCACCAAATTGAGGAACGGACATCCATGGAGCATTTTTCTACGCCACACCATTCAAACAATAACTATTGAGTGAGTGATTAATTACTTAATGCTTCGCATAAAACCGACACCAACTTACAAAATGTGACATGCTCAAAATGAAACTTTGTTTTCAAAGTATGTCTCATCTACACAATGTATATTGTATAGTAATATATAATGCTAAAACAAAAACTGTTGCTGTTGTTGTATATGAAGTAATTTGTGTGTTCCTAACCAAAGTAAGTTTGTCACCTCATTACAACAAATGAGAAATGAAATGGGAAAAGTAAAACACTTCATACCTCATCCTTGCGATGATCCATATCAATCAATCAGATCTATAGCTTGTTGTAACCAACCAGAATAACCTAAATACGACGACAACGAGAACAACTTCTTCA
>CM067168.1:136211949-136214449 GCA_034093135.1 Erigeron breviscapus | reverse complement strand
TCTATATGATATTTTTGAATTTTCTTCATTGCGTATATGTTGTAATTGTAAAGAGTCTCCTTCCCCAACGAAAGGGAGAAGCATGTTCCAGTTTTTGTGTGCCCAGATTTGTAAATAATGTCCTTCGGCTAATAGTGTGAAATTATACCACATTGTGACTGGCACTTCTGGTGTTTTTTGATAATTTTCTATAATTATTTTAGGGTCTTGTTGTTCTATGAAATTTGTGAAATTAATGCATCGTGTAGTTGCAAGACCTTTTAGATAACTTTGACCCCAGGGTGTATGACTTACAAAGATTCTTTTTCTAGCAGGTCTGTATGTGTAATCATCGGCGTATGGGAAGGATGATATTATTTTGCAACCTATCGATCCTTGTTGATAATTATGTGTTGAAATATTTCCTGCTACCATGATGAATTTTTCACCCAATTTGTCTAATAATCTTTCTGTTTTTGGGTTAAGGCAGAACTCCAAATAATCAATCATACCATTATGATAGAATTGAAGTACTTCTTCATCTGTCATGTCTGTCTTCATTAAATTGATTTGTAGGAGTAGTGGTCCTGGACCATCTTCGTCTTCTCTTTGTACTACTCTTGTATCTGTTTGTGGATCTTCTTTGAAGGCCATGTTGCACAATTTTTGTTGTAATTCAAGTAGTTGTATAGGAAATTCTGTACATATTTTTTGTGAAATAATATTTTCTAATTCTGGAATATGAGCAATGACAGGTTCTAAACAGTGCCTCCACGGAGTGTCAAGCATTCTTGCTTTGAACATATCATAATTCCTGTTTATGTATATGCTTTCTTTTTTCTCGAGTTGTTGTGTAAGATGTATATTTTTTGCCGCGAGTAATTGCATTTTTTGTTTTAATAAGCAAGATTCCATTTTGTCTTGTATAGAATTTGTATCTTTTCCTTGCTTTTCCAGTTGTTGTTGCAATTGAGCAATCAATTCCTCTTGAGCTTTTATAATTTGCTCAGGATTTGTTTTTGCCATGTCTAAAAATGTTTTAACCTCTTCAGGTTCTATATAAAAATTGTTTACTCCAAATTGTTCTCTTGCTGTTTTCAAAGCTTCAGCAAAGCATGTATAACCTTTAAAAATTGGATTGGGACATTGGATATATTTAGCAACAGTTTCCCATTTATTAAATATTCCAATTTTCAGTCCTCTAAAAATAATATAATGTGTAAATTTTGGTTTTTGAATATGTTTTTCAGGGTTTTGTAGGCTTTGTTCTTGAAAATAAATGCTTAAAGCATTTAAAACTTGTAGTTTGAAATTTGAAGCCTGTGGCAAGGTTTGAATATGCCATAAATTGTCTAATAAACACTGTTGTTTTTCTGTCAATTTAGTACCCATAGGGGCCCTAAACTTTGTTTTTGGATCATTACACTTTTCCAAAGCATAATCCCCAAATTTTATAATAGTTTTTTGTATATGATGTGATGTCAAAGCAGCTCCTTGTGTAAAATGTTTATTTTTTGGTAATCGAACCTGCTGCGGTCTTATACTTGTGCATTGTATAACTGTGTAGTATTTTCAAAGTCTTGTGTATCTTGATAATGTAATCCTGCCATTATAGCTTGACTCATTATCCTTTCTGTTTTTCTTCTTCAGATGATATACTCATTGATGAAGATTGTTGTGTAAACTGTAATGGTTGTATAAGCTTTCCTTTATCCTTTCGCCTTTCCATCTGCATAAAATAACTTGTTAATGTTTCTTGATAGCATATCTGCTATCCCATTATTATGTCCTTTAATATGTTCAAACTGTATAATATAACCATTTCCTTGTATAGTATTTTGTAAATTAACCCATCTTGTTCTATTTACTTTTTTACTTTGTTCGTTTTTAATAAACTTTACTATAGCTTCACAGTCTGTTCGAACTGTAAATTCTTTTTGTAAAAAGATTTTGAATTTTTTTAATGCATAAATTAATGCTTGTATTTCGAAATCTATGCTTGTCCAATTGTTTTTATTTTGAAAATTACCACTGGCATAAGCACATATTTTTTCTTCATTTTTAGGACTATATTTATTTGGTTTAGAAAGAAGAACAGCTCCCCATCCTTCTTTACATCCATCTGTTTCAATAATAATATAATCAGTAAGAAGTGGTAATTCTAATGGTTTAATATTTTACCGATTCTTTAATTTGTTTAACAATTTTAATATCTTCTGTATTAAAATGTCTTTGTCCATTTTTTGTAGTTTTACTGTATAAGGGTCCAACTAATTTTGACAAATTTGGAATAAATTTTCTTGCATAATTTACCAATCCTAGAAATGCTTGTATTTGTTTTAAATTTTCACATTTTTCTGGAAAATCTAAAATTTTTGTCGAAATATGTTTTTGTAATTCTATTTTTCCATCTCCAATTTCTAGTCCAAGAAAAGAAATTTTTCTTTTAAATAGCTCCATTTTTCTTTTAGAGACTACTATACCATTGTCTTTAATTTCCTTAAATACCTGTTGCTAAGTG